>JARHVA010001290.1:3170000-3425000 GCA_037957365.1 Torreya grandis
TATTTAGGTCCAAACTATGATAAAACTCTGCTAGACTAAATTCACATTGCAAAAAAATAGAATTTTTATTTACCAATATAAAATTATTATCTAAATATTTCCCCTAGTTTTGTTGACTCAAAGTTAATCATGTTGACAATATGACTTGCAGTCGTTTGGATCTCTATCAACATTTTTGACCTATGGTCAGTCTCTATCAAATTTAATATGATAATAACCATATAAAAATTATTGTGATACTACATATGTATTGAATAGTGCTAGGTGATAGAATTCCCTAGCTCAATTATGGGTCCTAATTGTTTTGTCTTTAGTTCAGAAAAAATGAACAAAGTAATAACCCTCTCTATTTTTTCAATAGAATGTGCAAGAATGATATAATTTCTGAGTAGAACATCATTCTCGATAGAACCCATTTTTTTAAACCATAGATGGGGATAGTAAAAGTAATGTATTTAGAAAATTGATTTGTTGTTTATACCGATAATGATTATCATATTGTTTTAATCCCACCATCCCTCATCATATCTAATCACTCCCTCATCATCCCTAATCACTCCCTCATTAACCCTCACCATCCCTCATCATCCCTAATCACTCTACCATCTCTCATAATCCCTAATCACTCCATCCTCATCTTTAATAATCCCTAGTCACTCCCTCCTCATCCTTCTTCATTCTCAATCAATCCCTTGTTGACCCTCACCATCTCTCATCATCCCTAATCATAGCCTAGTCATCCCTATTCACTCCCTCATTGACCCTCACCATCCCTCATCATCCCTAATCACTCCATCATCCCTCATCATCCCTAATCACTCCCCCTTGTCCCTCATAATCCCTAATCACTCCCTCTTCATCCTCATTGACCCTCATCATCCCTAATCACTCCCTCATAATCCTTAATGACTCCCTCATTGACCCTCATTGTCCCTCATCATCCGTAATGACTCCCTCATTATCCCTCATCAGCCCTATTGACCCCATCCTCATCATTCTTCATCCCTAATCACTTCCTCTAGTAGCTTAATGGCGGGTGCAATGGATTACCTCTTGGGCCCAATTGGATTATGTTCCAATTCAAAAAATTTCTCACTCAAATAAGTCCCAAGGAAACTCTTGTTTCATTCATACTATTTCACTCAAATAAATAACTAAGAGATATCATCTAATTGTTTGGGGTGTATCGAATTTCTACTTATGTTGGATTGAGTTAGGTATAGATCGAATTGGGTTTGGAAACATAATCTACCAGATTAGGGATCACCTATCTACATATTTGGTAGTTTGGTCTACTATGGACATACTCTCAATGACATATAGAGAAAATGTGAAGTCAACTATGGGGTTGGGATTGAAATTATTGACAAGTCTTCAGTTGCCCCTATTTATACAGATATAAATTTAGATTCCCAAATCTAGGATTGGGATTATTAGATGCCCACATCCCATTCTATATATGTAAGTAATATAATTCCATCCCAACCTATGCTCACTTTCCTACCTATTTATTATAGCATGGGTATCTAGGTACACACTCTGTCCATGGTCTAAGCATGGATCTTTGAATCCCACTAGACAATCAGATGATATCTTTGAGTTTCTTATTTATGTGAAAGAATATTTTATTTTTTGCCTTGTTTGAGTGAGTAAAATTTGGAATTGGAACATAATATAATCAATCATAAACAAGAAGCTAATGCACCGAACATAAAGGTATTATAAGGAGTGATTAAAGATGAGGAGGTGATGCAAGATAATTCACGATCTTGAGCAATTTTACATCATAAAAATTAGAGTGCACTCTTATTTTCATTACTTGCTTGTTTGTCTCAATTTTATTGTACTTTATTAGGTGAGGTTGCTTCCTCGATGTCCATATTGGACATTATCCTTATGGCTTGTTCATGTTGGTGCTTGTCACTTTCGATTTAAAAATTCATTCATGCACAATTATGTTTGTCTTGGAGTTTTAGTCAAAAAATTCCACCCTTTATGTTGGTTAGTTTGCTCTTTGGTGAGATTTTGTGACTTGTGCCTATTTTATTTGAATTGCATTAATTGATTATGTCTTGGTGAAATTTTTTTTACACTTCCTACGCTATTCGATTCTTGTTTCCTTGATTGGAACTTTGAATTTTCTGTGGACTTGTGTCTTTTTCATAATCCACAATGCTATTTGGCAAAGGAAAAATCACATGGGTCTACAAATGCATTTTTTGTTACTTGATATTGGTAATTGAAGTAGTGAAGCCTACATAAATATTTAAAGTACTTTGTTTTATCTCCTTTGGTGATCAAATTTATTCCTTTGATAGAGTCTCTCAATGACTCAAGTAATAAGTGATTGTGTTATTTTGTATTGAACATCTGCACTTGTATTTATTTAAATACAAGTCTTTAAGTAGTGATTGATCGAAGCTTAATTCCATAATAAGCCTTGAACATGCTAAGTTGTTTCAAAAAATCTTATGCAATAAGGTAATCCATGACTGGGTTGTGAGGAATCAACATGGTATTTTGACTATGTTGTTCAAAGTTTGTAAGCCCGTAAACATCTTATAGACATAGAAGTTTTTTCACAACGATAAATAGGTTATGTAAATCCTGATTGTGTCATGAGCAAGGCAAATGTTTTTATGTAGTGTTATGCATTATCTAGAATCGATTGGGTGTCATGCTTATTATTAGCAGAGGTTCTTATTTCAATATAACATGCTAAGGATGAGGAGAGCTAGGTTTAGTACTTTGTATAGGATAGTGCAGTGAATTCATGAAAACCTAAAACATGACAAAAGTGAAATATCATGCGATAGGCAGAAACTAAGATTAACCAAGAGTTATCGAAAGATACAGAGCATTCAGATTAAAGTAAGATATATAAAACCAAAACATTAAACATGATAACACAAACAAAGATTAACACAAGTGATTCAATAGGTAGCCATGAACCAGAAAGTCTATATTGATCTCAATAAAAGGTCATCAACTTCTTCATACAAGTATACATATTTACAGTCATTTCAGTGCCTGACTATTCATATTATTCTTCATAATTAGCACCAAAATGAGGAGACTATTCATCTTCTATCCTTTCATAAACTGAAAAGATAGGATAAAATACATTAGCTGACAACTTCATATATAACGCATGAATATTCAAAGAAATATCCTGCACAACTTTCTTATTTGGTTTTCTTCTCCTAACACTTTCCTAGACTTAAAATGTTGTCTCATCCTGAGATAACATTGTAGGTTCATCTATTTGTGTGTTGAGGGTAGAAACTAAAAATGTGGGTAGACTAACAAGAGTCATAGTAATCACTCAAGGTACCATTTTTTATTTTCACCCCTTACGTACTACTTAGATGGCCTTTTGGGTTTTCAACTAAGTATTATACTAACCTACCACCCTTTTGGGTTTTCAATAGGCTAGTGTAACTAGGCGACCACCCTTTATGGGTTTTCAACCATCCTAACCTTGTTTGTCTCACTAGTCATCCCCAATGCAAATTTTTTTTCAAAATTATATAAAAAATTTCAAAATTTGTGCATTGCATAATACTCAACTAGTAGGAAGTGGTGTTTTTGATGAAGAAGGTTGGCCAACAGGATCCTTGACCTCTATCTAGGTAGATGTGCATTGCACGATCACTTGCTAAAGTTTGGAAGGTGGCATGTACACAAGAACATTAAGCATCAGAGTTGCCTCACTGTAGAATGGAGCCAAGTTAGTTTTGAATGCATCTAAATCAAGCATGACTTCTTGGACCATGAAAATCAAGATGCACATTAGTGCATAATTCCTAATGAGTTCCTTCAAATCCTCATTCTATGCTTCTGAGAGGGGTCAAATTAGTGGCATAGTATCCATGATTGCATGAGAAATAATTTGAATGTGTTTGAGTGTTTTGTGCAAAGAAAATAGTTCAACTCTTTGATAGATGTAGGTCTAAAAAATATGCTAAGAATGAAATGCAGACATGGAGTTTAAACTTAGCTTTTTATAAATTCCATGCCTCTTGGCTTTCACATCGAAGCCATGCCTATATGTCCACTCATTTTGAATGCAATGGCAGATGTGGTGAATCAATTTTCTATCTATCCATTAAAGTAGTTAGTCATTGGTGCATGTATGAAATTATGCCATTATACCCTTAGGTGTCCGTATGAGAGGTATGATTTGCTGATGTTGACTAGCTACCAATTTATTAAAGATAACATTCATTGACCCTTGGTTCCTATATTTATTTTTAGTGGATGACCATTATCTAATGGATAAATTTCAAATGTGATGTTTCAGCTACTTTCCCAAACTTAATTATTTTCATTAACTCCTCCTTGACTTTTCCATCAGCACACGTGGATCTTCCTACACACGTCTGGCACACTCGATGCTTGGTATATGTATTTCACCATTGTCATTATTGAGATCATCTACAAACAAAAAAATAGAAAACAAACACACATAGAAAACTTGTAAATCAAAAAAATCCTAATCGACATGGTGCTACTCAACACCCACATAACCTGTGGAATGAGATCAAATATACTATTGGTATAGGGCTTAAGCCTACAACCATTTACTCACCTTGGAAATACAGTCCTCTATAGGTCCCTTAAAACTACCATTCCTTGTTACATTAAGTCATGAATAATGTAAGGCCATTTCCATCTTATCTATAATTTACTTGATAATGCTATGAACTGGCTATTATAAACAAAATTAGTTGTTCCTTGTGGAATTACTTGTGGTGCATGTTCCTATCATGCCATGCTTTTTTACTTTACTTATGTACTTCCTACATACATGTTGTTCTTATTCTAAACTCAACCATTTTATTCAATTTCAAGAGTCAATTGGTAAGAGATTCTTGATCTCCTAAATGTATGACCATAGTGATGAGAAGGCTAGGCACTAGATATGCCATTAGCATGATTGCTTCCTGAACATACACCAACTAAAATGGTGTAAATCTTGTAGCTCTTTATAGTTTGTGTGATATGCCCATAAGATCATATGAATGCAATCTTCCCAATCATCATGCTTAACATCATTGATTTTTGTGATCATTTTCCCTAATACCTTATTTGAAGCTTCAACCTAGCCATTTGCTTGAGGATGATAAGTAGTGATTTTATGATGCACAATCATGAAATCTTCTATCAAAGCTTTGATAGTATTATTGAGGAAGTGCATTACTCTATCACTAACTAGTTTGATTAAACATTCAAACCTGGTAATGATGTTTTCATATAAAAACTTTGTTGTGTCCTTAACATTACAACTATGTGTGGCAACAACTTCAACCCATTTAGTGAAATAGTTTGTCATAGTAATAATATACCTAGCCTTGCTACACTTTTTTGGAGTGTTGATTGGTCCTACAAAGTCAATACCCCACTGTTTAAATGGTTGCTCTACTAATAGGGGTTGTAATGACATCTCATCTTTTTGGAGTGGTTTTCCCATACATTAGCAAACATCACAATGCTGCATAACTCTATGTTCATCCTAAAACAAATTTGGCCACCATAATCTGCTCTATACAATCTTTTTAGTAGTAGCCTCTCCTATAAAATGTCCTACAACTCCTTAATGAGTTTCCTCTAAGAGTTGAGGCCATTCATGTTTGAGAACAACCCTACACAAGACTTCAACCTTTCCAAAGTGATATAGTATTCCTTTACTGATAGTGTATGGTAGTGCTCTAGTCACAAACTATTTTTTGTCTCATTCTTGAAAGTGTACATGAATATTCCTTGCTCGAGGAAGTTAGAATTCACTTAAAAAATTTCAAGAATCATAGTGATACAGAAGAGGTGCACATTAGGTGAATCTTCTTATAGTTCTTTTGGATCTCACCATTTGGAATTTGATTAAGCTGGTCAGGTTCCACATTTTCTTTGCCTAGTTTTACATTTATTCAAAATTAAAATTCCTAAAATAGAATTAGCCAGTGAGATATTCATCCTCATAGCATTAGTTTGTTAACCAAGTAGTGCAGAGCTTGATGGTTCATGAAAACTTCAAATGGTGTCACCAAAAGATAGTGCTAGAATTTTTTTAGTATGAACACAATGGCCCATGCTTCTCATTCTGTGGTTGTATAATTTTTCTCTACATTAGACAATTTATGTCTATAAAAGTGAATGGGATGATCAAGTGCACCAACGTTGAGCTATGCAAGTACTATACCAACTATGATGCTCTAAGTGGCTACATGTATATGAAACAGCTTAGTCTAGTCTGGGAAAACAAGTATAAGCATAGCGACCAGTCACTGTTTGAGCTCAATGAAAGTTTCTTGGCATTCAGATGTCCATACAAACTTAGCATTCTTATGTAGTAAAGTTTTTAGTGGAGATGATATCGCTACATAGCCTTTGATAAATTTTTGGTAGTATCCTATATGTCCAAGAAAGGAGTGCACTTCAGTGGAACTAATAAGTGGTGGCATACTTAGGATTACTGTAATTTTAGCCTAATCCACCAAAATGTCATCACTACAAATAACATGTCCAAGTAAAACACAAAAAGTGTAAAGAATAGACATTTATTAAAATTTAAAGCGATGCATAAAGCTCAACATCATTCTAACATCAAACACAACCTAGACAAATGCTCTTTAAATAGGGAGAAGACTGCTTAATCATATAAATAAACTTCTAAGAAATCATGGATGAAATCTTTGAATTTTGTGACTAATGTGTGTAATAATACCGTAGGTGCATTATTCAGACCAAATGGCATAACTTTGTATGCAACAGAAGCCCACTCTATTACAAAAATCATTTTGTCTCTATCCTCCTCTACAATCAAAATTTGACGGTATCCAGTGAACCCATTTTTAAATGAATATACTTCGTGGCTTGTGATAGACTCCATAACTTCATCTGTAAATGGTATGGGGAATGGATCATTTATGCAGGCATCATTAAGAATGCAGTAGTTTCCACATACTCAGATTTCTCCTATTTTCTTGGGCTATACTACCATTGGGCTTACCTAGTCAATTTTTTCTACTGGATATATTATCCATGCATCTTACATCCTATCTAGTTATGCTTTTACTTTTAGTTTCATATTGGGGTTGATTTATATGGTTGCTTCTTGATTGGACATGCACACTCTTTCAATTCAATGTGCATCTCACCAAGAGATCGGTGGACTCCTCCAACCTCTAAGTACTTAGTGGGGAATACATCTTAGTAGTCACTCAGAAGTTGTACGGCTTCTAAAATTTTAGTCTCTGTCCAATAGTCACTTAAACTTGTTAGTTTTGGAACCTCTTCTATTTCAATGTTAGTGATGTGTTTTTTTAGAGGCTACTGATATATATATTACATTTTTATTCATCCTCTAATTCTTGGATCTTCCTTTACCCTTCCTTTTTTGGGATATAGATGTTATGCAACTTATCTTATTCATTTAATGTTACGCTAGTGTCCTTGAGTGGTTATATAGGCTGCTTAAGTCCAAATAAATCATTCAAATCTAAATTTGCATCAAATTTAGAGTCCTCATCATCATCTGCCTCATCCTAGATTCGGTGATAAGGCTACATCAAAGCTTGTTATTCAGTTATAACATCTTTATACCTTTATAGTGTAGAATTAAGATCAAAAGATATAATTTTTTGTGTAGTTGATTCTATTGTGGTACCTACATATTCTGTGCACCTATGGCATAAAAATTACTTGAGTTTTTGAAGTGCATTATGGACTGATAGATTTTCATTTTCAAAAACAAAAGTTTGTATGAAGTCACTCTGCACTTATGCCCAATGTTTGGTTTCTCTCCTATGTTCCTAGTGCATGTACCATGTTGTGGGTAGTGGATCCAGTGTATAGAGAAAAATATGAACCCAGTACTTAGGTGCCACCTATTCTACATTCTAGACTTCAACACATTTATGTACATGAATCTCAGAGCACTCTCCTTCTTAAAAAAAATGGCCAGTTAGTGTAGATAAATTATGGGAGCTAAAATCTACTGATCATGAGTTCACAAGCATCATCCCACTCCAACTGATTATCCTAATGAATTGCTCATTAAATTATAGCAACTCCCTTCAAAACATAGTTTATTACATTAGCCCACTGATTGATAGTCAAAATATGGACTTGCAGTCATAGAAGAAAATCATTGATGTCCTCTGTTGTGTAATATATGGGTAGTTGATGTTCGTACACAATGTCCATCCTCATTAGCCTAAGATTATGGTCACTATAGGCCCAATTAAGGAGATGCATATCTAAATCAACATTGATAGAAGAAGTTGCTTCCTAAGGCACTATGCCTTTCTTTGTTGGTTTTATGTAATCTTACATATGATTATCAGTTTGGTACAGGAAATTAACTTCTAAGTGAGTGGGTAGTTTTACAGACATGTAGGCACAGTCTTCACTGATGAAATGATTTACAATCAGCTACACAACTTTTATTTTTGGTCTCCATTATTTTGCTACGTTTAATTATTAGGTAAGCATTGACTACACTTGGGGTTTGGATTGTTGGTACAAGAATTTACATTGTGTTACACATAAAGCATTGGAATTATCCTCCATATTGACGTTCATCTAGTTGGTTTCTTATGAAACATGTGGAAATTTTGGTTTATTAGGAGTTATATATGGTTTTTGTACTTTGTTGAGGGGAATGACCATAACCTTATCACCTTGATGTACCTCAAGTTGGTTGAATAATTTATTGATAGTCATCCGGCCATCATAAAACCATTTCTTTCGTATTAGGGAAAGGTAATGTGTTTTCATAGTCTTCATGTCTATGACCTCAAAGTCTCCTCATAGAGACAAATCTATGACTTTGATCTTAACATCTTCTAATCGATCAATAGGCTCAACTTTCCTGTAGTCAGCCAAGCTCAAAGTTACTAGGCTGTAGCTAAGTGTTGGTTATCTAATAGCTTCCCATGTGGATCTAGGAATCATATTTAATATGCTACTAAAATCAAAGACAAAATTTGGGATTTCATAACCTTTAACTTCAATATCAATATGTGCATCTACATCTCATGGTTTTTTTTGTCTCAACATACTAGACTAGCTTTTCTATCTTTTGTTGGCCATGCTATGCATATTATAAAAGATTATGTAATAGTTTCATGATGTTTTGTGATATGTATTCATTACATAGAGTACTTAGGAGTTTTAATAAATCTGTTAGCACAATGACAACTCTATCCTGTCATATGATGCACATAATTTGACCATACATTTGCACATCGATGGCTGCAACATCACCATCAGTAGTTTCTTATTGTTGAATGTTTTTTAACAACTATGCAGCTTTGTTCATAAGACTCTTTTGTATGGTTAGATCTAGATATTTATTTTGTCTAACCTTTCTAATACCCTGATCTTAAGGCATCTCAAGTGGAGGAAGTCCTTTTTTTGCTTATTATTGTTGTGTCATAGTGTTTAGAAAGGCATTTTATTTAGGTTATGCACTACTGTGTTTACATTTTGAAAAAATTTATCCTTCCTCTACTTTTCCAAAATAGGACAGTCTTCTATATCATGCTAATCAGAGACTATAGTATGCAAAATATGATTATCTATACGGATTAATTAGGTAGTTTCTTTGAACATGATTGTACTCTCCATATAGGTAGCATTTTAAAGGAGGCCACTGATAGTTGTTTCCTTGACCACCTTGGTATCCTCCTCTGTATCTGCCTCAGTCTCCTCCTCTATTATATTGAGATCCTCCTCAATATCCTCATTATGGCTACATAGAATTCCACAACTAATACTGTTGATTATTATCTCCCATACTGAACTTTTGTTGTGTAGTTGGTAGAGTCTAGGTTGATTATTATGGCTACATTATGGGTGAACTTCAAGGTGATACATACTAGTATTGAGGGAATGGAGGTGTCCATCCTAGTGATGAAGGAGTCCATCCAGGTGAATAAGGAGTCCATCTAATCAGGTTGTGAAGTTGGTACTATGGTGGACTTAGAATCCACTCTGGATCCACTTGGGTCACACAATTCTTATCAACCTTTGAGCCTGGGATTGTTTGCTTCATTAAAGAGATTTGCTATGCTGTAATGGGAAACATGTTTTTGGAGATACCCACTTTAAGTGCCTGTAGAGCTCTATAATTATTCTCATCATGATTAGTGGATTTACAAAAATTACAGTACAAATTCTGAGGATTTTTAATATATTATTTAAATAGATGACATTGTGTCATAGCATGCCCTACTACTCGACAAAGTTCATAGAATTCCATCTTTACTTTTGGATAGTCACTTTGGTGGTGTCCTCTTTTTTGCACTTTGTACACCATAGGTTCAATTTGGGTATTTATATTTTATTATATTGCTCCATTCTTTTCGTAAAATAATGAAATGTGTTTTCAAATTTAATGTTAACAACAAGAGCTTTTCTATAGTCCTCAATTTATTTTACTCATAGCATAACAACTCTAGCATCTATTTTCATCTCATATTATGATTGCACAATGGCAAACTAAATTCTACCTCAGTATTTCAATGAACCATGCTACCTTATCTTTATCTATCAAAGCTAATTCCACTTTTTTCATTACATCAAAAACTTTGCGATCATAGTCATAGACTGACTCTCTAGACTTTTGCCTTATCTCTTTGAGGTCCTATATTATCTGGCTAGTAAATTTCTTAACTTAAACTCTATGATGAGCCATTCTTACATGTCTTTAAGACTTGCCTATAGTAGATCTCTTTTGTACATGAATTCTAATGATCTCCCAACTAGAGCCCCTATCAATTCATACTTTTGTAAGTTTTCATCGATGACACCCTTAACTTGCCTTTTCATTTTACAAGTTAAAAGGTACTATTCAGGGTCTGTACACCCATCATAGATGGCCAAATTTAAGAATAATCTTGATTTATTCATCATATTAGCTGGTATAGATGGAGTATTTTACATAGTTTTTATTTGAGGTGACTGTAGCTTAGGTGTCCCTACCTATGTACTACTCTGTGCACCAGAGGAATTTTCATGCACACTCTACTTGTCTGCACTTTCTTGCTATTGTTATTCAACTTCACCTAATCCTTTAAATTTAAAGCCTTCATAATTTATTTATTTTGAGTCTCCATGCCCCAATAATTATCCTTCTTTAAAAATGATATTTCCAAACTCTTCTCCCCTTGCTCGACTGGCTAAAAACTTCTACTAGGATATACAAGATTGGGCTGTGGGGATGTGTACATTTCTGGTGAATAATCCTTTCTAATGACTTCTTTCATTATTGTGCTTGAGCCTATAATTAACTTTCAACTAAGTTATATATTTTTTTTTAATTCTTCTTCTCCTATGAGTACCCTTTTTTTTAGTTCTGCACTATTTCTATCTTCTGTCCATTCTACTCCTAAACTACTCTCATCTTCTTCCTCACACATATTTTCTTCAACTCTCTCTTCATCTTCTCACTCTTTCTATCAACATCCAAAATAATTATCTTTATTTGACCTTCGCTCATCATCCCACTAATCACTTCTATGCACTCGTTCATCAACTACTTTACTACTATTCTTACTTATATTCATAGCTACTTGGGTATCCATCTATTTATTCCATCTATTTTGTTGTCATAGTTCCCTTTATGAATCTAGAGTTTTCTTTTGACTCTTCTTCCCTCATATCTCCATTCTGGATTTAGTCTCAAGATCTAGTCACTCATCTATCCATCATTCATCATCATACACACACATTCCCATATGCTCGAAGCAATTACTCTATACTGGCTAGAATAACACCATATTCTTTTCCATGACCAACATTTTCAATAGAAAAGGTAGTCACTGTAAAAATTCCCCTTGATTCCTTAGATGAAGTGATCTTACATAGCCTTGAATGCTATTTAACTTTATATTATGAATTTAGTAGTGTATCCATCTATAGTGGTTGTAACCCAGTAATCTATCGCTCTTGTCCAATCAGTTTCCAGTTTCACCAATTGGTCTATCTTTTCTTCAGTCCAAGTAATGGTCCCTTCTGCTCTAGGATAGAAGAAATAGTAATCCAACCTTATTAACTAATTAGCCAATACTTTAGGTAGTTTACACTAATTTTTTTGTATATTTTTCCATATATACATTCTTGAATGATTTCACTCATGGTGAGACCTGTCCTTTTGGATTCTTCTTCTGTGAAGTGCCATATTTTTAGTCTAACCAAGTTTCAATGTCTCATTATCCTGATAACCATCTTAGCATATCTCTCTCTAGAATGAGTGGTCCCATGCTCACCACACCATAGTTAGCAAAGGTTCTTATTTCAACAAAACATGCTAAGGATGAAGATAGTTAGGTTTTAGTAGTCTATGCAAGATAGTGTAATGAATTCATGAAAACCCAAAACATGATAGAAGTGAAAGGTCATGTGATAGACAAAAACTAAGATTAACTAAGAGTTCATGAAATATACAGAGCATTAAGTTTGCATTAAGATAGATAAAACCAAAACATTAAACATGATAACATAAATAAGGATTAACATAAGAGATTCAACAAGTAACCATGAACCATAAAGTCTATATTGATCTTAGTAAAAGGTCATTAACTTCTTCATATAAGTATACATATTTATAGTTGCTTCAGTTCTTGACTATTCATATTCGTGTTCATACATTGGCACCAAAATGAGGAGATTATTCATCTTCTATCCTTTCACAAGCTGAGAGGATATGACAAAATATATTAGCTGACAACTTCATATATAATGCATAAATATTCAAAGGAATATCTTATGCAACTTTCTTATCCAGTTTTCTTCTCCCAACACTTATTCAAATTGGATCTTAGCACCGAGATGAAAACCAATAAGTTTGAATTATGTATAATACTTTTAAAAATCCTAATTTTTTATTCTAATGGAAAACATATTCATTGTCTTTTATTATATTATATATAAAAATGGATTTTAACCACCCATAGGTGAGTAATGGGTTTGGTCTTTCCTTTGTCTCATGTGGTTTTAAATAATGCATGTGATGATCTTAAAGAATTTGGAGAAGACAAAAGGATGGGAGGATAATTTAATTGGATGCCCATTATTATCCTTATAAGCAAATAGACATTTCATTAGAGGGGTCAGATAGAAAAATAGAGAAGTCTATAATTGCATGATATTTTATTGTCTTCATATAAGAGGTTTGTTAAACTACCATTACAAAGGCAAAGGTCGATGTATGACATGTAGGTGTTTATCTATTATTTTCCTCCATGTTGTGTATGTAATAATACCAATAGCATAATTTATTAAATCTAAATTTCATGGTATTAATGCAAGTATTTTGATCTCTTTTATGTGAACGTCAACTATTTGACAAAATGCCTGTGTTTATTTGTGTTATTAAACCCCTACAACATGGGAGTTATTATAAGGCCTTAAATGGTCTCCCCCCTCCTTGTGTGTTCACCAAGAGGGATGAGGAGGGAGTGAGTAGGGATGATGAGGGATCATGAGTGAGCCATTAGGTATGGTAAGGGACAATGAGGGTCAATGAGGGGGTGATTAGGGATGATGAGGGAGTGATTAGGGATGATAATGGATGGTGAGGGTTAATGAGGGACTAATTAGGGATGATGAGGGATGAATAAAGATTAATTAATGATGATGAGGGATGATGAAGCAATGATTAAGGATGATGAGGGATGCTTAGGGTTAATGAGGGCATGACTAGGGATGATGAGGGAATAATTAGATATGATGAGGGATGGTAAGGGTTAATGAGGGAGTGATTAAGGATGATGAGGGAGTGATTAGGGATGGTGAAGTAGTGATTAGGGATGATGAAGGATGGTGAGAGTTGATGAGAGAGTGATTAGGGTTGATAAGGGAGTGATTAGAGATGATGAGGGTCAATGAGGAGTGATTAGGGACAATGAGGAATGAGTAATGTTAGACCCTAAATTTTGGCTAAGTATTTTGGCTTATGGCATGCAATAAGCATGGTGTAAAACAAGAATGACACATAACATGCATGGTACAGAATGAGCATGGCATGGGAAGACCATGGTGTGGAAGACCATAGTGCAAGAAATCATGACACATGAAGATCTAATCATAGGAGATGAATAAAAAATGGAGAACCCAAGAATGGAGGACTCAATATATCATCTAAAGACTTGGGGAGTGTGAAAGAAGTGGTAAATAGTTGAGGAGTGATTTTCAAGGATAGAACAAACTTAAATCACACACGAGTTTGACACTAGCCCACACGAAGGAGGACACTTGGAAAAAAGGATCTAGCATTGAATGGGAATATAGGGGCACAAAGGCCCAGGTCTATAGGAAAAATAAGTAAATGATTACCACAACTCTTAGTCCACTGGATATCCTTAACTAGTCACTAGAAGTGTCATAATTAATGTAACAATTTGGTCGAGGAAAACCAAGTATAAATACCCCTATATAGATATTTGTAATACTGCTAAAGATATTTTTAATACTGCTAAATGTTGGTGTTATGTAATGATTGATTATGGTAAATAGCATAATCATAGAAATTATTATAATCTTGATATTGCACTAAAGTTGATAGTTAAGTTGAATAATTGAGTTACCAACACATCTATTATGTAACTTATGGTTCATATTTGGCTATAATGAATAGAAACTATGTTATCTGAACTTGTTAAATACATACTCTAAATCTTATAGAAGTTATCTTCTTAATCATGTTTTTTATGTAATTGAAACTAGGTCTACAACTGTGTATTTCTTTTTCTAATTAGTTAATGGTTAAGGTATATGAACAAGCACCAATATTTGAAAAGTGTATTACTTCACAACACAACCCATGGGAACTAGTTTTTTACATGTGCTTTGGGTGAGCATGCAAGAGATTAGTCTTGCATGAAATTCTAAAGTATTAGCTTGTTGGGAATTAGATACTTCAGTTCCCCTAGGGAAAAGTTTAGATAGAAAATAAACCCAATAGATTAGTTTTGTTTTTGGGACCCATAGTGTTTGTTACGTAGTAATGGAAAATGCTTGAGTAGTTATCTCTCAAAAATATTGAATGATGGCTTACTAGGGTTAAAGATAACTTTGTAGTTCCATATCTTTAACTAGGAGTTTCTACACATGCATGGGTTAAACAACATCTCTATATCTCTTTATATGAAACTTTCTTTGTCTAGGTCCCCATTAATTTGCATTCTTAGTTCTCAGCCTATGCTCAAGACTGGTTACAAAATTTTGGGTGGAGGCTAGCTTGGATGATAGAGTGT
Source organism: Torreya grandis (assembly GCA_037957365.1). Lineage (NCBI taxonomy): Eukaryota > Viridiplantae > Streptophyta > Pinopsida > Cupressales > Taxaceae > Torreya > Torreya grandis. The sequence continues at coordinate 3,185,261 of JARHVA010001290.1, forward strand.
TAGAGGCCTTACCATGCTTGGGAACAACATAGACATGAGTTTTTAATATCTAGTGGAGAGGGGTGTTCAATAGCTATATCTTGGAGTACGCTCTAACCACTTACTCATGTCTAGAAGAAGTAAAGTTCTAGTTTCTTAGAGAAACACATGGTTGGTATATTAGGCATTTTCCATTAGAAGTAAAGAAGTTGTTTATTGAATTTGGACTTAAAATTATGCATATGTAGGTCTAAAATCATCCTTGCATGAGCAACATGGTTTGGAGGGGAATGCAAGGGTTTTTGCAAAGGATTTTTTGTTCATAATGGTAGCTAATGGATAGGAGTTTCGAAAGTGTAAATATGATGAAGCTTGACAAAGGGTTATAGGTAAAAGCAAATTAGAAAGGGGATGAGAGGACTCAAGAAGTGTTGTTAGTATCCATAAGGAAGTGTAAGAACACAAGGAAGACTCACCAAATTTTAGACCGTGACCAATGCCAACTTTGTTATGTGTGGGAGAAACGAACTAGGAAGTGGAGATTGAATAACCTAAACTAAACCTAGCCAGTTCCCTAACCATATGTGAGAGCTCATGATTTTGAGCTAGATGAATTAATTATAAATAATTGGGATACATATAATATAGAGTCAGAGATTGACCCCATAAGAGAACCTTTCATTGAGAAAGTTTTAATCCATAGCGAATTGATGCTTTCTTTTCCTCTTTAAGATAATTTCAAGGCTCAGTTTGGTATGCCTCATAGACTTGGCATAAGTAATGGGAAGATTACTGGCCCAAGCATAATAAATCAACTTGGTATTGCACATAATGTCTTATGTGTTTTTGTTGATGTTGGAGGTGTGAGAGGTGGACTAGGTGGTGGAATGACTAGTGGACTAGGAGGTGGAGTAGGAGGAAGAGGTAGACTTCCCCCCCTTAAAAACAAGACTTGGAATTTATCAGCAGCCACCATTTCAAGTAATTCAACCACCTACTATGTATTATGAAATGATGCTTCATTTACCAAAATATTGAGGCATGGAGAACACCATGGAGCATGTCCATATGTGTGAACTCATCTAAGAGCACATGGCATAACTTCTTATGAGCAGAAAGCAACATAGTTTGTAATCACACTTTTAGAAAGATCACACAAATGGTATAGGAAGTATGACCCTCAACAAGAAGTATTTGATTATGACCAACTCAAGATAACATTTCTTCAAGATTTTAATATTTTAGAATTTGAGAAATAAAGTACTGTTATGATGAAGGATATAAAACAAGAGTTAACTAAAAGTGTGCATGATTCAAGACACTCTTGTCTAAACTATCATTCAAGATTAGTGCTTTTCAGCATGCCCAGTGGTTCATGGGAGGTTTGTTGCTTCCCTTTATACCAACATTGTCTCAAAGAACCTTTACCAACCTGCACGAGGCCCTAAAAGCTACCCTTTATGTTGAATCTATTGGTAGAATCAACACTTGAATCAACCCTTTTATAGAATCTTAAATAGCTTCAGTGGCATCATAGTTAGAAAAAAATACTATGAACAATGATCACGACACTCGTAGTAGTCTTTGGTGTATTGATTATGAGTTTGAGGGTCATAACAAAAACAATTGTCCTTGAAAGAACATTCACACTATGCTAAAGCAGTCTTGTGAAATTTTCCATGAAGAGCATGATGTATGCTCTTGTCCTCTATTACAAAGTGATACACAATCTAAAGTGTCTAACTATTGCAAGATATGTGATGCATATACCCATGACATAAATGATTATCATCTTATCAATGATATACATGAGGTACACATGCATGGTACACATCAAACTTCTAATTCAAATAATCAAGATTATGGTGGGTATCATGGATGAGGTCAAGGATCAGGATTAGGAGATAGACATTTCCCACCATGGATGTTATATAATGTGGGTCTCCAAATCACTACTAATGAGACTGTTTGGTCTATCCAACATGTGTTTTTATAAAAAAGAGCATTGATTAGAGGAATGCCCTTATTTGTACATAACCATCACAAAATAAAGAAATGAAAAGGGTACTAGTATGATATGCATTGAGAAGCCACACTAGTGATCATGTTCTATCACTCTGACAACCCAATAGGTTAATATCATAACACGTAGTGGTGGTCAGTCCCAGTCTATGTCTATTCCACCCATTGAGAAGGTGTAACCTAGAGAGCCTCATGTAACTAGGTATCTTGATGCTCAAAAATAGAAAGAAGTGCTCTAAGATACTATGACCTTGGTACAAAAATTACAAGGGGAAATTCAATTCCTTAAGGATCGTGATGCCACCCAACATGTTGACATGCAGAAGGCCACTGAACATCAAGATGCGGTGCAAGATAACTTTCAAGAACTTTGAAAGTACCTATTAGAAGAAGATATTATCCCATAGTTAAGTAATTGGCTTAAACATCAGGTGCCAAGGCCAATTGAATATTGTCGATTAAACCATGCTCAATGAAAAGATACCCTTGTTCTTCATATCCCTCAAGAGGACAAGGAAATATTGGTGAATGCTACCGTCAATGGATGGGTGATCCAAGACATTTTAGTTGACACTGACACTCAGCTCAATGTCCTCACAAAGGATTAATGGAAAAAATGGCTATCTTAACATTAAAATCATTACCTCATGTATTTTTTATGGCCAATAAACTCTATGATCTACCAATTAGAATTCTTAAAAATGCAACTATAGATATCCTCGAGGTACCTTTCAAGGCTAACTTTGAAGTTAAAGAATTGGCTGAGGCTGATGACTTTCTAGCTGTATTAGATCATCCTTGGTGTTATGCTAAAAACACTAATTTAAGCTTCAAAAAGTGATATATCAACTTTGAAAATACTAATCAATGAGTCATCATCTCATTGGACCAAGCACATGGGCCCCCGTATGTAGAACCTATTACCATAAATTAGGATATTAATCACATATACAACATCACAACTTGAGGTAGTGAACATCATGATCGTACTCCTGATGACATATTTTGATGTATGGACACACAATCCCTTTATGATACTATGAGTAATGCATGTCATTGTTGAGCCCAAGGTGACTATGACCTTATTGGGAGAGTGTGTGGTGTCATTGGTAGTTGTGAATACATTCTATGCTAGTACCAAAAGCACCATAGGTTTATTCATATTATCATTGGACAAGTCATGTAAGGACCAATTGTGGCTACACTACTCAAAAGGCTTAATGAAACTTTGTGGTTTCATGAGAAAATGGAAGTCTGTGACTTTGTCTAGAGACTAGAGGCCTTTTATGACTTTGATACTAATTGTATGGATTCATTGGTTCACCTTATTGATGTCATAGTAGCGAGGTAGTGGCAAAATCATCATGAGCATCTCATTCAATAGGACCAAATACGATCTACCTTACATTATCGATTCCATCATGACAACCACATATGAGGCATAATAAACTATAGTGGAGTCCAAGCACCAAAACCTCACTTAGAAGTCTGTAAGGTAATGCGGTTGGTCAATGAATCTTTCTTACCAGAACATATGTGGGTACATGAATTTAATGACACCTTATACACCTAGGCTAGAGCATGGTAGGTTCATAAGGAATGCCATTAAGGTACCCATTTTTGGCATTTGATAAAAAATAACATGGTCTCATCGTTATCTTATTCATCCCCAAGGACAATTTTGTGCCTCATATTGCAAAAAATGCATCAAGCAATTATTTGTGACCCCTATCCCATTGAAGATCAACTACGACACATGCATGGTATACCAAAAGAAGGATTGGTCATTTTCAATAATCCAATTGAGAAATCTTCCTCCACACTAGAACCTATCCTTAATCATGCACAACATGAAAAAGTTTGAAATGAAAAACAAAAACTTGTGTTCCATATTGATAAAGGTGAAGGGTCTGAACTGCCTGACCCATTGACCAATCATTTGGATGTCCCCATGGACTATGGCACTATAATTATTCATGACACTATTCTTGATACACACCATATGTACTTCAAACCATATAACAAAACATTGGCAGAAAGGATGCAACAAAAATGGCTAATATAAGAAACTACTAGTCCAATACTAAGATTTCTAAAATGTTTGAGCTACTGAAGGAATACCAATATGTTTTTGCCTAGAAATTATTGTGAAATGAAGGGTGTTCACCTGTTTTTGGTAGAAATGCATATAAAACTAGTTTCAGGTGCTCGCCCAGTTAGGAAATGACTGTATAGAATGAATCCAAATTTATGTACATAGTTTAAGGAAGAAATTGACAATATGTTGTGTGCTATATTTTTTACTCCAATTGATGAGTCTGAGTGGGTTAACCCCATGGTGATAAGCATCAAAAAAGATGGGTGCATCAAAATTTATGTAGACTATCAGATACTTAATGCATCCCACATTATTGATCCTTTCCTGATGCCTTCATTGAAGAAATCCTTGAAGGTGTCACTGGGTGTGAAATTTGCACATTCACAAATGGGTTTTATGGATATGATCATGTTCAGATTGTCAAGGAGGATAGACTTAAGACTACATTTACCACTGAATGGGGGTATTTAGAATATATCATCATGTCATTCAAGTTAAAGAACGTACCCATTGTATTCTCTTGAATAGTCATTGAGTCCTTTAAAGACTTCATCCATAAGTTAATTTAGGTTTATTTGGATGATTATACCATATATGGCTTGGTATTAGACCACTGTTCTAATCTCAAACTTATGCTTAAGCACTACAAAATGCTTCAAATCTCCCACAAATTAAAAAATGTCTTTTTGCTACCCCAGTCAACATTCTCCTTGGTAACATTATATGTTGAGATGGAATTTTGGTGGACCCTACTAAGGTTGATGTCATCCTCTGTCTACGAGTGCCAATAACCCAGTGAGAAGTTCACACCTTTCTTGGTCATACTGGGTACTATAGGAAATTTATCTAGGGTTATGCAAGGATTAATGCACTATTAGAGGAGATCTTGAAACATAATAAACACTTCATTTGGACATGCTCATGCCAAGAAGCTTTTTTAGCCTTGAAAGACAAGCTCGTCACTACATTGATTCTCCAGTTCCCTGATTGGACTAAAACATTTCATGTTCATGTCAATACTTTTGGTATGGACATCAATGTGATACTTGTGCATCCTAGAGAAGGTAATATAGATCACCCTATTTACTTTGCAAGTAGAAAGCTTATTCTGATTGAGAGAAACTATACCATAATAGAGAACAAAACACTCTCCATGGTTTATACTTTACAAAAGTTCTGATAGTATCTGTTGGTGACTCCTTTTATGTTCTACTTAGACTATGAAGCATTTAAGCACCTAGTTAATAAACCTATTTTACGTGGTCACATTTTCTACTAGATTATGTTATTCCAACAATTCTAATTCTCCATCATGGTCAAACTAGGTAAGAATAATTGTGATCTTGACCATCTCTCTAGAATTGATTTCGATGAGTCACTATGTGTCATCGAAGATGACCTACCTGATGTACATCTATTTCATGTCTCACATGTTCTTGAAGGGTTATAAGACATAACAACCTTGCTAATTACTAGCACAAATCCAAATCATTTTATTACACAAGCTAAGAAGCAACTAGTTGTTCATGCTACACCATTTCATCTCATTGGAGGTGACCTCTATAGGCTTGGTTGAGATGAAGTCCTTTGACACTATGTTATGAAACATGAGCACCCTAATGTGATCTACAAAGTCCATTATAGTATTGATGGAGGACACTATGCCAGTGAGGCTACTATGCACAAAGTTTTGTTAGCTTGTCTATGGTGGCCTACACTTTCCCATGATGCCAAGCGACATGCATAATAATGTAATATTTACTAACACATGAGGAAACCAAATCACTAAGATGCAATGCCATTACATCCTATTATATTGTAGGAACCATTTGAGATATGGGCCATTGACTTTCTTGGCCCCATCAACCCAGTTGGATGGCATACTAGTTCATGCTATGTCATGACAGTAATTGATTATCTCACATGATGGGTTAAGATTGTGCCAACATGGGATTATACTGTGATAACTATAGTGCACTTTCTATGGGAACATATTATTATAAGATTTGGCTATCTATTGAATTTTACTAGTGATAGTAGTATGCACTTCCTCATTGAGACTATGAGTATTACTAGCTGAATTTATGATTGCCCATCACACGATAATGCCATATCATCCCCAAGCAAATGGAATTTCTGAGGCATTCAACTAAATATTGGGAACAACACTCACAAAATTTGTAATAGTGGATGTATTGACTAGGATGATCGGGTGTCTACAGTTCTTTAGGCCTACTAGATAACTTATAAGCACTTCAACAAAAATACACCATTTAATTTAGTGTTTGGCATATAGATAATTATTTTGGTTGAGTTATTCATTCCTTCTCTTTACATTGCATGTGTTAGATGACTAAACAATGAACCATCATTAAAAGTACATTTAGATGCCTTGTTATAATTGGATGAATCATGTTTTATTACTCATTAGAGTCAAGATGTGGAGAGATGCAAATAAAAGGCATGGCATGATCACCACCTCAAACATAAGACATTTACCCTAGGAATGTAAGTCTTACTTTATGAGTTCAAGTTTGTGCACCACTAGGGGAAGCTCCATTTTCATTAGGATGGTCCCTTTATTGTTTACAGTGTTCGTCCTACCGATGTGTGTCATTTGAAAAGATTGGATGACCAATTTCTTCTTGGTCATTACAATGGTATCCAATTATGACATATTTTTCATCTTGAGTTTATTTTTAATAGTACCAATAAGGCGTATGCCATTAGTGTAGGATTTATTGTTTTCAACAAAGTGCTTCATTAGTTACATATTCCTTTTTGTTATTTTTTTAAATTTTTGTAACATGGTACTTATGTTCTCATGGAGGACCACAAAGCACAATTAGTGTGGGGTAAGGGGTGTTATGTATGCTAGGAAATGGTCCATGGGGATACATGTGGATGTAGAGGCATGCAATTAAAGGTGTACAAAGATAAATACTACGTAGGATGTGGCACATAACCATAATATTGGTTTGGTCAGTAATGATTCCCACTTATGGTATGAATACTCAAATGTTTCTACAAATGTCATACACTTTAAGAAAAGCATAGGACAAGACATGCCATTAATATAAATAGGTAGTTATCATGGAAAGCATGCCAACATCACATCATAGCAATACCATTAATCACATTTACTATGAGAAGTAATGGTCGAAGAGAGGGTGTAGTAAATTCAAGTTACCCCCTCAAACCTATAAAAAAACATTGGGGGGTTCATTTTATGTTTTAACTTTACTTCAAGTGTGATTTTATAGAGTTGAAGAACAAACAAACAAGTTTAGATGATTCTAAGATAAGTGTAGAGTATTGATTCCTAGTTCATTGCTCATTGAGAGTGTGGTTTTGTTTGAATGAATAGTCAGAGATAGATAAACTAAAAGAACATAGAGGAATTCTTAGATTATAGGTTGTATAGGTTGGTGTTTGCCATTAACATGCATTGAAGTAGGAGAGTTGAGACACCTTCACAACAAAAACGTATTCATTTGGGAACATTGGATGAATGTACCTAACCTATGGGTTTTATGAAGGGTGATACGACCTAATAAAAAGGCCCAATAAAGTGATCCACTACTAATTATTCTAGAGGAAGAGGAGCTAAGTGTTGGTGGGGAAACAATATTAATCAGGGAGGAAAAACCTGAAAAACAAGGTGAGTACATGAAAGGTGAAGCAACAGGGATGGTGTACCAATCTAAGAAGAAAACCCAAGTAACTCCACCTCCAACTTTGCTTATCAAAGAGATACAGTACTTGGAAATGGTCTTGTACATGGATAATTAGGTATCAAATGTGCCCACTTTTACTATCTTTAACTATAACCACCACCAACCTGGAAACGAGGTTGAGCTTCAAAATGATTATAGAGTCAAGTGCCAAAACACCAAGAGTGAATTAGTCTATGATTTAAAAATATTCAAAGCCTTGAAATCTATGGGGATTTTATATATCTTCAACCTCCCCTATTTTGGAAACCCTGTAGAGGTGGTTAAATTTCTAGTTTTACACATATGCATGTAGATTATATCTACTTTGTTGGGCACTAAATGAAAATCCTGACTGAAAGAATCAACTAGGTATCAGGGTTGTAATGCTTTGGCATAGACCTTGAATTTGATTTAGAGGACTCAAATTAAATAGAAAAGACCACCACAACACTAGAATACTGGAAATAGGGCCACACCATGCATATAAATAACTTACAATATCATGCCTTTTGAGTAGCTACGTGCATCATCATGACCAAAGTTGGCATCAATGATAGATGAAAGGAGGTGGATATGGCCCACCTATATATTTCTCACCAGGTAACTAAGGGTTTAAATTATAATTCGGCAATGTATTTTTCTAATAAGATTGTAATAGACGTGAAAAAGGCCCACTAGACACCTTACCATAGGATCCCGTGGGGTGTATTCCTTTTGTTAATGGTGTTTGATGAAATTAGTGTACCTAATTACACCTCTAGAGAATTAAAGTGGTTATACCCACCTAAGAACATGTCCCCTATGGAGTGCTACAAGGTGTTCACATGCCCTGATTATATTACTCCAACTTTGGTATGATGGTCTCAAGGAAGTCTTTGAGATCGAATGACACGTTCCAAAGGACTTACCCACTCAGGTTAGCGAACAAGCCAAATTTGTTTTCAAAAAACACTTTTCTCTTGCATGCATTAGGATGGCCCCATATATAGAGATTTATACTTGGTTGAAGCTTCCTTATGATTTCATAGTTTAGTACTTTGTAAACTTAGTTAACTGCATATACGTGTAGCCTATAACCCTTGAAGTAAAACTAATTGACTCAGAGATTCACACTCTCTACAAAATGTATGGATATCCTAGAAAGAAACTATATAGAAAAAAGTATGAGATAGACAAAACTAACATCAAGGTTCATCAAACCGTGGTTGGGCATTCAATTCATAATCTCTTTTATATGTTGAAACCTAAAAATAAAGCTTTGGGAAGCACATACCATGAAAGAAAGAAGCTTCCCCTAGTGACACCACTTGATACAAAGAAGCATAATGGGCATGAAGCCAACACATGTTCACATATGGAACCAATAAAAATGTAAAGGACTACCTAGGAACCACCACTAAGGGCTTCACCACCAAATAATCCATCATCAAAGGCATCACCACCAAGGGCTTCACCAAGAAGAGATCCATCAATAAGTCAATCAGAAGGCTCAAAGACATCAATGCAAACCACTATGTTAGAACAAGTAGAAGAACCTAAGGATGGTGACAAGGAAGAGCCATAATAATTACTAGGAGGGACCGTGGAAATAGCCAAAGAATAGGAAGAGACTAACTTAGAGAAAACACTCTCCCTAGTTCAAGAGGAAGAGATCACTCTTGAAGAGGTGCAATTAGACATTGAAGATCCACTTAGTGAAGAGAGGGATGGATTTGAAGAGAAGGATGGATTTGACGTGAAAGAATTAAGTGGCATGGACATCAACACCACTTCCTTGGAACAAGACATGTTGAGATACTTGAGCATGATCCCATCAAAGGGAAGCAACCTACCGACACTGTGGTCCAACCACATAATCCTAATGCAACCACAAACCTACATGCCTAATACTAGACATACATTCCTAATAAATCACTTTATTTGTTTTCCCATTTTGATCCAGAGGATGCCACCTTACACACCCAACATGAGATGTCATTCTTTTTGGGCATGTAAAATGAGGAATGGCATTTTGAGATGCCTCATAATATCCTAGTATTAGATTCAAAAGCAACGATGCTACCCACACCTCTTTGGGTTGATCCCCAATAATGTTTTCCTCTACAAGCTAGCGTAACACTCTTAAAAATGGCCTTTGAAGTAGAATGGAAAAATGTGCTTATAGATTTTGATGCGTACTAAGCTGAACAAAAACATGGTAGGGTGGTGGAACTATTTGATAAAGAAGTTGCCATTTGGAAGAAACTCAAAGAGGAAGTGGTCAAGCTAAAATGCTAGCTATAAGTCACAACAATAGTAAAGGTCAAAACATTGAATCTATGTAAGGCTATTCTGAGCTAGGAACCAACACTAGCAGATGGGGTCCCTTTAGAGGGTAAGGATATTGATAGTTTGGAGACAATTGTGGATATCTTATTAATTTAATGTAAATAACAACCCATGCCAAGAAATGAAATAATATGGGAAGCTGAATAGTTTGCTAAAGTAGTGGAAGTATGCAGGTGCACCTTGAAATGAGTTGGGGAGGTGATTCCTATCCTAGATTGGATTTTTGAGAAGTTGGCGTGGTCTAGTAAAATTTTAGAAGCTCGAATCCAAGTAGAAGAGCTTCAACATCAATAATTGGTGGATGTTACCTTGTTAATAAAATATTTCACTGAGCGCATTAAGGCTTTTAAAGATGTTAAAACTATGGAAGAAACAATAAATGTGCATTGACAAAAAATAAATTCCAACTTTGAGGCACTCCAAGGATAGGTTGTGAATGAGGTCACTGCACTTGAAGAGTTTCAAAAGGATGCTTCCACATCCCTTGAATAATTGGTTAATAAGGCAAGCGAGTATTCCAATCAACCTGAGGAGACTAGAGATTTGAAAGTGATATTGAAGAAATAAAAATAAAGCTGCTTGATAACTTGTCACATTGGGAAGGTGTTAGAAAGTAAATCAAATAGATTAGCCCTAAATTTTTGGTTGAGTCCAAGATTGGTGCTTAGTCTGGGACAAAATAAAAGTGTAGTGTGGGGTGATGTTAGACCTTAAATTTTGGCTAAGTATTTTGGCTTATGGCATGGAATAAGCATGGTGCAGAATAAGTATGGTGTATAAAAAACATGGTACAAAATGAGCATGGTGCAGGAAGCCCATGGCACAAGAGATCACAGTGTGAGAAGACCTAGTCAGATGAGAGGCATAACAAATAGAGAACTCGATAATAGAACACTCAGTGTATCAATGAAATACTTGGGGAATGTGAAGGAAGTGAGAAACGGTTGAGAATCGATTCTCAAAGATAGAAATAACTTTAATCACACACAAGTTTGGCATTAACTTGCATGAAGTAGGACACTTGGAAATAAGGATCCAACACTAAACAATAATATAGGGGTGTAAAGGCTCAGGTCCATAGGAAAAACAAGTAAATGACTACCATGACTTTCAGTCCATTGGAGATCGTTGGCTAGTCACTAGAAGTGTCATAATTAATATAACAACTTGGTCAGGGAGAACCAAGTATAAATACCCCTATGTAGAGAGTTGTAATGCTACTGAACATTGGTATTATGTAATGATTGATTGTGGTAAATAGTTGAATCATGAAAATTATTGTAATCTTGATATTACACTACAGTTAATAGTTAAGTTGCATCATTGAGTTACCAATACATCTATTATGTAGCTTGTGGTTCGGATTTGGCTATAATGAATATAAACTCTGTTATCTACACTTATGCAATACATACTCTGAATCTTATGGCAATTATCTTCTTGATCATGTTGGTTTACATAATTGAAACGATGTCCACAACTGTGTATTTATTTTTCTATTTAATCAGTGGTTAAGGTATATAAATAAGCACCAATATATGACAAGTGTATTACTATGTGACACAACCCATAAGAATTGAGTTCTTGCTATGTGCTTTGGGTGAGTGTGCAAGAGCTTAGTCTTGTGTGAAATGCTAACACACTAGCTTGTTGGGAACTAGATACTTCAACGCCCTTAGGGAAAAGTTTAGATATAAGATAAACCCAACAAGGAAACAGTGATTAGGGATGATGGCGGATGAGGAGGAAGTGATTAGGTATGAGGGAAGGATAGTGAATAATTGAAATTAACACAAAGTGGTCGTTTGATGTGTGTAGGGCATCAATGTAACCTATGTTGCCCCAATCACACCATTTTGGCTTGAATTCAAAGTTAGTGGTTTGTAAACTTCAATTTTGACAAACCTGGGACTCCTGCAAATGCCAACAAGCAATTCGAAAGGTACAAAAACCTAAAAAATGATTACATGTTTACCTAAATTGGACATCTATTGCAAAAGTTTAAAATCCCTAAGTTCAATATTGAGACCCTCAAAATGCCCAAATATTGACCAAATTGAATTTTGAAAAACTATCTCACATATGGTAAGTCATGAAGTTGTGAGACCAACTCTAACAGATGCAAAGTGACCCTAATTTCTTATATTTACTAAAATAAATTTAAAGTATAAGTTTTCTTTGTAAACTTATAATTAAAATTTATTTTAGTAAACCAAACTATCTTCCCATTTATATAGCTCTTTTTTGCTTTTTTTGTGCCATGTTAAAAGAACACATATACGTTATAACGCATATGATATTTTACACATAACACAAAAGATGCACATGCCCCTTCCAATTCTCTTTTTTTGCAATGAAAACATAACGCATATGTGTTATGTGGTCATAATGTGTATGTGTTATGGCTTGAGAATCTTGAGCCTAAATTCAAATAAAATGTACAAGTTATGGCCATATCACATATGTGTTAAGGGAAATGTTCATAGAATTGTCTCCCAACTCCATGCACATACTCGATTAGTTATTGAAATTGTATTCCAGTATTACTCCAAATATTATATCAGTGACTTCTATATCAAATTCATATTTTCTTCAATTCTAAGAGTGATGGAATTAAACCAATATACCTAAAAAAAAGAGTGTCACACACACCTTAAGGTCATGAGGCCCCAAAAAATTGGGTACACTATTTTGTCAAAACAACTTGGGCTTGTTATTAAGGACAATGCCCACTTGTAAATGCCATAGAGGAATACTGGACCATCTTGACTAAAACAAACAACATTTAAAGTTTCATCTTGATCCAACTTGATGCAATTGTACTAGGCAACGAAAGGTTATTAGAAATAGGCTTTGAGCATCCAAATATTGGCAAGTCAAAAGCACCACCTTTTTCACATTGTAGTTTTAGACAAGTTGCCACTCTTTGGATTTTCAATACATACCAATAAACAAAGCTACCTGAATATGTTTCACAAAAATCATAAACAAAGCTTTAACGAAAGCCCAATGTTAGCAAGGGTCTAGTCTTTAATTTCATCCTAATATATAATGCTATTCAAATTTCTCGTGTGTTTGTAATAGAATCATACTATAAAACAAAGCAAGAAAAGATGGACATTTTAACGATAGAGAAATCCCATATTCTTGGCCTGTTAATAGTGGAGGCCAACTTATATGAGATGCAATAAAATATGCTATCAAGTTCAAGCTCAAACCCCACGTACCAAAAATGTAGTCTGTCACCCGTTGCATCCTTTTCACGATAAAGATAGAATGGTAAACCTTAGGTATATATTGGAATAAAGAATATAAGGAGCAACACAGTCATGATTAGAGTGATTTCTCCTCTTTTAATGAGGTCTAGTATAACCAGCGAAAACACCATCTATAGATTCATTTTCAATCCAAAATTAATGTTGCAAGTCTTATAAGTTTAAGTATATGATTGGAACAAAGAATGAACAATTTTATTTTATTGAGAACCTTGTGAGATCTAGGGTGATAGCTAGAAGTTAAAATTGTCATTGATATAAAAAAATCTGCACAAAAAAAATTGTACAAAATTTCTCTTACAATTTAAACTGTCATTTATAAAAACTGCGCATATGAAAGAAAACGTTTGTTTAGAAATGACATGGAATTATGCAATAGTGACATAAAAATTCAATTGACCATAAAAATATGTAATTGTCCACATATGGATTGAGAAGATAAAAGATCACGTCGTTAAGTTGACGGAGAAAAAGTTGAAAATCATGTGTAGAAAGACACGAGGAAGAAATTTATGCATGTTTGTGTAGGTTTACAAGATCGATAATAAAATGGATGACAGATTTAGCCACATAGGAAAGAAGATATTCAAACACGAGTCAAGACAATTGACATTGAGGCACCAGGGCGTCAAGGGTGTCATTATAAGTGTTTGGGAAGGGAAAGACAAGAAAAAATAGAAAAGTTGCAGGGTTGGTAGCCATTTTATGCATTACGAAAGGCAATAGTGAGTGCGCTGTAGGAGTCTAAGGAAAGGGAGGGTTGTGGGTAGGAGATGCTGAAAATTCAGTTCAACTAAGGTATTGAGTGGAAGAGGGGTTCAACAAGTTTATAAAGAAGAATGTACAATTTCAGATAACGGAAGGGAAAAAAAGGTTTGGAAGATTCATTTATATTCAACTTAAAACTAAAATGGGTTGGAAGTAGCAGAGGATTAGCGTTCAAACTTTACGTTATCAATCCGAGTGAAGAAGATGGGAAAGAATAACATCCCCCCCCCAAAAAAAAAATGGTTTAACATACACCTACATAATGGTATATCTAGATGTACATTTAATAATATGTTCGGTCATGTACAAAGAAATATTTTAACTGCCATAAAGTTGAATATTCTATGGTGTTAAAATTAGATATGGGAAAGATCTATAAACAATAAAGAATAAATTAGCACATACATGAGTATTGATGTTGAAAACTTTACCATTATTTATAAAAACAAATGAGATTTGAAGTGGGTAATGTTTTGCACCCATGAGGCGCATATATATTTTGGAGGAAAATAATTAGAATCAACACATTGAAGATAAGTAAAGTCCCAAGATTTTCTAATGTCAGAGAAACTTTATACATGAATGTGATGAAGGAGAGTGCGGAAATAGAATTGAAAAAGGCTCTTGGCTTTGAAATAGGAAGATATAGGTTAAAACTAGAAGCTTTTTAGAATTCTGTAGTTAGGTAAAATGCACTCTTGATCATTGTAAAGCTAACTCTAGTGGCATAATGCAACATGATGTCAAAAGACATCATCTCTATAGCATATCAGATAGGGATAAAGTGAAATAAGTATAATTTTTCCAAGAATATTTATGAGAATGTTAACAAAGTATTATAGAAGGTACATTTGCACAAGGTTATTTTTTGGTGGGGAAATATCTTTATGCTAATTTTTCTTTAGTCAAGGTATTAGCCTCAAACCAAGGATTTTTTAATATACAAAAGTTTTCATATAGACATGAAATGTAGAAAGGATTCATTTTGGAGGAGAAAGTGTCAAAAATGTAAAATGATCTGGTGGAAAATTGTTTAACATAGACAAATAAAGTTTTTGGGGGTAAGTGGAGGATGCCATGTAGAATTGTAGATGTACATGATGGATTTTTTGAATTCCATGTTATGGTAAGGTACTTTCTTATTGGGGTAAAATATGAATATGGAAACTGGCGTGAGTGTTAAAAGTTACCATGTGTAGTAACTTCATACTATGTGAAGACATTGCTAGATAGATTGAAGGGAATCTTGAGGGCAATTATAAGTGTGGATCATCTAGACTGCCACATCATTTTAAGGTTGCATAGGTATAATCAATATAGAGAAGGTAAGTACCCAAAAGGTGAGGATTCAGATGATGATAAGGTAAAGATTTATCCTTTTCTATTTTTATAGGTATTTGAAAAACATGTGAATGTAGCATAAATCTGAGGCCAAATAAAGGCACAATGATGAGACTGCTAAGGAACACAAGAATTTGTTAAATATTAAGAATAAATTTTAAATTCCAATGAGTTCCATAAAATTAGATGAGGAAGACACAAGATGGAATATAGACGAAGCGCGTAATGGGAAACATGAGGATGACAAAAAGGTGAAACATGAGAAAAATAAATAAAATATTAATAATCCAACAATAGAGGAGTTGAATTTATCATCAAAATAAGAAAGGATTAGTTGGGGTTATAAGTCCATGGTGAAACCTGCATAGAAAGGGAAGAGTCCACAAAAGGAGAAGGATTCAGAAAAATATAAACCACATGCAAGAGTTAAAGACAAAAGAAAATATAAAGCGTAGGGAGAGAAAGGTAAGGAAAAATAATGAGAAGAGCATGGTAAAAATTATGGTGTATAATTGGTTACACCAGTTGACCATTGATCACTAATTCTAACTTAGCCTTTGAGTCCAAAGACTAGTGAAGAACATGTTGGGATTGGAGTTTGCATAGAAATAATGGATGAAAAATAGCCCAACAGAACAAAGGACGAGTAAGATCCTAAGGGAATGGGTAAAGAAATGAGTTCACTAGGGAAACATGATGAGTATGGATAAGACCATTCCTTCGAAAGAGAGAAATATAAAGAGTTAGAGGGACCAAAGAACTCTAGAAAGCACACAAGGCTTTTCAAACTACCTAGGCTAAAGAAATTAATCCCAAAGAAATATGGATTGGAAAGCATCACAAAAGATAAATAAGAAGAAGAAGAAGCTAGGAAGAAGAGGACTAATAATAAAAACTATGAAAAAAGAAAGTTTTGATGATAGTCCAATGAGAATTAAGGATCCAAGTGTAGACGTGGACATTCCTCTTCATCACAGTCTTAAAAATACAAGAGATGGCAAGGAGGATTCAAAGAAAGAGGGTGAAGAAGAAGACAAGATTAAAAATGAGGAGGAATAAGAGGAACCTCAAATGAAGAAGAAGAAGAGTGGTAACATGAAGAATAGGATGAAATAGATGAAACTAGGAGGAAAGAAGAGGTATTATATGTACTTTCAACAATAGATTTGGTTACTTCATAGAAAGTGCTATACACATAATACATCTTTAAAACATGACATGCCAAATTGAAAATTATGTTGAATGTCTACTATAATTATTTTGAGTTTGAGTTACCTTCAAATGTGTTGACAAACCCAAATGATCATGAAGTTATAACCAACACAAAAAGAGCTATAAGAAAGAAGAGCGTTTAGTGCATGGAAGTGTACAATAGAGTAGGCAAGTTTATCTCTATTGAAGATGGTTGGAAAACTTTCCTTGCAAGCTATCTAATTTAAAAATGCATTAGATGAATAAGCCACCAAAATGATGGAAAAATTGAAGATATGGAATGAGGTGATGAGGAAATAAACAAATATGGGTGTTGCTTAATAGAGTCCATTGAGATCATATAGATAAAGTGATAGGATATTTAGGATGGAAGACAAACCCCTGGCCTAGATCCAATATAAAGACTTAGAGTGGAAATTTAAAATATTTTCTATTTAATTGTAGCATTGAACTCACTAAGTGTGTAGAGTGAAGGATAAATCAACACATAGAGGGAACAAGATCCCAATTTTTTTTCAATGATAACATTGATGAACTAACATGGTTGATTAATTCACTTTATGTAATGGATAAGAAGGAAACATGGGTATCTAAGAAATTGGTAGATACGTAAATGATGATAACCACTAGGATGAAACTAGATGAGATTCAACATACTTGGTTGAAGGAAAATGTGACGAGAGAAAAGAACAAGGGTAAGAAGATATATTTTTTTGAAAAGTGAGTGATTTTAAAGAAATGATGGACAAAAAATGTAAACATTTAGAGACTATAATTTAAGCATTGTAGAGTCAAATCTAAAATAAATATATATCACAACCATATAACATGACCTTACTGAAAGACCTCCTAGAAGAAGTAGAAAAAGTAAACCAGAAGGTAGAAGACATTGCACATAGGTGGGACACATTTGAAAAATAGCTTCAAGATAAATTACATAAAATATTAATTATGCAAAAAAAAGGTGAAGGCAAAGGAAATGAGGAAATGACAGAGTACTAACTTGTCGAAGGATAAAAAAAGATATAGATTATGGGGAATTGTTAAACCTAATTTTCGCTAAGTTTAAAGATTTACGTATGTTTTTGTAAGAGTATGTTAGGTTCACACAAGTATTCCTAGTTTTGGAAATAGGTGCATCGGAAGGGATCAACACAAGATTAGATGAAAATTTATGACAATGAAGGATAAACAAAATAATTACGTAGGGAAGTTACGTAGAGCAACAAATGTAAAAAAAGATGACAACCACATGCATAGATGATCCATAAATACTTGTAAAGAGTATTTAATGTAAGATCCATGAAATATTATAGAACCTTATAGAAATTATCCATCTAGCATTAGTAGGTCAACACATAAAATGTATAAATAAAACCCCAATTCTTGGATTAGTAATTATTTAAAATTAGTTCTAAACTACTCTTTTTATAGAGTTTAAGCACAATGCTTATAAAGTAATGTTATATGTTTTGATATATATACAAAATTGCCTATATGTATAGAATGATTGTATATTTTTTGTAAATGATTTTAGATGATGAATGCCAATGAATTTTATTGAAGTACATGATGGTCTTATCTGTTAAGTCAAATTTCATTCTTAGTTTTTATAGTATCTTATTTTACTTGTGAGATTATGTTTTTTATGTGAAATACTAGTTTCTATAATCATAATAATGATTGGATTCTTAATGTCTATTATGTGCTTCAAATAAGCACTTGAACTTAGGCTCAAGTGATATTACAACAAATTTTTGGTTTGTAAAGTTTTTTTAAAACTAGGGTTTGGTGTGAAGTAGATGTATCCTAAAATAGTGCAACAAAAGTCATCCAATCCTATCATTCCCATAAAAAACACACACACACAAAAGAAGGAAAAATAGGGATATTTTTGAAATGTTGCACAAAAAGGTTAAGACATGGAAAGGGATGAAGGTTTTAATTACAAGTTAAGTGTCTCCAGAGGGAAGGAATTAACAACTGGTCAAAACTATAGATATAATCAATTGATAAGGACTAACATGATTTCAACTTAAAAAATGCCTCAAGCAGTCTCATTAATTGACTAGTCAATGCCAAAACCCCATATGGTCAAAGGCAAGAAAATGATTTTGAGACTGTTATGAGACTAGAAAAGGCTAATAAAAAAGTCACAATGTTACTACGAAAACATGGGTGAGCTTGTGCAAAATTAATTGAGTTATACTAATTTAATTGTAATATATTTAAAGGATATAATTCATAAAAGGGGTCAAACGGGATATAAGTTGATAAAAACATATATTTTAATGTTAACTTGCACTTTATCACACTTAGGGTAATTTTAAATTTTTTGACTTAAGATACATTATTACATTCACCCAAAATTTAAATAAATTAATATATAATTTCTAAAATATAATTACCCAACACATTTTAAATAAAATTAATTAAATAAATAATTTAAAAAAAATAATCAATGGAGCATTAGATCATCACCCTTTAATATTTTAGATTTGAGCCTTCCATTCATAAGAAAACATAAAATTTAATCCTAAACCCTAATGTGAGCCTATTTTAGCCTTATTTCACCATAGAACCCTCATTTGGATTTGCACAAGTGGAGAGGAATAAGAATAGAGTGAGAGGATTTCCCATCCCTCATCCCTTCACTCATCTCTTGAATCAAGAGGCTTCATTTCCCACAAGCTCTCTTGCATTCATGGCTAAGATTTATAGGTTATTTTTGCTTAAATTAGCATGTAAACATATTTCATTTCAAATTTTAAGGTTTTTTGATATTTAATTCTAGGTTTTTACTCCTCTTAGTTTTAGATTTTCTTATTTATTATTCGTAGATCTCCATATATTATTGTATAAAGTTGTTCATAGGTAGAAACTAACTTTATTGATTTTTAAACGAATCTACCAAGTAGATATGATCTTTAAAAGCATTTGAAGGTGACAATGATATTAGATAGCTTTAAGATTGAAGACAAGTGAAAGAGGGTGTTTAGGAATCCTCTCGACACTTAAAAGGCCTCTAAGGCCCTATATAATACAAATGGATTTTTATGTATTTATGTACATTATTTTAAAAGTCAATGAAAATTTATGAGTTCTTGAAATTTTGAGATACTTTATTTATTTTATTTAAGGCCCAAAATACATAAAATTCTTCCAAAGTAATTTAAAAAACAACTTTAAGGGATAATGCCTCCAAACTGTCCCACGTTTTCTCATGACTACAACTATGATATTTTAAATATATTTAAATATACATACATACATACATACATACATACAGGGATAAACCCTACTAATCAACTACCCATTCCTAAATCCATGCAACCTAACTAACAAAATGGATAACTTACACTTGAATCTACCACCCCTGCCTATGTCCTTAATGGGTTTTCTCCTACCTAATTACTAATTGCAAGGTCATTCAATCCCTATTACCATGGTCACCCATGAAATAATTTTTAGCATTCTTCCTTCCATTTCAAGCATGCCCCTCCTATGAGGGCCCATATATATATATATATATATATATATATATATATATATATATATATATATGTATATATATATATATATATGTATATATATATATATATGTATATATATATATATATGTATATATATATATATATGTATATATATATATATGTATATATATATGTATATGTATATATATATATGTATATATATATATATATATGTATATATATATATATGTATATATATATATATATATGTATATATATATATGTATATATATATATATATGTATATATATATGTATATATATATGTATATATATATATATATGTATATATATATATATATATGTATATATATCTATATATATATATATGTATATATATATATATATATATATATGGATCATCCCTACTAGTCAATTGACCATTCCTAAAGGCATGAAACCTAACTAACCTAGGTTCAAGTTATCCATACTATTAGTTAGGTTTCATGCCTTTAGGAATGGTCAATTGACTAGCAGGGATGATCCATATATATATATGGATCATCCTTGCTAGTCAATTGACCATTCCTAAAGGCATGAAACCTAACTAATAGAATGGATAACTTGAACCTTACTCTGCCACCCCTACCCATGTCCTTAAGGGGTTTTCACCTACCTAATTACTAATTGCAAGGTAATTAAATCCCTACTACCATTATCACCCATGGACTAATTTTTAGCATTCTTCCCTCCATTTTTAAACATGGCCCTCCTATGAGGGCCACCTTCCTTTATATGGTTGATATTTATATGAGATGAAACCTTGTAGTTTTTTTAAATAGTTTTTTACGCTAAAAAAATATAAATACTATATATTATATTTATTTTTAAATAATACATTAAAATATTATTAGCATTATTATTATTTTCCTTCTAACTCATCAAATATTCGTATATTTTTTAATTATTTATTTAATAATATGACAAAATATATAAACTTAATTTGCCTTAACATAACTAACGAGGTAAAAGAAATATGATAATAACAATTTTTAAAATGAATAAAATGAAAATAATATGTGTTTACCTAGTTTCTAATTTTATACAAAATAAAGAATAAAATAGTTGCAACTAAATAGATCTAAGCATACATGAATGAATAATTCAATCTATCTAATAGGATATAAATAAAAACAAGTCCAAGTACCACATTAAAACTAGATTAAGCAATGTAAATAAATAATGGATAAGGAGTTATCACACATGTTTCCTATTCTAAAAATCTAAGATTTTAGATTCACTGTATTGACTATATGTAACCTACTCCTAAAATATGGAAATTTTATTGTGCTATTGGATAGACATGTACATTGTGTGGGTGCATCCTATAAAGACCCAACCATGACAATCCCATCAAGGTTGTGTCTGTCCACCTGCACCTATGTCTATCACACCAAGGTTTTGAAAGATGTTTTTCTTGGCACCTATGTGTTGTAATTGTTGTTATGTTTATACATTTTCTTAAACAATATATTATAAATAATGTTTAAAATATAAGGTGTTCCTCCTCAACCTAGTTGAGCACTCTAAAAAGAACACAAGCAATGGAGTCAGGAAACCACCAAGGTCATGTTACAAGCTATATATCACACACATGTAGAGTCAGATCTCCACATAATTTTGTGAGTGTGTGGATGGAATGACTCAAGTGATGGGTTTAAATTTCCTCTTCCATAAAATTGATGATGTAGTTACATGCGATCTAATACCCTTCTTTGGTACATGGGAAATGAAGAGAGATAAAGATATAATGACAAAATCATAAGTATGAAGGATTTTGATTCTTAGATCTAGAATTGAATTTTGATGTTATATTTGATATGTTTTCTCTATGTATTCCTCACTTATAGCTTTGATTCTATGGCTTGAAAAGACCTTGTATATATAAAATGATCTAGGATAACTTATGCATGATAACCTACTATAAAAATGCAGAGAGGGAAAATTACATGTGCATGATGAAAAAAAAGTGAAAATGATCCCATAGAGCTAAATGAGACAAACCTATATAGTAACAGGTTGTCCTAGATGCCCATATAGTACAAAGTTCTATCTCGGATAACATTTAGGCTCCATTTTAGGTAGGGATGGATAAAAGGCAAGTGTATACATCCTAATTTGGTCAAGTAACCACAATTACTATGCATTTTGTTACTCTTTTACATGAAGGTCTTAGTGATGAATATAACCCTTGTTCGCATGGTCATTTTGGGTCTTTTGATCTTTATTATGTCTTATTTTCCTTATTTTTTACACCCCCATTAATCCTAAGTCACCTCATCCTAGTCACAGGGGCCCTTAGCCTATCCTGCTTGATCTTAACTCTATTTTTAGGCCTCATGACACTAATACCATTTACATGATAGTAGCACCATGTGGAGCTAGTGTCCAATTATGGATCTAGTGTTTGACAGTCATTTTATCTCATGTTTTGGGTCATAACCCTACCTTTAGCCTTCTCTTATGTTTTTTATCCCTCTTTTATCACTTATCAGCCAATGAATAAGGTCTTATATTCAAATCAAAGTTCTTTATATGAAAAGATCCTCATAAGACATTTTAAATCTAGCACTTAATATTTTGGCACATAACTACATAAAATCAATCAATAATATAGCTCAATATTTTACATAGTACTCAGTTATCACATCTAGACATTGCATGCTTGATCAAATAAGAGCCTAAGTAAAAGTCATTCTATCACACCATGCTCATTGATTATGCATGTTCCCTAAGGGAGAACTACATGTGATATGAGATCCCTAGAATTGGGTTAATGTAGGTAGTGACCAAGACAATAGGATTTCTAATCTAAGTGATCATAATATCCCACAACTCAATTTTCCCCTTTCTTTTGCATTTGATTCAATTGTTGTTTCATGTTTACAGGTACTCATTAAGATTTTAGAAGATATCTAGCTAAAAAAATGACATATCTAAGCTTTTGGAAGATATATAACCACCTATAGGTCCCCCAAAACCTCTTGCATCTTCCCTAAAAGTTACAGATAGCTCCTCCAAGAGGGAAACTAGTGCTATAATTGGACATTAGTGCCACCTAGTGTTATTGTCCACATAAGGGCACTACTATCTAAGGCTAGATTTTAATTACAATCATAGAATAAAAGGTATCTGCCTATTTATCCAGCCTATTTCAACCTCCTGAGCTATAAAACTAACTATTTTATTCTATATAAATGTTCTTTCTTTCTATTCTTGCTATTTTGGGAAAGGTTTGTCAAATCAGTTATTCTAATTTTCATTCCAAGTTATTGTTATAGTCAACCCTTTAACAATATAGGATTTACATAAACCAAGTCTTAAAAGGTTAAAACATTTGGTGAACCTGACTTAATTTGAATATTGCTTATAAATTTAGTTTTCTCTAGGGTTTACCTTCTAATTTTTGTGCACTAAATTAGGGTTACAAACTTCTATTTTTTCTTGATTTTTGGCACAACCTAGCTCATTCAAATTAATCTTATATCAAGTTTTCATTAATTTAATGTAATTTATTTATTTTCAAAACAACCCTCGTTCAAACCCTAAATCCACATACTAGGTCCCTATACATCCAAATAGTAGTAATAAGGGATTCAATTACAATCCTAATTTGTTCTACACAATGGGTTCAATATTTCTCATTGTTACACATATACTTATGTTAGATTACATTCTACCTATTGTGTGCTTGCTACTCATTATTTACATTATCTTCTTTGGCAAGTTTAAAATGGTATCTAAGAAGCTTCCTACCCTTCACCCAATTGATGAATTTATGATTTTTTCTCACAATTATAATAATGAATGGATAAAATTTCAAGATTGTACATTAGAACATGATACTGATTTCATTTATAATGATGATGATGACTATTATTGTAATGATGGATATGATGATTACTATAATCATGATAATGAAAATGTTTATGAGGATATATTAGATACATCTTCTTCTCTTTCCTCCCCCTCTTCTATTACACCTCAAAATCAAACTAACAATATAATTCCAAAAAAACCTCTGGTCGGTAGTGCTTTGTTTCAATGTGATCCTAGCTTATCAAATACTTTTGCTACCTCCTTATTCAAATTAAATCAATATAAGTGCAATACACAAAATCCACTTTTGCATTATTTAAGTAAAGTATACAGGAGTAATGCATCTTCTTTACCCTTCTCAGTTAAATTCAAAAAAAATGTACTAATAATATTACACCTTTTACCAATGCACAAACTAAGGTAGACCAAATTATTTTATCAGCTTATTTTACATTCCAAGCTCAATGCAATGATTCTTTACAACATATTGATAATGCAAATGTCTCTAACTCTTCTCATACATGTCATAATATGAAAAATAACAACATGATTTCTACTTCTTCTACCCTTGACTCCAAGATTGAAAGTAATAATCATTTACACACTCCACACAAATAGTGAAGAAATACATTGCATCACACCTACACATGATGACACATTTCATAGTCATAAAAATTTAAAATATTCTCTTACTCTCTCTCTCTTAGTGAGCATGTGAGTGATATTTCTAAAAAGTAATTAAATTCTAATTTTGATAAACCTTGGGATAATGATGATTAATATGAATATGATGGAGAAGACATGGAGTCTACACCTTCTAGTTATCCTCCTACTTCACTTATTCTTCTTGTTTAAACAAATGTTAAGTCACATGTTAAAACACACACACACACACACACACACACACACACACACACACACACACACACACACACACACATTATTATGTTCATAGTTTACATAACTTACATTCACATGATAATAAAGTACCTTTTAGTCTATTATCATGTGATACTTCTTTTCAAATCAACAAAACAAGAGATACCAGTGAATCTCCCTAAACCCCGCTTGCTACAATAGAACTTGTTTCTCAACCTAACCTAAATGAGGGTGATAACTCATTTCCCTCTAACCAAGTACTAGATATCACACCTACAAAGGCTATAGAGAGCAAACCAATCCTGCTTAAAAAAGGTTCGCAATGCAATATAACAATGGCTAAGATAAATAACAAAATTCAAGAGTTAAATGAACCCCTTAATGATGATAATATACCTTCACAAGTGGTTATTTACTTGATTCATGCCATAGGTGCTTTGTAACAAGTACACCAAATCACATTGGAGAATAAAGCATGCCAATCTTGGGCTGATGCCAATGTCATCTATGGAAATCCTATTCCACATAGATAATTCACTATAAAGTTGCCACCCAACTTTTAGATACTAATGTTACCTAAATTTGATGGGCATAGAGACCCATACTGACACCTTTAGGCTTATGAGAAACCCATTTCCAAAGTCCTTATATGGGAAAACACTAAATTGGTTCCACCATGCAATCCCTAGTGGGTCATTACATACATATGATGAGTTAGAAGCAATATTTCTCAAGAACTACATATAGAATAAGGGACCTTGAGTCACACATGAGAGGTTACGTTCATTACACTAGGGTGAGACAAAACCAACAAATAAATACATTTTAAGATTAAAATCATGTTTGTATTAGTTGATTTATTTAGAGGTATAATACATCTTTACTAGAGGCCTCATTTTCCTCTTAAGGAAAAACTATTATATCAAACATGCAAATCAATCCAACATTTATGTAACGTATCTATAGCATTAGAGATAGAATTGGGACTAGTGGCTACACATTCAAAGGAAAATTTAGATGTAGGTTTATCAAAACCCAAGTAATCTAACATGGTATAATAACCTACTCCACTTTTAATTAAAAAACTCATGGAAGATAAACAACCAATAAAAATACCCAACAAGGGAAAAGGTCCACTTCATAGAACACCTCCTTTAGTGAGTAGAGCACATGACACATATAGAGGGGTTATATAGTTTTTAGACATGAATAGGCCTCATGACATATTGATTACATTATTATATAATGAGATGATCACACTTCCCCATAGTAATCATCATCCATCACACCATTTTCACAGGGTAAAAAATAAGCTATATTGTAATTTTCATAAGATAAATGGACATTTAGATAGTTATTATTATGCACTCTTGAGACCAAATTGCCCAGTATGTAAATAAAGGCATTATATCATTCACAGAGGGGGCACAAATATCTCAATATCCATATTCTCTTAGATCACACTCCTCTATGATAGAGTTATCTTAGGACGTTCCCTTTGAGGATCCAGTGGTTACTCATCATATGCACCATGTGGTTTCTAGGACACCTATTTATGAACAATTTCGTGGACCACAGATTTAGTAAACATGGCATCCATTTCACAAAGATTAGATCATAGCCTCAGTTCACACACCAATTAATATATTTATAAATAATCACAAATATTAGAGCACATCCTTAGTTTACACAACAATTTAGATATTTGGAAATAATCACATAGATTAGAGCACAACCTTAGTTTGCACACCAATAAAAATATTTGGAAATAATCACAAAGATCAAAGTATAACATTAGTTTGTACACCAATCAAGATATTTGGAAATAATCATAGATATTAGAGTATAATATCAATTCAACCATTGATCAAGATATTTTTAAGAGATCATAAAAATTAGAACATAGTCCAACGACCAATCAATATATTTGCTAGAGATTACAGAGCTCAAAGTATAGTTTTAACATGAAAACCAATCAAGATATTTGTTAAAAAGTATACACACCTAGACACTATTAGTGTATCACATGAAGTTTCAATTCCAGAGTCTACTTCTACACTGACACATTATGAGTAGTATGGTCATTGGTTCACCATGCCATCTGAGTTTAGATAGTGCATACTGTAATCACATGATCTACACATAGATATCCTTAAAAAAACCTATAAAACCTATACCAATAAATAACATTCCTAATCCAATTCATATGTCTACTTAAGCATTTTTAAATATATAAAAAATTCATTACCATTACTTAGACAAATACCATATACCAGTATCACCATTTAACATAATCAAAATAATTAAACACATGTAAACATGCATAATGTAACCATATCAAGATACCATTATACATAATACCCATATAACAACAAACATCCATATATATAACTCAGAACATAGTTTCAATACAAATATTGTACATCACTTAATAACACAAACATGAACACTATGACTAGCCCCCTCACTCTCACTCTCAAACATATCCATATTAGAACTAGAGGCCCCACTATCCCTCCATGACCTCGATCAAAAAATGCATCTACTCTCTCTCTCTCATGATACATACCCAACTTGGCCATACATTATATATTTTATTGATGTATATATATGTAATCATCTACTATCCATCTACTAGCCCCACCCAAAAAATTGGTTGCAGACATGGCCCATCTCTGCAACTCTGCACATATTTTATCCTTGTCTACAACCACTTGTATCTATGCTATATTAGCTATCACATCTTGATAAAAAAATGGTCATGAACACTAAAAATATCAATTGCCCTCTACACTAATACATCATCTAAAACATCAACAAGAATATGTCATGTTAGTATGCTAAGCATAGACTCGATGGTAGTCTCCCAATACTCATCATCACCTGAACCTACACATAGCCACACAATGCATCAGATTTATAACCAAGTAAATAAGTAACCAAATACACAGAATTCACAAACATATAATAACTTACCATCGATAGCCCTAAGGGGATCTACATTGAGTAGATCCTCTACAACAATCCCACCTCTTAGAAATAGAGGTGCCCATATATGATCTCTCCACTAGGATGTATAGGTGTCAATGACTCCTACATTATCAACATATAGTATGTCAATCAATGGATCCCACTCTATCAATGGAATTGAGGATAACTCCACATCTAATGGTCTAAGCCTAATACCTAGCCTCACTAGATCTCGATAACTCCTCAACCACACCATTGACAATGGGGGCACATCCTAAGTAACACCAAATTATCATGTCACCTACTCATATCAGAACCTCTCATATACATTTACCTAATGGTCATGAAACCATTAGATCATTCCAACTCATCTCATCTGAACATCATCCTTAGGCCATCCCTCATAGCCCTTTTAGGGCTTCCAAATAATGTATCTGGCTATCAAACTATTTAGCATGTGTTGACACTGCATTATGTTCCTCTTAGGCATATGGGTCATCCCAGTCCACCTCATTATAAATGATTGCAGGTGGGCCCAATCACCTCGTAGAGGAAATGTTAGCCTACTCACTAAGATATTCTCATATTCCCAATAGTGTAATAGTGTGTAAGATCTAATAGTTTTCACCACACATCTCCTACATAAAATGGTATAAATCCATCCCTATGATAAAAGTGTATTCCTAAATAACATGTCAAAAGTGTATTCCTAAATAGAATTATTGAAAAAGAAGTATATGTGGGGTAGTCTCAAGGTTTTGAGGTAAAAGGTAAATAATCTTGGGTATATAAGTTAGATAAATATATTTATGGGTTGAATCAAGATCCAAAATTTGTGTACTCAAAAATTGAAATTTAGTTATTGTATCAAAGATATGTAAGAAGCCAAAACAAACTAACTCTTTATATACAAGTATATCATTCTAATGGTTTATGTGTTTGTCTCTATATAGATGGTTTGATATTTATATGTAGCTCTATGTAAATGTTGAATAGATTAAAGTAATATATGAAATTAAAATTTAAGTTGACTGATATTGGACTTATGAACTAATTTTTTGGCATGTAAGTCTATCAAAATAAAGAGTAAGTATTAATTTTTTTTGCCAAATCTTCCCACGACATGTTAAATAAGTAGAGTTTTTAGTATAACCCAATCACTAGTATCCTCCTATAATAAAACCTTTTGGATAGTAATAGGTAACTATAGGATACTATACACATCCTCTAGGGTAACATTCATCTCCTTAGTAGGTAACCAAAACGTGCAGGTATCTGCATCCTACCTCTCACAAAGTGCAGTCATCATGTGTTCATCCCAAGTAATTAAATCAAGTGATGCCATGTGACTCAAATATTCTCTATACCATATATATCTACACATCTATCAAGGATACACCCCCTAAGGTCTCCATCATCTGACCACTCTAGAACTCTCTCATACATGCATCAACTTGTAAAAATACAACCAAATCTGACATTAGCAATGGAAATATAAGATCAATAGACAAAAATAATCATGAAACACCAACAAACAATAATAAACATAACAAATTAGGCCTACTAGACACTAACAGTCCATACATGATAATAATACTAGATAATAGTGCCATATCTAGGACACTAGCACCATGTCTTGGACAATAACATCAATATCATGACAAAAACACCACATTTCCAAAAATAGGCCCTAAACTACCATATTTATAATAAAAATAGTAAAAAAATTCACTACAAATGATAAAAAAAAAGAAAAATTATAGGCTCCTTACCATGTTATTTGTTGGGTGAATATTTTGTCAACAGCTAACTGATGAGCAAAATAGGTCTCTTCAACCACAGCAAGGGAGATTGGTTAGCCAAATGTGTAGGTTTACCACATCAAAGGTGGACAAATCTCTCCTCTCATCAAGGGGAGGTTCCCTATAAATATGAGGAGCTATATACTATATATATATATATATATATATAAGTAGAAAATAACACTCAGGGGTAAGATAACACGATCCATCTCTCTTTTTTCAGAGATGATGTTCACAAACAAAGGAGAAAATCTTGGTGAAAACACTGAAGGCACTTCTCTTCTTTCAAAAGTGATCTTGTAGGAAACAACAAGATTTCTTTCAGGTAGTGACAAGTAATTGGTAATAAAGGTGCAGTAACCAGTAGGATGACATATAACACAAAGTCTCCACCTCAACTTCCCAAAGAGTGAAATACAAAGGATAATGGGGGCACAAAGTCATCCCAAGATCCTTTACACAAAAAGAAACTAAAAACTAAAAACACACTGAAGACAATTATGACAACACAAAGTCTTTCCACAATTGGCCTCAAGACACCTTCATGATTACTTCCACTAGTTCTGCTTGTTAAATTAAATAAACAAGAATGCTCTTAGGAAACACACATAAGAATAATTTCCTAAGATAACACAAGCCATAAAAGCACAAAGTCTGAAAGTCACTTGCTTTCTCATTTAGATAAAGTAATATGATCAACAATCTGAGCTCAAAGTCTCAGTAATCACCTTTCAATTTGGGCAGAGTTTTGCTTCTGAATTGGAAAAGATATCTCTCGCATAAAACAAGAGATTACAATATAAGGCAGCCAAGAAAGGCTTGGCACTTTTTTTCATGGAATGACCCATATTACATTCAATGTTTTGAATGTGTTTTCAATTCTATCAAGGGGCCATGCTTGGAATAGTGTATTTCCTTAACTATGGCATGCCCATTCATCTTATATGTCTCCTCATTAACATGGGTTGTCTAGTCCTTTTCTTGATGTCTACGTAGCTGTCCATTTTTCTTTTACTTCATGAAAGAAAAATAGGCTGTGTTCTTGATTTGGTGTGCTTAGATGACCACTTGATCGACTGTTTCACCTACTAGAATTAACTCTCTTGTAGACATTTCTAATCTTTTTGTATTGTTCTCTCTTCCCTGTAGCAATTTGAGCTCTCAGGATATCTTCTTCAGCTGGTCACTTGGCTCATCCTTCAAGTTTTGTGCTATATTTGAAAATCAACAGATAATCCATTACCTTAAATTTGACATTTGCAAGGATGTCAATGGTTGTTGGTTGCTTGAACCATATTGAACCATGAACCTTTGAACCTTTGAAAGTTCATTGGTTCAATAGTTCAACAGTTTAGGTGGTCTTTATCAGTTCCTTGGTTCCATCACTTCCCTGGTTCAATCACTTTCTTGCTCTTTGGTTGAACCATCTCTTTGGACTGGTCTTCTGGAATCATCCATTTCTTTCTTTTGTCTGGAGCTTCCTTTGAACTGTTGAACCTGTGAACCATTGAACTTTGAACTCTTTTGGTTCGAGGTTCAATGGTTCAATCCTTGTTCTTTGAAGTCTTCTTTTGTTTAAGTCTTTCAAAGCTTTTTTTTTTGCATCTTTATCAAGCCTTTGTAATGCCCCAAAGGGAAGGTGTCCCTTTGAGTCTTTGATAAAGGTCCATTTTGTTGGTGCTGAGAGCCCCCTATAAGGGTACCTACCCTTTGGGGTCCTTCGGGTGGCCTTCGGGCTTCAATTCTTTTGGAGGGTCTTTAAGCTCCAATCCCTTTAGATAAAATGTTCGAAGGAATTCCTTTAGACAATTTGTCTATGTTAGGTTGTGGAGCTAAAAGCTTCATTGATGCAAACAGGAGAGGAGGTTGCTAAGGGTTGCTGAGTTGCAGAGCAACCAGCATCGGTCTGATCAGCCGACGTCGGCAGGATACTGAAGAGAAGCAACTGACGTCGGTCAGGGATCAGCTGGCGTCGATCACCTCCAGGCGGGCAGGGACCGACGTCGGTCACCTGTGTGGTTTGACTGCGAGTTTATTACGGGCAGTTAGCTAGCGAACCAAGTGTTTGCATGATGAGTGCTAATTTTAGACTCATAGCTATGGATCTAATTATTGTAATTAGATGTCTAATTATTGTTTGGATGAGATCTATATAATAGACTCATGGTTGTATTATAAATCAGTGCTAGGGAGTAAGATAGCATAATTATAAGCTCCTTCGGTGTGTGAGGTAGAGCAATGGTGCGTTCCTCCTAGTGCCACAGTACCAGTTGTGTTGGTCATGGATTGGAGAGTCAGCTGGATTCTTCATATATGTATGATCTTGGTCATCAGGTGAGCATGGCTATGATAGGAGATTACATGGTAAGTAAGATCGTTGATCTGTAGGTGTGTGTGTGTGTGCAAGGTCAAGGTTCACAGGTGTGCAAAACCAGTATTGATCTGTAGGTTGGAGATCAGATAGGACAACAACACAATAGGGAGCAGGATCAGGGAGGATCTACTTGGAGTACGGTGTGTACTCATTGGTATGTACGTGGAGTACATGGAGAGCTAAGAGGAAGGCAAGGCAGTTCCTTCCATAAGTATGGTCTGTTGAACTGCAGGTTGTTGCAGGTTCATGGGAGATCTACTTGAAGTAATTTGAGTACTTGTGGAGTGCGTGGAGCACAGGTGTAAGGTGAACACCAACTCTGTGTTTGAGTTGGGTGTTGGGACCTAGTAGAGAGAGCTTTGAGGAGAGAATTACTGTTCACTTGAGGTGTGGCAAACCTCTGAATAGGTGGTGGAGAAGAAGTGGCATCTTCTTTATTGTATTCTTTTCTGTAAGAGTTATTAATACAAGTTGTGTATTGTCTCTCATATTCTATGTTATTTTGAATTCTAGTTACTTGTTGAATCTGGTTAATTTCTGCATATTAAGTTGCTTGGTTTGGTAATCAACTGTGTGCTTCTGGTGTTTCGTGCACCCTGACAAGTGGTATCAGAGCTAAGGTTGTAGGGAGCAAGTTTTGTGTTTGGTTACAGGTCACTCTCAGGGGTTTCTAATTGAGTGGGAACAGAGCAATGGTAGATGAAAGTAAGCTAAGAATGGAGGAGTTGAAAAGCACAGATGGTCACTTAAGGTCCCATGGAAAGAAAGAGCAGGTAAAAGAATATTGTTGGTTTGTGGAAGATCAGCATGAAGGAACTGAAGAAGCAGATGTTGCACAGGATGCTCTGGGAGGTTTCTTGGATAAAGTTGAATCTTGGATAAAAGATTCGGTTGCCTCTTTCCATGCAGCCCCAGGTAGAGGAGCTGGTGAGCCTTGCCAAAGAATTGGCAAAGGGGAAGTGAAGCTGAAATTGCAGGTGGCCAACACACAGGTGTTGATGAAGGTCATGCAGATTTCAGGTTTGGAGATATGGCTAATTTCTTCAGAAAGATTGGGTGATGAGAGATGCAAAAGAACTCTCACATTGTGTGCACTTGAATTAGCTGGTGGTAAGAAAATAGGTACTCTTTATCTACTTTTTTATATTACTGATTCTTCTTCTTTTGTGAAGACGTGGCTTCGTAGGCTTGGTCACATGAGCAGAAAGGGGATGCATGTTCTTAAGCAGAAGACAGATATATTTGATAGGCTTAAGAATTGGAAAGCCTTGGTGTTCTTGGAGGAGATGGCAGACAAAAACTAGTGGATGGTGCTGGATACTTTTGAGCAAAGTAGTTTGGACATGGAGATTGATTCAAAGGAGCTCGCGGGTAAAAAGTCATCACTCACAGACGAACACAGATACCAGCATTAGTCAGGAGGAATGGGCGTCGAACAGATAGGTGCCGATGTCGGTCATGTGCAGACCAGAGCTGGTGATGTCGGGCAGGGTAAGACTGACGTCACTCAGGAGGACTGACGTCGGTAGTAGGTAAGACCGACGTCAGTCATGGGGATCGACATCGGCATCAGGACACCGACGTCGATAGGGTCGGTAGTCAGGGACAGATGCATGGGAACTGACATTGATCGGATGCAGACTGTGGAGTGACTGAGGTCGGTCACTGTAACAAATTTTAGGTGGACAGCACGCTGTCAAAGAGTCTCAAACACCCATATGGAGGACTGAAGACGTAAGTAGGCCCTCAAATTCATTGTTCCTCTTCTTTATACTCGTTGCTGATTGTAGAGCAGGAAGGATCCAGGAAACAAGTGGGAGTATGGCAGGGATATGATACAGAACCAAACGGGAGTTTTGGTAGGGTTGCCATCCAGTGCGAAAGCACAGAGACAAATGGATTCCTTAGTTGAAGAATAGAGTGAACGGATACGTGAGATGGAAGACCAGGCATATGGTCTTGAGGAAGCTGCAGGACAGTGGTACATGTTTTGACAGGTGGAGGACGAAGCATGGCTTCAGTCAATGTCAGGGTAACCACTGTGGTTTGACTTACCAGGGGGGATGATGATTGCAACATCATTCTGTTGATGTATGTGGATAGTATGCTAGCTAGCAGGGGTGTACATACAGGGTTTTGCTGAGCTAAGAGTAAGATTAGTTTGGTGGCATGTCATGAGGAGTTTGGAGCAGCGAAATTCTTTGACATGGGAGACATGGAGATCACAGGTAGATTTTGTCTCCAGTGGGAGCTGATGTGAATCAAGTGTTGGCGAGGTTCATTACGCAGGATGCAGAGCCGGAGCACACTAAGGGCTGGACAGGTATAGTGTCCAAAATCACATGAGGTCTGGTATAGACCTGAGTACTCCCATGCAGTGGGATCTGTCAGAGAGTTAGGAGCCAATTCGGGGAAGTGGGTTCTCAGGGATTTTGAGAGGGACCAGCAGCAGGTATACATGCAGGGTCAGGACTTCACTACATGTGTTTGTAGGTTCGGATGTGGCAGGGTACTCGGATGACAGGAGGTGTACCACAAGATGTGTGGTGGTTAGTCTTCAAGTGGGAGCTTGAAGAGGGATACAAACCAGGAAACAGATTAGATGGAGTATAGGTACAGGTACAGTGTAGCTGTTTATCTCCAAGTGGGAGATTATTAGGTTATGGAGCTAAAAGTTTCACTGATGCAAACAAGAGAGGAGGTTGCTGAGGGTTGCTGAGTTGCAGAGCAACCGACGTCAGTCTGATCAGCCAACGTCGGTAGGATACTGAAGAGAAGCAACAGACGTCGGTCAGGGATCGGCTGGTGTCGGTCACCTCCAGGCAGATAGGGACCGACGTTGGTCGCCTGTGTGGTTCGACTGCGAGTTTATTATGGGTAGTTAGCTAACAAACCAAGTGTTTGCATGATGAGTGCTAATTTTAGACTCATAGCTACGGATCTAATTATTGTAATTAGATGTCTAATTATTGTTTGGATGAGATCTATATAATAGACTCATGGTTGTATTGTAAATCAGTGTTAGGGAGTAAGAGAGCATAATTATAAGCTCCTTCGGTGTGTGAGGTAGAGCAATGGTGCATTCCTCCTAGTGCCACAATACTAGTTGTGTTGGTGATGGATTGGAGAGTCAGCTGGATTCTTCATATATGTATGATCTTGGTCATCAGGTGAGCATGGCTACGATAGGAGATCTACATGGTAAGTAAGATTATTGATCTACAGGTGTGTGTGTGTGCAAGGTCAAGGTTCACATGTGTGCAGAACCAGTATTGATCTGTAGGTTAGAGATCAGATAGGACAACAACACAATAGGGAGCAGGATCAGGCAGGATCTACTTGGAGTACGGTGTGTACTCATTGGTATGTACGTGGAGTACATGGAGAGCTAAGAGGAAGGCAAGGCAGTTCCTTCCATAAGTATGGTCTGTTGAATTGCAGGTTGTTGCAGGTTCATGGGAGATCTACTTGAAGTACTTTGAGTACTTGTGGAGTGCGTGGAGCACTTGTGGAGTGCGTGGAGCACAGGTGTAAGGTGAACACTAACTTTGTGTTTGAGTTGGGTGTTGTGACCTAGTAGAGAGAGCTTTGAGGAGAGAATTACTGTTCACTTGAGGTGTGGCAAACCTCTGAAGAGGTGGTGGAGAAGAAGTGGCATCTTCTTTATTGTATTCTTTTCTGTAAGAGTTATTAATACAAGTTGTGTATTGTCCCTCATATTCTGTGTTATTCTGAATTCTAGTTACTTGTTGAATTTGGTTAATTTCCGCATATTAAGTTGCTTGGTTTGGTAATCAACTGTGTGCTTCCGGTGTTTCGTGCACCCTGATAGTCTAAAGGAAATCTTTCCTTGGCTTTGTCTACTTTCCTTCAGGCTTTTCCTTTTGGGTGAATTCCTTCAAACAAAAGTTTGAAGGAATTCCTTTATATTTTTTATTTGAAAGAATTCACCTTGTCTTTTGCCTTGAATAAATCTGAAAGAATTGCAACTTTTCTGCCTTGTTCACTTTTCTGAAGAAAATCTTACCCTTTTGGCCTTCTCTTTAATATTTGAACCAATGTTCCCTACCCTCCACAAGGGCACCTACCTTTAGTTCACTATCCTCCATAAGGACACTTGTTCCTTCAACTTTGGGGTAGTCCTTTGAACCGACTGATTGAACCTTGATTGAACCAACATTGGTTCAATGATTTAATATCTTTTTCAGAATCCTTTGTTTTGGCTTAAGTCTTTTGACTGATCGAACCAAATGCATTGAACCAACCGCTTATTGAACCTTTTAACCATTTAACGCATTAAACCTTTGAACCAAAATGGTTCAAGGTTTAATGGTTTAAGCCTTCTTATTTTCATTAAGTGTTTTGAAGCTGTTGAACTTATTAAACTTTTGATGAAGCACTTAACTCTTTAAGCTTGTCGACGTCGTTGAACCTTTGAACCTTTTGGAAGTGAGGTTCAATGGTTCAATCCTTCCTTTGAAGCTTGCCGATGAACATTTTTGATTGAACCAAGGCATTAAACCAATCTTGAAATTGCCTAAGTGTTGAGAACTTATTGAACCTGCTAGTCCCTTAACTGGAAGAGCTTGAAAAATGAGGAATTTGAATGCTCAGAACAAATTTTGGAGAAGGGAAGAGATAATTTTGGCCTGCAGGACCAAAATAGTTCATATGTTGTCCCAAAAATAAATGACAAATTTTGGGAACAACAGCTAGCTCTAGTTGGGGAACTTCCTTCAGTTGAAGACTTGGAACAGTTGAGGGGAGTAGAAACTAGAATCTCCAGTGCCTTGAAGTATGCCATTGGACTACGGAGTCATGCTACCCAAAAATAAAGGTGCCAAAAATGAAAATGAAAAACATAAAATAGAACTAAAGACTATACAAGTAGACATGTATACAGATGAACTTATCTGATACTTTAAGAATTGAAGTGCTTCAAATGTTGCCCATTGTGAGGCAGAGAAAAGGGTGTGCCATTTTTATATCTCAATAGAAAACTATTTTCACCATTGAGCTGATGAATAGTAAAAGGGCCCTCCAAAGGGAGTCAAATTTCCCATGCATTCCCTTTGGTTCTCTTCTCTTGTCCCACAATAGGACTTGATCCCCAATTTGGAAATCACAGTTTTTTGCTTTCTAGTCAAAGAGCTTCTTCACCAGACTTTGATGCACAACAATTCAGTCCACCACCATAGTTCACTGCTCATCCATCTCAATCAAGCACATGATCCTCTTATCGATGGAGCTTTCATATGTCCGATCTTTGACTGCCTTAGCTAATTTCAATGCTGGCAATTCTAAGGTGATTGGTATTTTGACATTGAGACCATAAAGGAGTTGGAATGGTGACATACCAATTGCCCTCTTTGGTGTAATTATATCTACCCATAAAGCATCAACCAATGCTTTATGCCATGTTCGTTGGTTGTCATCTACCAGTTTCTTGATGATAGTCACCAGGTTCTTGTTGCTTGATTTAGCTTGGCCATTCCCTTTTGGAAAATAATCAAAAGAGTGGGAGAAGGTAATCTCATAGTAAAAATAGAACTGAGTAATCTCCTAGGAAGAAAAACAAGTTGCATTGTCTGTGAGAATCTTGGTTGGGACCTTAAACCTAGAAATGATGTTCTCTTTGAGGAAATTGCACACTAATTTTGAAGTGGCTTGCTTGGTTGGGATAGCTTCCACCCACTTGGTGAAGTAATCTATGGATATGAGGACATAATCATGTCCAACACTTGAAGATGGGTTTACAACACCAATGAAATCGATTCCCCATTGCTGAAATGGCTATTCTATCACCACTGGCTTAAGAGGTAGAGCAGATAACTTGGGTCTTCCAACGAACTGTTGGCATAGTTCACATCTTTGTACCCATTTGTATGCATCCTAAAATAAGGTAGGCCAATAATACTTGGCTCACAAAATCTTGTGGGCAATTATAAGAGCAAAAAAATGTCTTCCATAGGCCAGATTATGGATGGACTTCAAAAGTTGGTTCTATTGCTCTTTGTCTACATAGTGAAGGAACACTCCATCAAGGCTCCTCTTATACAGGCCGTTGTCTAGGAGGACAAAATTGGTAGATTTCAACTTGATAGTCCTCCTTTCTTTATGAGATAGGTGAGCATGACACTCACCATAAGTAAGGAAATGAGCAATACTTGAATACCACTCATTTGTGGTAGAGACAAAGAGGACTGTTGGCGTGTCTTCAATTTCTTCTTCTCCATGCTCTGTTTCCTCTAGTCTATTGTCAGCAATCAATTGTCATAGGCCCCTTCCCCACACCAACTTCACTGGTTTGATGACTAGATCAAACTCCTAGATTTTAGTAATATAATTGCCTCTTTTGATTCCAAACTCCTGCTGAGTTAATATGGATTTGACTATGGTGTCAAGAACTAGGGTAGTAGTGTGTAAATTTAGGATGTAAAAATGGAAGTGCTTCATTGCGTTTACCACTACATAAGCATGCGTCTCCATGTTTGAGTACTTTAGTTCATGAGCTTTAAGAGGATAGCTCATGAAAAAAATGGGAGATTCTACACCTTCTTGGTTTTTTTGAACCAAAATTGCTGAAAGTGTGTGCTCAGAAGCATAACTATACATTATGAAATCCTTGTTATAATCTAGATAAACCAAAATTGGGGCATGGGCAATAACTATCTTGATGTCTCAGAATGCCAATTTGCCTTCTTTAGTCTAGCTGAAAGTCACCTTTCCCTTCATCATGTTTACAATATGGTGAGTCTTCTCAGCAAACTCAGGGATGAACCTTCATAAGAAATTCACCTTTCCAAAGAAAAAGTGAACTGCAGTTTTACTTGTGGGCAAAGTAAGCTCTTGGATGGAATTGACTCTTTCTGAGTCAATATTTATGCCTTCTTAGGATACAATATGTCTGAGAAGTTCCCCTCTATTACTCCAAAAATAGACTTCTTGGGATTTAAAGAAATGCCATTTTAGTGGCAACGTTCTAGCACTTGTTGCAAATGGCACATATGGTCAGGGTGATGCTTAGAAAAGACTGTTAATTCATCCAGGTATACTAAAATGAACTTACCCATTTCATCTTTAAAAGCAAGGTCCATTGCTCTTTAGAAGGTGACACCAGCATTGATCAAGCCAAAATGCATTCTTCGATATGCAAAAGTGCCCCAAGGCATGGTGAAGGCAGTCTTATGCTAGTCTGTTTCACCAACTTTAACTTGATTGTATCCAGAAAAGCCATCTAGCATTGATAACATCTCTGAACTGGTCATTGTCTGAAGAACTTGGTCCATGATGGGCAGAGGATAGTTATCCTTTAAGGAAGACTGATTCAAATTTCTAAAATCCACGTAGAGGTGAATTTCACCATTCTTCTTCCTTATAGGCACTATGTTGGCAAATCATGTAGAATGATGGATTGGAAAAATTATTCTAGCATTCAGTATTTTTTGTATTTCAGATAGAATAGTACCTGATATCTTTGGATTGTACTACCTATATTTTTACTTGTAAGGTACTGAATCAGTCTTGAGAGGAATCTCATGGTGAATTTCTTCAAGCCTGAGTGACTTCAGATCATCATAGGAGTATGCTAGGACATCTATGTACTGGCTAAGTAGAGTAGTGAACTTAAACTTCTCTTTCTGAGTGCATCACTTCCTAATGTTCACCATCTTGGGATTTTCTTTGGTACCTAGATTTATTTGATCAAACTCTTAGGAGGAGCTCAAATCTGTTTGTTGCTATTTGATGAACCTATCATGCTTGTCAAACAACTTTTCAAGGGAAACCAATCCTTTGGGAATTTTATTCCCTCTCAGCTGTAAGAATTCTTCACCTACATCTGCACTTGATTCAGGTGCTAGATCAGGCTTATGAGGCTTACTGCCTTCAAAATGAAGATGTTGAAAGCTATCTTTTTGTTCTAAGAAGATAATTATTTAGTTGTCACCATTGAACACTTGCCAATGATTGGCATTGTCATGCACACTTGGTTGAAAGACCAGTTCAATAGTGTACCCATTTCCTTTAAAATCAAGGTGAGGGACTAGAAGAGTTGCCAAAATAGCCATTGCATTAGCTCAATCATTGAGTCCCTTGGGTATGGTATATATGCTGAAAGCATCAAAGCTTTCAATTTAATCTCAGAATAGATTGCGGTAGTGGCACAATCTCTCATTTTTGGTTTGATATAGGTTTCCTACCTGGAAAACCACTAGTTAAGCATCTCTTTTGGCATGAAGGAGTTTGATGCCTTTGTCTCAAGTAGGCTTCAATCCAAGCAATAGAGATTTGTACTCAGCTGTGTTATTGGTGTTGCTAAACTGCAACTTGTATGAAAAAGGAAAAATATCTCTATGAGGAGATATCAACACAATCCTAGCTCCTGAACCGGTAGAAGAGTAGCTGCCATCGAATTCCAAAATCCATACCTCATCAGACACTGATTTTTTCTTAGATTATTTTTCATTTGGAGGGGGAGATTCTTCTACACTTGCGCTGCAATCCACCAATCCTTCTGCTCTTCTATCTGAAACAATTTTCAGGTTGTCACCTTTAGGAGCTTCATCAGATGCCTCATAGACTTCTTCTATGGATAAAAATTAATTACCCATGCTTGAAGACTCAAATAGAATTTGAGCTTTAGGTGCTGATGTTTGAGTGACCACGTATTTTGCTTCCTTCTCAGGGAGCAATCTCTACATAACACCTTTGACTAGGATTCTTTTCTTTTATAGGTCCATGCTTAATTCACCACCAACATCTTTGCAAAAGTTCTACCCAAGAAGGATGCCATATGATGTTGGGACATCGGCCACTAGGACAGTCATCTTAATTCTCTTGTCTGGGAATGCTGCAAATGCAAATTAGGCATCCTTGATTTGTCCCAGTAGTGGCACTTTCTTGTTCTCCATGGAGAAATATCTCCTAATTTTTTTGGTTAGTGTGAGACCAAGGGATTCAGCCACTTTGGTAGGCATGACATTGTCTGAAGCTCCAGAATCAATGATGCAATTATTCAGCTGATGACCATTTATTAGTAGGGAGACATAAAATGGTTTAGTCCTTTTGGGAGCAACAGGAGGGGTAATGACAAGGTTATTCCTGGTGGATGTGTTCTTAGGGGGATCACAAGTTACCTTTGGAATTACTTGTCCTGTAGGGATGACTTGGTTCTTTACACATTGAACCAACCTATCTAACTGCTTAGGATTGGACTACATGAATTCAAATTTAGACATT
Source organism: Torreya grandis (assembly GCA_037957365.1). Classification (NCBI taxonomy): domain Eukaryota; kingdom Viridiplantae; phylum Streptophyta; class Pinopsida; order Cupressales; family Taxaceae; genus Torreya; species Torreya grandis. The sequence continues at coordinate 3,226,616 of JARHVA010001290.1, forward strand.
TGAATTTTGGTTTTCTTTATATGGTCAATTATGTCAAATGTTTGAAATGAACTAGGTATAGAGGATGGGAGTTCATCCTTTTAGTTTTTGGGAAGAGGAGGACTGGTCTGTGAATTTGAAGTAGAAGTTGTAGGGATGTTTGATGTACTTACCTTTCTTGTAATCACCATGTCCTTTGGCTAGAAAGGAAGAGTGGTTCCCCGCTTAGTAATTGAAATTGCTGGTTAAGGTCACTCCTCTATCTTTTCTTTATCAACTTGCTAGGCTAACTGATTCTTGGACTGGGTGAACATAACATATGATCCCTCAGCTGTTTTACCTTCACTTCTAGGTTCATCCTGGTAATTCAAGAAACTAATGTTGGAATCGCCAGCTAATTATTCTTCTTCCTCTATGAAGAGATTAACATCATCTTCTAGGTTCAATTCAGGCTGGAAGGAGAAATTTGATTCTGCTTCAAGATATCCAATTGTTGAATTGGTTGGAGGTGATTCAATAGCAAGGTTCCTTCATAGGGGAGGAAGGTGATTTGTTTGCCCTTGATTCCTAGTAGCATTGCCTTAGTATGACTAATTAGGGAATGTCCTCCTTGGTACATCTCTGTACGAAGGGATAGATGACATCCCTTGTGTCATTTTCTTTTTAAGAGAAAGCAACTCATTTGCCAGCTTCTACACCATTGGATCAATGGTGGCTGTAGGTGAGTATTCAAAAGATGAAGAGGATTTACCTCTATTTGGATCTCTCCTTATCTTTCCTGCCAAGATAAGATCATCTTCCACCTTAGTAGCCAAGTCCTGAGTAGCAACAACGTCTATGTGGCTAGCACATCTCAACATAAAACTTACTTTAGGTAGCTACAAATTGATGAAAAAGCATTTAAGATTCTTAGGTGTTGGTTGAGCAATTGTAGGAATCTGGTTCCTCAGCTTGTCAAATTTGGCTATGAAGTCCCTCATAGGTTCATGGGGTTCATTCTTCATCTATGTGAGCTGGACTAGCAAGGCATACACATCTTTTACAAGTTTGAACTTGGCCTCAAATTTAGCTTTAAGGGTGTCCCAATCAGTCACTAATCGAGCCTAGAGATGGTAGAACCAGTCTACAATAGTGCCTTGTAGTATTTCCACAAACAACCTGACTACTACATCTTCCAATTCCACACCTATCATGCCATAGGCTATGCTAAAGAAAAAAATATATTCATCAGGATGAACTCTCTCATCACCAAATAATTTGAGAAAATTCTTCCTTGAACTGCATGGAAGCTCATGTAGAGGTGGAGTTAAATTGAGTGGGCCAAAAGAGTTACCCCAGGGGCCTTGAGATGCCATGATTTAATTATGGAAAAGGGGGATAACAAATTTGGGTGGAGTATGTATAGTCAAAGCTCTACTAACAGCCAAAAAAGAAGCTCTACCTTGTGTTGGTGTCTTGGTATGGGTAGGAGGAACACTCCTAGATTGTTGAACTTAAAGTTAGGGAGGGAACAAATCAAAATTGCCCTGCTGCACCAACTCAAAAATAGGGTCAACAACACCTTGGGCTCTCTGGCTTCTTGTATAGCATGGAGTTGCTAGATTGTAGAATAAAAATGGGAAGGAACTGGTCTTACTTCAGCTTGAAGATTGAGGCTTCAAACTACACACCCATCCCCAGTAGAGTTGCCAAAAAGCTGTTGGGTGAATATTTTGTCAATAGCTAATTGATGAGAAAAATATGTCTCTTTAACCACAACAAGGGAGATTGGTCAGCCAAATGTGCAAGTTTACCACATCAAAGGTGGACAAATCTCTCCTCTCATCAAGGGGAGGTTCCCTATAAATATGAGGAGCTATATACTATATATATAAGTAGAAAATAACACTCAGGGGTAAGATAAAACCATCCATCTCTCTTTTTTTAGAGATGATGTTCATAAACAAAGGATAAAATCTTGGTGAAAACACTGAAGGCACTTCTCTTCTTTTAGAAGTGATCTTATAGGAAACAACATGATTTCTTTCAAGTAGCGACAAGTAACTAGTAACAAAGGCGCAATAACTAGTAGGATGAAATAAAACACAAAGTCACCACCTCAACTACCCAAAGAGTTAAATACAAAGGATAATGGGCCACAAAGTCATCCCAGGATCCTTTACATAGAAAGAAACTCAAAACTAAAAACACACTAAAGATAATTATGACAACACAAAGTCTTTCCATAATTGGCCTCAAGACACCTTCCTAATTACTTTCACTAGTTCTACTTGTTAAATTAAATAAATAGGAATGATCCTAAGAAATAGACATAGGAACAATTTCTTAAAATGACACAAGCCATAAAAGTACAAAGTCTAAAATTCACTTGCTTTCTCATTCAAATAAAGTAATATGATCAACAATCTGAGCTCAAAGTCTCAGTAATCGCCTTTCAATTTGGGTAGAGTTTTGCTTCTGAATTGGAAAAGATATCTCTTGCATAAAACAAGAGATTACAATATAAGTAGCCAAGAAAGGCTTGGCACTTTTTTCCATGGATTGGCTCATACTGCATTCAATGCTTTGAATACATTTTTAGTTCTGTCAAGGGGCCATGCTTGGAATAGTGTATTTCCTTAATTATGGCATGCCCATTCATCTTATATGTCTCCTCATTAACATGGGTTGTCTGGTCCTTTTCCTAATGTCTGTGCAGCTATCCATTTTTCCTTTACTTCATGGAATAAAACTAGGCTGTGTCCTTGATTTGGTGTGCTCAGATGACAACTTGATCGATTATTTCACCTACTGGAAATAACTCCCTTGTAGATATTTTTGATATTTTTATATTTTTCTCTCTTCCCTGTAGCAATTTGAGCTCTCAGGCTATCTTCTTCAGCTGGTCGCTTGGCTCATCCTTCAAATTTTGTGTTATATTTGAAATTAATGGATAATCCATTACCTTAAATTTGACATTTGCGGGGTCATCAATGGTTGCTAGTTACTTGAACCATATTGAACCATGAACCTTTGAACCTTTGAAAGTTCATTGGTTCAATAGTTCAATGGTTTAGGTGGTCTTTATCAGTTCTTTGGTTCCATCACTTTCATAGTTCAATCACTTTCTTTCTCTTTGGTTGAACCATCTCTTTAGACTAGTCTTCTGGAATCATCCATTTCCTTCTTTTGTCTAGAGCTTCCTTTGAACTGTTGAACTTGTGAACCATTAAACTTTGAACTCTTTTGGTTCGAGGTTCAATGGTTCAATCCTTTTTCTTTGAAGTCTTCTTTTGTTTAAGTCTTTCGAAGCTTTTTTTTTCATCTTTATCAAGCCTTTGGAATGCCCCGAAGGGAAGGTGTCCCTTCGAGTCTTTGATAAAGGTCCATTTTATTGGTGCTAAGAGCCCCCCACAAGGGTGCCTACCCTTCAGGGTCCTTCAGGTAGCCTTTGGGCTTCAATTCCTTTAGAGGGTCTTCAAGTTCCAATTCCTTCGAACAAAATTTCTGAAGGAATTCCTTTGGACAATTTGTTTGAAGGAAATCTTTCCTTGGTTTTCTCTTCTTTCCTTTGGGATTTTCCTTTTGGGTGAAAGTCTGAAGGAATTCCTTCAGATAGACTTTTTGTCCAAAATAATTCACCTTGTCTTTTGCCTTGAATAAATCCGAAGGAATTCCAACTTTTCTGCCTTGTTCACTTTTTCGAAGAAAATCTTACCCTTTCGGCCTTCTATTTGATCTTTGAACCAATGTTCCCTACCCTCCACAAGGGCACCTACCTTTAGTTCACTACCCTCTAAAAGGGCACTTGTTCCTTCAGCTTTGGGGCAGTCCTTTGAACTGACCGATTAAACCTTGATTGAACCAACTTTGGTTCAACGGTTCAATCTCTTTGTCAGAATCCTTTGTTTTGGCTTAAGTCTTTTGACCGCTTGAACCAAACACATTGAACCAACTGCTCTTTGAACCTTTGAACCAAAATCATTTAAGGTTTAATGGTTCAATGGTTCAAGCCTTCTTCTTTTCATTAAGTGTTTTGAAGCTGTTGAACCTTGAAGTGGTTGAACTTGTTGAACTTTTGTCGAAGTGCTTAACTCTTTAAGCTTGCCAACGTCGTTGAACCTTTGAACTGTTGAACCTTTGAACCTTTTGGAAGTGGGGTTCAATGGTTCAATCCTTCCTTTGAAGCTTGCTGATGAACATTTTTTATTGAACCAAGGTGTTGAACCAATCCTGAAATTGCCTAAGTGTTGAGAACTTGTTGAACCTGCTAGTCCCTTAACTAGAAGAGCTTGAAAAATGAGGAATTTGAATGCTCAAAATAAATTTTTGAGAAGGGAAGAGATAATTTTGGCCTACAGGACCAAAATAGTTCATATGTTGTCCCAAAAATGAATGATAGATTTTGGGAACAATAGTATCCACCTCCCCAGCCTGGATAAACACCTCCACCTCCTCATATTAAGTCAAAGTCACTCCTCATCTCCTAGACATATTCTCTAGCTTAGGAAAATAATAGCTATCAACTCAAATGATTTAAATTATTTACCAAACTAATCAAATAACCTATTTAAGTCACATTTATCAAATCCTACCTTACTAAAGTTAAACTTGTGTGCTAATTTCACCAACTAATACCAATTTTTTGCCAACATGATATCTAGAGAACTGTAAGTATAATTTTTCATCCATTTATTGCACGTGGGACTTGAACTCAATGTGCCTCACCTTATATTAGTTAAACCAATATCCTAATCACATTTAACTCTACAAAATTACAAAAAATATATGACCATAATAAACTCAATATAAACCAAACATTTATCCCATTACCAATTTTAACAATCAACTTTGTCACAATAGATAAACTATTCAAAATTAAAACATCACCCCCACTAATTCACACCAACACATCCAATAGTTACCACTTTTGGTTAGACACCCTTATCTTAGTCTCAAATCTCTCACCAAAAGAGGGGTAAATACACATAGATTACTTCAGATACATATATTTAGACACACAGGTCTACTTAGATTTAGTTATTCAGACACACAGGTTTACTTAGATACAAATATTTAAAGACATAGGTCTACATAGATATATATATTTAGACACACAGGTCTACTTAGATACATATATTTAGACACACAGGTCTACTTAGACAAATATTTAGACATATAGGTCTACTTAGATACAAATATTTGGACATATAGGTCTACTTAGATACACATATTTAGACACATAGGTCTACGCAAATACAACTATTTAAACACATATATCTATTTAGATATATATATATATATATATATATATATATATATATATTTAGACACATAGGTCTATTCAGATACAAATACTCATATATAATTTGAATTAGATATACAATTTTATGCATATATATAGTTCAACTCAAAGATACAAATACTTAAATATATAAATGTTCAAATACATAGATTCGCATAGATATATAGTTTAACTGACATATACAGGTTCACTTAGATATACAAATATTTAGATACATAGCTACATTACTCAGATATCAAGATTGGAGGCATGATGTAGATCACACATCCTTGATATCTATTTTCAAGTTACCAGGCCACCCTTAAATCATCACCATGATGTCACCGGGATGCCACTAATGTGGGTCACATGATCATCTATAACATTTGGTCCATAGTCTTCCACCAGACCTAGTTTACATAATCAGATTCAGTACACACATCAGAGTGGGGGAAGTGTGCCTTGTTTCTCCACATATTCAATTTACATACTTAGATTCAATACACACATCAGAGGGGGAAAACATGCATTATTTATTTCACACATTCAATTTACACACTCATAATAAGTCTAGATATCAAGGTGGGGCTAAAATAGGGTTTTGTTCCTCAGAATTTAGTTCACTCTTTAGATTCAGTATAGAGGACATCCACATTATGGAGTTCTTCACATATTTCACTCTAGATCATATCTACTTTGTCTAAGAAGTGAGCCAGGTCTAAAACACATCCAAAAATTTAAGTATATGTACACATTCCTATTTTTATTTTACTATTGCAATTTCATTTCATTGCATTACTAGAATAAAAGGGGGGCAAAAGTATACACTACTAATTTGGTCAAACAACCACAAGTACTATGTCTTTTATCACTCTTTCACATGAAAATCTTAGTGATGAATAAATCCCTTGTTTGTATGGTCATTTTTGGTCTTTTGATCTATCTCATGTCTTATTTTCCTTATCTATTACACTCATTGTAGTATTAAGTCACCTCTTCCTAGTCATAGGGGTTCTTAACCTATCTTGTTTGGTCTTAACTCTATTTTTAGGCCTCTAGACACTAGCATAATATAAAAGATAGTAGTGCCATGTGGCACTAGTGTCCAATTATGGATTTAGTGTTTTATGGTCATTTTATCCCATGTTTTGGGTCTTAATCCTACATTGAGCCTTCTCTTATGTTTTTAATCCCTATTTTATGACTTATCGGCCAAAGAATAAGGTCTTATATTAAAATAAAATTTCCTTCTATCTAAGAGAATCAGAAGGCATTTTACATCTAGGACTTACTAATTTGGCACATAATTACATAAAATCAATCAATAGTATAGCTCAATACTTTACATAATACTCAAATATCAAATCTAGACATTACATGCTTGATCAAATAAGGGCTTAAGTAAAATTCATTCTAGCACTCATGTGCATCGATTATGCACATTACCTAAGGGATAACTACATGCAATTTGAGACCCCTAGCATTTGGGTTAATGTAGGTAACAACTAGGACAATAGGGGTTCTGCTTTATGTGTTTGTAATCCCACAACCCAATTTTTCCCTTTCTTTACATTTGATCCAATTGTTATTTCATGTGTGTAGGCACTTATTAGGGTTTTGGAAGATATTCAACTAAAATAGTGATACATGCGAGATTTTGAAAGACACATAACCACGTACCGGTTCCCTAAAACCTCCCATAACTTCACTAAAAGCTCTAGATTACTCCTTCAAGAGGGACACTAGCACCATAATTAGACACTAGCACCACATGGTGCTATTATCCACATAAGGGCACTATTTTTTGAGGCTATATTTTAGATAGAGTCACAAAACAAAAGGTGTCTACTTGTTTCAACGTCCTGAGCCATAAAAATACTTGTTTTATTCCAAATAAGTTTTCTTTCTCTCTATTATTGCTATTTTGGGAAAAGTTTGTCAAATTAGTTATTTTCAATTTTCATTCTATATCATTGTTATACTCAACCCTTTAACAACATAGGATTTACATACACTAAGTCCTAAAAGGTTAAAACAGTGATTAATAGTCCAAATGTGTTAATGGATAACTTCTTGATAAGTGTTGAGGTATTTTTAGGCTCAATGGACCATGTGAAAAACTATATGGGATCAAGATTATCTTAGAAACATGATAAATTATTATTTTTTTCCAAACAAGTTAAATTAAGGATAAGACATTGGGAATAAAGTTCTTATTCCAAATTATGTGTCAACTTAATGTCCCCACTTTGAATGGGTATGTCAGTGATATGCATGCATTATTAAAATTAAAATTATAAATAATTCAAACATGCACCTTCACTTACCTAGGGAAGGATGAAGATTTTATGATTCACACTCGAGCTAAATTTCCATCTACACCATATAACTAATGTTATTAAAGTAATGTAAAATTTTATAGGTAGTCAAATGATCATGATATGCTTTTTTTTTAATTTACATATTTTGAATTTGTATTTGAAAAGAGAGCTTGCGAATGAATACAACTACTTAGTATCATCCAAATGTTGCACTTAAAATATTTTTAATAGGTGTTAAAACATATCCAACACTTCTCTAGGAGTCCTAAAAACCCCAACTATACTTTTGATATGTGTTGAAACATAGCCAACACTTCTCTTGGAATTACTAGCTCGTAATCCAATTCTCTATCAAGGAAGTAATTGAATTCTATTAGTTTGTTTTGATATTGAATATTGATTTTTAATATGCCATATGTGTCCCCATTTTGAGGTGAGGTATGAATAATTTGAGATAAAATCACTCATATCAAAAGAGAAAGGTTAAATGCCTCATATTTTAGGAAATATAATTTATCCAAAACATGTTAAAATCCTTATAACATATAATAATTTAAATTTTCTACAATAGTAATGTCTTGAAAAAAATTGCATAATTTAAAGTTTGAATTAGCATCTAATTATTGCCACATAGAATCAAGTGAAGTTAAATATAGTTTCATATCAAACACAATGCTTTAGGGTATGATGCCTCTTTGGAAAACTAAAATTGGAAACAATTATTATGTTCCCAAATGTCACAAGCATGCCCTAGTTGGACAAGATAAAGCAACAAGTACAAACAAGTAATATTCCCCCATAGATGCATAATAGAAACCATGGAAATGTAGCCATAACACAATTATATTTTAATACACATCATGGGACAATCATAACATACTAATATATTCCACTCAAGTTAGGAACATGTTATAATAGTGACCACAACTAAATTAGTGACAAGAAAAGCTAGTGAGGCAAAACACAAGATGCGACTCAAAATACATGATGAAAAGAGGATAATGTATGGTTAAGGATATAAACAACCAAATACATGCATATGCAAGTAAGAATTCATGTAAAAAATCCATTCATGAAAAAAAAAATTGTAACTATGCAATAATTGTAATATAGAACATCCATGTGATATAATATTTAGATACTAGTAGATGATGAGGTAATCAAAATAATATAGCTCAACATGATAAAGTATAAGCAAGGATAAATATTACCATACAAAAATTCATTTAAATGGAAATGATCCATAACAAGGATATGTTGTCTATGAAAATTTCCCTCCAAGATGTTGACACATAGTGTGAAATCTAGTTTCATGTGACCTGTGAACCTGCATAGCATCAACTCAAGAAAATGTCATGAAAATCATATGTGTAAACCATGGATAATGAAAACCTCTAGAATAATTAAACAAGTAACATGTATAAATAAATGTTTTTTAATATTTTAATTTTCTTATGTTTTTGAAATTTTCCAATGTTTTTGAATTTTTTAATTTGGCTAATGTTGATATGTTTTAGACCCTAGAAGGGAGATGTATGAGCTATGTAGGTATCAAACATGACAAATATAGATTGATAAATTACATGAAAATTTTACTGAGCATCATGATTTAATCAATGTAATAATGCAAGATAAATATGTAATATATGTTCCAAAATGTATGATAAAATCCAAATGCAATGATATATTTTATTATATAGCAAGGCCAAATATTAAGTCAATTATAAGTTAAGAATAATTGTGTACATGGTTAAGATTCCATAACTCTCAATGTAAAAATTCTTATAGATTTAAAATTATGGTAACAAATGAACAATTGGTGTTAACCAATTCTAGAATCTAAATTTGGAGCCATGAAGTGGTTATGTATATAAATATGAGTGGGTAAAATTCCACCATAGGAAACGATATATCATGGAAACCAATGTGAAATTTATAATCAAGTGAGTAATTTATATGAAAAACAATCAATGCCAAGATGTAAATAGTGATAAGGACATGAAATTCCATCTAATGTACTAAGAAAAGGCAAGTGAGTAATATGTCTTGTTAATGTGATATAAGTATGATTAGTATAGAGTTTAGGATAAACTAAAAGTATCATTCCACCTTGGGTATATTATGCTAAATTCATGATCAAATAATCTCATAACATGTCAATGATAAACATCCAAGGATATTATGCCCCAAGGAAATAACTTGTACATATATGTAATTGATAGAGATCATGCTTGGGTATGATATCCCCAAAAGTAAATATGAATCTATTTTTAAAAATAGTTAGATATATGAGTATACATAAAGGATCCTAACACAAAATAAATGGGGCCACACATAGAATAAAATTAGAAAGGCTTGAAAACTAGAAGAATGAGATGAGGAAGATTCTAAGCAAACTATGGCTTCCCTTGAAATTCAATACATGTTGTGACATAAGGTTTGGATTAGTATTATGTCATCATCAAGAATGCTAATGTAAGTGCTAAGAATGAGATAACAAATCAAATGGTCAAGGCTAGTGAAACATGGCAAGCAACATGAAATAAATGGATAGAATAATGTCAATGCAAATAGAAGGCAAGTATCATGTGAAGTCAATGAAAAATAAGAGTGAAATCAATCTTAATAAATAGGCATAATTAAGATTTATAGATGCAAGGATGGTTATGTATAAAATTTTGATGATAAGATATAAAATTTACTCATATGATGTAGTAATATGCTAAGATAGTATGAATATATCCATGTACATGAATTTGTACACCATGTAAAGAATCAATAAGAAATATGATGTATGTAAACATGGATCCATATATAAAAAACATGAGTGCTTAAATTGATGTTACTATGTAACTATAAAATAAATAAGTAAGGCCCCTCTTCTCCCCCATGGAAGAGGTACAAAAATTATCATAAGCATATCTAGCTAAATTATTATGTCTCTCACTAAATCAAAGTATACTGTGAGAAACATGTGCGAGAACAAAGATGTGTAAAATTCTCTAGTGTAAGTAGATATGGATGATGTATATCATATGACTAAGATAAATTCCATTTTTTTAAAATTGTATTTTATGAATGGTTTTTTATTTTGAAAAATTTGATAAACATTATGAGAAAGGCTATTAGTAGAGGTTTCTGGAAAACCCATCAAAACAATCTAATAAGAGATAACTATGTGAAACATAATACAAACCCATAAAATGGGAACTCGCATAGAAATGTTACATTGATCCAAGCATGACATAGAACATAAATTATCATGATTCATAGATATAATCAACTCAAAACAATATGTTTTTTCATAATGAATAAATTATAATAACACAAAAGATATCGACATAAGGAACATAAGGAAATATAAAGGAAAACCATTTCTAAATCTCTATATTGATCTCAATATTTTGAAACCCTTTTTTACTATAAGTGAGTGATATTTATAGAGCTTTCTAAAGACTCTATCACTTCACACTCTAATCTTTTACTACAACCTAAAATAAGACTCTTTACATTCTAAAGAATTTTGATATAAAATGAGAGCCGCATATATAAAAAGATAATATACTACATAAAAAATGGTACAAAACACACACTCGTCATATAAATATATGCTATGATTTTGCATCCTTGTTCTACTACCGACACTTCCCCAAACATAAATCATTATCCCATCTTGAGATAAAGTCATAGGAAGTGTGTCACATACTGGATCTGGTCAAGTTTCTTGATGAGAAAGGTCATACTAAAAAAATTATTTGTATTTATCGCTCAAGGTGTCGATTATCAGTTTTCACCTCTTATGCACTACTTAGCCACCCTGTTGGGTTTTTAACTAACATACCAATATACTACCCTTACATGTTTTCACTAAACTAGCATAACCAAGTGGCTACCCTTTTCAAGTTTTTAACCAACTTGGCCCTGCTCTTAATGTTTCAAGCCTTCCTCCTAAAAAAATTTCAAATTTTCAAAATTAAAGTGTGTGCAATACCTACAAACAAGGTGGTGACATCGACTGTGTTGAAGGAACTATAAGAGGCTACAAATATGATTCTACTTAGTTTATTGTCAAGGTAGTCATATCTATAGAATCTGATGTTGGTTTTAATTTATGAGATTAGGCCACTAGATACATAACTATGACCATATTTTCCTATTTAAACTTGTGGTGTGATCGACTATGTTGAAAGAACTAGAGGAGGATGTGATGATTTTACGTGAGTTATTATTGAGGAAGTTATAGCTATACAATCTAGTGTTAGTGGTGGTTGATGAGGTTGGGTCACTGGATGTATAGCTACAACTATCATTTTCTATTTAAACTCTTGCTGAAATTGATTTTAAGGGATTAATTATTGCTCCTAAATTATCTCTATGATGGAACTATCCAAATGGGACATGTCATTTTTGAACATTGTCCAATCAATAATATTTTCTCACACCATAGTTATTATAGTAGATAGTGGTACTTGGCATTCAATTAGACATTGAATATCCTCATTTTTGGTGATTCTGAATAAAGACTTAGCATTTGATGCTTTATTTTGAATTTATAGTGCTAGATCTTATAGTTTGTCTACATGCCTATATGTTTTAATACTAGAAAATGTGTTATTAGACATTTAATTTTATCAAGTTTGTATATTTTACATGACATTGTATCTTGATTCAAGTGATTGCTTTAGTGCATCATCTAGTGCATCATAAGTAATAGATTGATCTTCCATTGTATATTTGGCCTTGTTAGACCTATAAAATTCTAGTTTAGCCTTAGTCTGTGTGGCGTTCAGCTTTCACTTCCAATTGTGTATGTCCCAATATATGTTATGAGCTTGATGTGCAAAAATGTCTAGGACTTGATCATACTCCTCTAGGATTTTAAAAATATCCTCTATTTTAGCCTTAAGATTCTAACCATGTGCACGAAGTTATTTTTGAGTTTGTGCAACATGCTAGTATTTTGTTAGATGCAAAAAGAGGGTTGTGAAATGCTTATCCTTAGACATGTATTGGTCACCAAAAACATGAGTGATAAAGATAGGGAAAGTATCATCTATTAGTCATTGAGCTTTGGTGAGGTAGAGGTGGAGTTATACATTTTTTTCCCTTGGCTACAATGCTTCTTTCTCTAATTTGAAATCCTTCTACGTGATAGACTCTTGGCAAGCAACTAATTCCTCCATTTTTGTTGATAAGGGTAGCTAGAAAATATTAAGTGATGCTTCTTGTACCATTTTAGCAAGAGCCAAAGTAAAAGCTACAGTCATTGTAGGTGCCTTTTTGATTTATGGCATTGGGAGAGAAAAGGTTGTGTGATACATTGAGGGTGCAAGAATATCCCACAACCATTGGCTAAATATTTGAGATTTGTGCTAGGATGCCACTTCCTATACACTCTGAGTAGAATATGAGCATTGTAACGTGAAAAAAGATTGTTCAGACTTAGGTATCCCCACCTTCTTAGTGGACTCTTCTATTTACTTTATTATGAATTTTTTATTTATGTTGCACTCTTCTTATGACTTGGATTTTACATTTACCTCTACCTTATACTTGGAATCTTATTCTTAGGACTACTTATTTGATTATTCTTCCTACCTATGTAAGGCTTATTTTACTTTCTCATATTCTACATTAGCTACTTCTTCAGGCTCGACCTTCCTTTTCTACAATGATTTCACCTCTTGAGTTGCTCACTTGACTTCTTTCTTCATAGTTTCTTCTTCTACCTATTGCTTATTTTATTTCTCCTCTTGTGTTGCTTGTTGTTTTCGATGCTTAACCTCTGCTTCTTCCTCATTATTCACAACAACTTAATCCTTTTTATTTTGTTCTTTCACTTCCTTGGCCTTTTTCTTGTTCTCCTCCTCTTACTACTTTCTCTACTCCTTTTATTCAACAAATTTGCATTTTACCTCTTCCTTTCTCTTTCTCCTCTCTTCCATATGATCCTTATTCATATCTACCTTTTGCACATTTTATTCCTCAAATTTTTATTTAATAGTTTAATCCTAGGTTATGATGTCTTCTTATTCAACCAAATATTCATGCTCACATTGATCTTGAGTTGTGATTTTTACTTATTATTATAAAGGGGAAGAAGAAGGAGATGAATCCACTACCATATGCTTGTTTACTAAATACTTTAGCTTAGGAGGTGGAATTAGTGATTTCTTTAGCCTCTTTTTGGCTTGAGTTATCTCTTTTATGAAGCCCATATATACAAAGGTACCCTTAGTCATTTCATCATCTACTCTGATCCTCTAATCTCTCATAAGTTAGGTCTCTCATGTACTTTTTTAATTTCAAGTCTTATCAAGAGATTTTTACACCCTATCAAGGAGTTTGCACATTTATTTAATTTTACCCTCATCATTTTGTGTCAAGGTATTGTATCAAAACAAGATTATAACAGGAGCATGTAATTACATCTAATTATCTAGGAGAAGAGGTGAATCCTTGTCTCTCACTTGGGTTTAAATTACACCCACACACATAATAGAGCTACATTAAATCTGATTTTAAACATGTGGGATATGTAGTTACAACTCTTCAAGAGGTTGCATGAGTTAGCGAACCCACACACATTATTTTTTGTTGCAACATTGTTGAGAATAGGTCAAGATAAAATAAGAAGTTAATAGAAAGGGTTGTAGTCTAACAGGTGAGGATGATGGTTGCTTATAGTCATCCACCAAGGTATAAATCCCTCTAGATACCTAACATAGAGAGTTAAACGATTAAGGCTAGGATCATGCCCTAGGTGATTTTGATGGCGTGAACGCCCCTTACTCATGGTTGCTTAGCCAAACGAGCTCACTAATTTAGATGTATGCTTACTCATCATTATAAATATGTTATATGTTTATTTCTGAAATATGGCAGAGATGTTGACATTCTATGTAATTAAGTGATTCCATGTCATTCCTTTAATCACACACACACACGCGCGTAATTAAGTGATTCCATGTCATTCCTTCAATCACACACACACGAGCGCGCGTGCGTGCGTGTGTGTGTGTATATATATATAGTCAAATGCACCCATAATTTTGAGAAGCAAAACTATAGTCTTGTTCATCATCAGCGTATGCAATGACCCCAAAAAAATTAGGGCTAAAAATTATGCAGAGTATACAATCAAAAATAGGGTATGGAACCACCATGAATAGAGGTATGGAATCGACAACTTGCCAATTCTATTTGTTACATGATTGGCACTTCATCGATTATGTCCCAGTGACAGTCAACACTCAAATTTATAGAATGTTAATATAGTCATACCCAAATATTATTTCCAGTCTTAGAATTTCATAATTTTGTCCAGATGTGTTTATTTCTATCTATTTTTCCATTTTAGTGCATTTTAATAGCTTTTGCAGTACTTCATTATATTTTTAGTTTCTATTTTAAGCATATTTTAGATCTGAATGATGTTTATTGTTGTATCATCCTATATCTACATTGTGCCCTAATTTTAACATGTTATGCATAGGTTAATTACCTATGTGTGACAAATAGTTAAAACACATGTGTATTCAATGTCTCTTATGTTTACCCTATGTTTGTAGTGTCTTCGTTGTCTTGTGTGTCTTTTATGTGCATGGTGTGCTTTCAATATCTGATGTGCTTGCTTCATGCCTTGTCATATATGTGACATATTTCTTGTTTTAGTTCTTGAAATCAAGTGTTTGGTCCGTTTGGTGTCATGATTTTTATCATGCATAATACTATTGATATTTTCCCATATTGGCATGATTCCTATCATACCTCTGATATGGGAAATAACACATGTACTTTATATCACTATATATTATGATTTGATATTATATTTCTAGCATCTTATGCCCACGTGACACATCTATTTGATCTTACATTGCTTACATTTCACCCATGTGGGGCACATTATTCATGTGCTTATATTATTTATATCACAGATCCACACGAGGAAATTATTCATATCATATCTAATTCCATGATTATATATTTCTATTTATAACATCATTGGTTTATATCCTATATTACACATGATGTGTTTTGTTCCTTTATTTTGAGATTTATCTTTCATAGTTCATCTCAAATCTCAAAAGGGGATATACATTCCACTCATTATATTCATCTAAATTATAGGCATTCATCACAACATTCACTCCTATAGAGGGGGCACTCAGATTTCACAGACTCCCATGATAAGATGTACACATGACACATCAACTATTCTCATGAAGGGGATGTAGTCAAGATATTTTTTAACATTATTTTTTGTAGTACTTAAAAGTTTGGTTTAGCTTAATTTTTTTCACTAAAAATTATACTCATAGATGTATGTTGGATGGAGCACGAATTTATAAACATGCAGCCTCACATTGACATTATACACACCTTCACCCAAATCAAAGATATCATTTTCACTTTTCTAGATTTCAACAATTTATTATTATTGGCACTCACCAATGCATGTGAAAAAAAAGAAATAATGTTCTTGCAAGATTCATAAGTATATTGGAGCTCTTTTAATATGTATGCACACACACAAAAAAATGGCCCCTAAGAATTTATTAGTTGTTAAATTGTATATTTCTAGGACGTTTTGTGTTCTTATCAATTCTTGGTTTAAAAACAGAATTATTGGTGTAGTTAATAACTTTCAATAGTCCCCACATCTTTTTTTGACACCTTATAACTACAATTTCTTTACCTACATGTTTGATTCCATTCCACCCTCCTTATATGGAGCATGATATTACACTCTAGACATATCTAGAGAATAACTATACAGTCATGGCAGATAGCCTTTGGACCCTTTTGCCCCTTGTCTCGTGTGACCTTTATCCCTCATTTTCACCTTGTTAACAATTTGATGTTAGTTTGTGTGTCAATAGGGTCCTAATTTGAATTCAAGTTATTTATAAATACACACACCCTAATGTATTTAGGAATGCAAATATCATGTAGAAATCATCTAAAGAGCATCTAACATTTTAAAATAATTCATTATTGTGCATATGGATCTATTGAGCACCTATAAGCATTTAAAGAAATCAAGTAATCATTAGAGAATTCCTTGTTGCACTAAAGTTCATGATAACAACACATTGCATTGCAATGGTTTCTTTTACCGATGAATTAGTGCAATTATCAGTGTCTCTTTTTCAATATTATACACTGTTAAGGGGCATAACAATTATCAAGATGACTTAAATATTCCTTGCCATAACATAGACCTCAAAACATATGTTGTTTTTTCTTATAGTTTTCATATCTAGCTGCTCAATTAACACAAGAATTCCATTTTCACACTGATATGAACAAAGTGCGAAAAACTAAGCGAGGTTTTTGGAGCACTAGATCAAACGGACATAGTCATCAAAACAAATGTGACATATCTAACACTTTCAAGGAATAAAACATGGCAGTTTGGACATGTACAAAGTGGAACTTGATGGTTTATACATCAGTGTTCAATTGTAGTGAGTTTTATGGATCATCCTCTAATAACCGTTGAGCATTGTTTTTCAATTTTAGATTATGAGGATTGTTCCTTCATCACTAGACATTCAAGATACATTTATAAACCCTACATTTACAATTATTTCTTAGGTTTTAGAAACTAATTAAGTTTGATTAACTATTTTATATCTAATTAGAGGTATTTGTATTACAATTTAATTGAAATATATTTCTCTGTATTAGGTGCTGGTCCCATACTAATGCATTATAAAAATATTTAGTGGGTGTTGCAAAGATTATTTAGAAGTGAATATGTACTATAAAATATGATTATATTATACTTGCAAATAAAATCTAGGAAGTTTGAATGCAAAAAAGAATTATAAAATATTTATAGAACAAATTTTTAACGATTGCAAAGTACCTTTTTTGCCTAAATATTCTTTGCAGGGGTTGCAAATCCTTGCCCCAGTGTCTACCCATCTCTGAAAACTTTTCTCCTAAGCAATGGTTGCTCCTATTTTTTAGGTAAGGCTTTTATTTTTTGCTATCCATAAAATTTACACTTGCATGGGACCACTTACAACTCCAAAATAGTCACAACGACCCCTTCCATGGGACCGCTCAATTAGAATCCCCTAAAACTTACCATTGAACCATAGCGCACAAATAAGGCATTAATAATTTTGCCCTTTACATATAATATAACAACAATTCAAACAACCTATAATATAACAACAATTCAAACAACCTATAATATAACAAAAAGTCGTTTAGTTTACAAAGAACCCACCAAAAATAAAACACTGTTGAATTTGAACGTAAAGATGTGATCATAAAAAATGATGAGATCAAGTTTGATTTCTTAAATAAATTTGACAGAATGGATACTCTTGAATCCTTACCCCTAAATCGAAGACTTGGTCAACATTATTTAAGAAAAAAAAAAATAAATTAAATTAAATTAAATTATAATAGGAGAGAGAAAACTTAAAAAGTGGCCGCTGGATTGGGCAAGGACCACCTAAATTACTATGGTGAGGTGAGTCGGACTAATGCAAGCCGACTTTCCAAACGTGTCGACATGTCAAGAGCGGTACTTAACTTAACCACAGGTCCATTGTTAGGTAAGCAAACTTAACCCCGTGGTAAAGTACCCTCGGAAGAGGGGTTGAACTACCCAGTATAGAAAAGAATAAAATAAAATAAAAATCACAGTTCAAAATTTGGTATGCTTCAAATTTAGGGATTGGTGGTACGTGTTACAGCTAAAACATGGAATGCTGAAAAGTTAAAAGAAAGTAAAAATGATTAAGAATCTCGATCTTTTTCAGTGATTTTCATCAGATTTGTATTTATCCTCTCGCAAGCATTTCCCTTCGGCCTAAAATGAAAAAAATGTGACCAGGCTTGATAACATCTGATGCAGGAGAACTACTGGTGGTCATTTTAGTTGGGGGAGACATAGCATAGCTAACAGGTGGGTTCCATTTTCTTTCACTTTATTTTCAAAGCTCTCTTTTTGTTTTTATGGATTTTGCCCTGTTGAGGATTATTATTCAACACCCTCTTTTCTGTTCTACATATTCCTTTGTGAAGAATACAAGGTAGTTCCAGGATTTTGGGGGCCCTTAAGGATTTTGCTAATATGAATGAAATATAGTTTTGAAAGAGGGAATCTGTGGTATTGTGAGTTCCTCTGGGGTGTGAAAGTTACGTTTTGATGGTTGACCACTTGGCCTTGTGTCTGGTTTAAGGACAATTTGTTTGATTTATTATTAGAAATGGTGAAATCCAAAGTTGGTTTTGGAATGTCTATATGCCAGAATGTCAATGTAATTGATGGTTTTGGTTCTGGGACTGCCCATAGTTGTGGTTTTGGAGTGCCCATGTGAGGGGTTGTGCTCTTTCTGGAATTGATCTGTCCTTTCCTGTCAATCCACAGCCTTTTGTTACAGATATTTTGATATGCCTTAGCTTCCAGACAAAACAAACAGATCGGTGGATTTTTCCTTATAAGGAGAACAATAAACACCAATGGAACAAGAAAACCATAGGCACAGAAGTTTAACAAAAGGAATAATACCATTTTTTAATAACGTGTCTCGGCTTTACCAGGCGACCTTGTTTAGGTTCCCATCGTACCCGTGTCTCAGCCTACATCAGGTGGCTTTGATTTTGCTATGACAAGGTTGGACTCCTCTCTGTTTGGTCTAAATAGATTCACGTATCCTTTTTAATAGTTACTCTCCAAAACGCTTTCTTATTTTGTTATGACTGCCAAATTGTAGTTGTGGCAGCTTATTTTCCAGATAAGTTTCCAAATTGCTCTCAGATTATGAGTGCTCGTGTCATTTCCGAAATTCCCATATGAGAGGTTGTGTTGCTTCTGGAATAGCTATATGAGGGATTGTGTTGTTTCTGGAATAGCTATATGAGGGATTGTGTTGTTTCTGGAATGCTCATTACTTGTGTTGTTTCTGGAATGCCCATGAGGGATTATGTTGTTTATGGGAAGCCCGCACAAGGGATTGTGTTGTTTCTGAATGCCCACAAGGGGGCTCGTATTATTTGGGATTGTACATGTGAGGGGGAGTGTTTTTGTGGAATGCCCATATGAGGAATTGTGTTGTTTGTGCATCGCCCACACATTTGATTGTGTCGTTTCCATAATTCCCACACACTTAATTGTGTTGGTTTTAGGAATGCTTATATATTACTCTTGGATTGGTTGTGGATGTTTTAGGCAACTCCCACATGATTTGTTGTGATGGGTTTTGGCAATGCTCATTCAACTGATTTTGGTGGTTGGAAGAATGCCCATATGACTATTTTTGATGGTTTTGTTCATTCCGACATGAATGATTACAATAGTTTTGCTAAAAAAAATATGAATTGTGAGTCTGTGACTGATGTTGCAGTGTCTTCTTATATTGTTAGAATAAAAGAGCAATAGATGGTAGAGTATGTAGCAATATATGTCATGATCAGGGGAATTATGTGACATTTGTCTCTGACTGAGGCATCTTCTATCGCTTATTTATATAGATATTGCAGACGGAAGCTGCAAGGGCTTACAAGAACCATAACTGAATATAGACCATGGCAGGACCTGTGCTAAATCTGAAAACAACGCCTAACTTGTTTAAGCAGGCAGCAACTTCTTTCAGGGCCAATATAAAGATTCTTGTTGTCATTGCTGCCTTATCCACAATGTATAATACTGCCATTGAGAATTCCATTGGTATGGCTGGTTTTTCTTTTAACATATCCCATGGAAACTTTTCCCTGGACTTTGATTTCCCAGATAAACATAATCACATCCCTCCAGACACTATGCCTGGTGCAATGCAGCGGCAGAAACTCTTTGTTGACAGGAATAACAATGCCATTAGACCAGGTGGTCAGGCAGGGCAGAATGAAGAGTCTTTCCTACGCCACTTCCTCTCATCTTATTTTGTGCCACCATCTGTTGATGAAGCCACTGGACATCTACCCAAGTTAATTCATGGTAACGATGAGAAAACATTTGGCACTAGTCCAATTGAAACAAACGAGGAACAAAGGGAACAAGTTCTGGGTCCTCATGTAGAGGTCCAAGAAGGAACAGAGGAATTAATCAGTCATGGGACCATTGAAGAAGATTTTGGTAATGATAACAGTGACGCTAGAGATCATTTGACCATTGGAAAAGATTTTGCTAGTGACAACAGTGATGCTAGAGGTCCGCATTATATGAAATTAAGGCTGTTTTATCCTTTGAGAAATGACACACAAAAAGAGATAACTGAAGATCTTGAAGAATCAGAAGAGGTTGGAATATTTGCAGGAAGGTTATTTGGTGGAAGGGGCTTTGATCATCCAGGGGCAATGCCTCAAGGAACTGGCGCTACAATGCTTTTGATGCTTCTTCTTTTTGGTGTTTTGGCAACTCTTCTTGTTGTGGTAGCCTTGCAGCATTCTGCTGTTCTTGGAGCTGTGGCATATTCTGTAGTGACTACGTACATGAACAAGAGAGTTTCCATCCGACAGTCTGTGAGATCAGGCCTTAGAACTGGCATGTGGAGACTAATATGGCTAGCAGTTTTACATGGGAGTTTGCGAGCCCTACAATGTTTGTTCTTGATGAAATCTCTCTTTGGGAAAGTATTGCAGTTGGAAGAAATGGAGAGGTTGGTCTTGCGGTTGTCCATCATGCCATTTGCCTTCCAGGCTTCTTGGAAAGATGACTATGCCACAGATATGGGCATGTCTTTTAGGATTGGAGCATTTATTAGCTTGGAGTACTTGTTTGATGGGCTGGCTTATAGTATCTACGTTACAGCTTGCTGGGTAGCCATTATGGAAAGGCAATATAGGGGTGCAGAAACCCTCTATAGAGGATGGAACCTCGTGAAAAGCATGGCATTCCAAGCAGCTACTATTAAAATCCTTGAGTCTGTTGTATGCGGTCGGAGCTTTAAATGGATACTTCAACAAGTGCTTGGTCATTTCTTGGCAACACTTATTGTATCTTTAACGGAGAGTTACTTCCTAGTGTTGTGGTTGGTTTTCTATTTCTCAGCAAGGTCAAAAGAAAGTCAGGGGCAAGCACGGCAGTTTTCTCTGAGAGATTTGGAGGACTTCCACAACAGGCTTCAGTAGGCTTCCTTCCTTGCAGCTGCAATTGTAATTGTACTTTATGTAGATCTCTGTGCGGCATGGTTAGCTTTGGGTAAAAATATTTCCAATAGGCAGATACTTGTATGAAAGAGATGTGTTTACCTTAAGCTTGAGTTTTGTTACATTAAGCTTGAATGAAGGACTCATAGCAAGACTTTCGTGGGTGATTTGTAAGATATAGTTCTACTGCACCAGCCAAATTTTTCCAGGATGTTTCAAATAGTGAAGAACTGAAGTTGTAATTTGAAGAATATTTTATTGTCTTAATTGTACAACTTATTCTTTGTATTTAGTTGATTACATTGCCTAACAGAAAGGTCCAGCAGAGCAAAGCATCATCCATTTTTTTGCATGGTGTACTTTCTTTAGCAATCCTCTTGGCTTTATTTCCTGTCCAGCTCACTT
Source organism: Torreya grandis (assembly GCA_037957365.1). Classification (NCBI taxonomy): domain Eukaryota; kingdom Viridiplantae; phylum Streptophyta; class Pinopsida; order Cupressales; family Taxaceae; genus Torreya; species Torreya grandis. Next base: position 3,248,696 of record JARHVA010001290.1, read on the forward strand.
TCCTGGCTCTATTCTGAATTAAGACAAGAATGGTCCTAAAAGCTTCTGCAATGCATTCTAAATTGCTGATTGTGGATATTTCTTCCAAGGTTGTGCCATCCAAATTTGATGTTGCACTGGCTGAGGTTTTCTTTATAAAATGTTTTGAACATACTAAACAAAATTTCTGTGTAAGTTGTGCGTCCCATGGTACATTAGGCAGTCCTCTTAACTGGTTCATTTTTTTACCTTCCATGGAATAGTCTTGGTATAATGTGGGCATTAAAAATTTGGTTATTTGCAGGTCTTTGGCAGACAAAATATAACTTTTTCTGACTGAGGTTTGTTGGAAATGAATGCTCTCAAGTTTATTTTCTTGATTTTATTTTTATTGACGGTTCATTACTTTTTTATGTTAGCAGTCATTGCATGGCCTCTCAAGAAGTTTGATATCGTAATTCTTTTATCATATTTGGTTCGTTGCTCAGGGTTCAGAGTCAGAAATTAGCTTGCCAGGGAAGAAAGGGATCTGATGCAATTTATCTGACCAGAAAGTTATGAGGTTAAACTTGTATTGAATCTGTTGTCTTTTGCCCCCTTAAATCTATGCAAATAACCCCTTTCAATGTCGTCGTGCCAATATGGCATCCTGTCTCTCCCCACCTCCTGTGTTTTGCCCGATGCTCTCTCACACCTTAAAAATAGAAAAATAAATAATAAATCATTGGATTCTGTACTATCTTGTTTAACGTTCTCAGTGTAGAGTGATCTAATGATCCATTTTTAAAACCACATGCAAAGTACATGCCACTAGCTTTGTACAAGTGGGAGAAACTGTCTCGAGTCATTATAGGAACCAACTCTTTGAAGGATTTCCTTTTAGGGACATGGGTTCAACGTTTCCATTTAGGTACTTCCTATTTTCTAGGTCCTTCCTAGGATATCTAATAATTTATATGTTCTTATTTTCATCCTCTTTAATGCCCTTTTTGTACGGTCTCTACATAATTCCCTTTGTTTTAGTTGAAGTTGCAATCTCCTTTTGTTAGCAATTTTTTTTTACCTCTCATTGTATCATCCAAGAGAGAAGCTTTAATCTTCGTACCAATCTTTCACTTTTTAACACATGGTGTGTGTTGCAATTTGTAGATTTGGGTTATCCTCCATTTCTTTCATTATTCTCCAGAATGCATGAAATCATTTTCTAAAATTCACAGCAAAAGAACAAAATTGGTCATTGTATCTGTCTCGTAGTTTTATTCTTGAACTTTCATTTCTGTTTAGTTTTTAATTATTTATTTCTATGGTACGTTTGACTATGCCATATAAGGTTTTAACTATTTTCTTCTATTTTCTTGAACTTTCAGTAGAGGTTCAGTAGAGGAGCATATTACATTTAATATATCGATGCAATTGTTTAAGCTTTCTGAGACTGTAATTTACCTAAATTACCGAAAATGCCAAGGGAGGATGGTGTTTCACGCTTCCGATGTTTCTGAAATGTCTCAGGAAAGGAAACATTTTCAAAATGTCTTTGAAACTCTAAAAATTTACGTGGTAATTATGAAATGTCTCAGGTCAACAAGAAAAAGCGACACAAATGTTTCTGATCTTAGAAAGCCACCCTCATCTTCGGAAAAGGGTTGACCATGATGTCAGTCTTCCCTTTCCCACGACCTTTTTCTGTGTCCTTTCCACATGTTTTCTAATTTGAGCTGTATTTTGCTAGGTTTTAGTTTTGATTCGTCTTATAATAATGTCTTTTAAGAAACAAATGAAGTGTTAATTTTTAATTCATTGTGTGCAGATTTGCCTTTACAGTGAACAAAACCTCAACTAAACACCTTTTAAAACAATGTAGTGTTAGACTCAGATGGGGTTGGTAGGTTCCATGCCTATCCCCTACCAAATCGGTTTCTGATCAAGAATTTACCGCGAGTCAAACCAAGATTGTTTTTGCATGTCCTAATGACATATGACATAACATATAGATCAGATTGTTCTGCATCTCCAGACTGGGCACCGAACACATGTCTGACATACAGATCAGATCGTTCTGCATCTTCAAACTGGGCACCGAACACGTCTGACATACAGATCAGATCGTTCTGCATGTCCAAACTGGGCCTCCCTACACCGGTCAAGAGCCTCCTGACAATAAATAGTTACCTCCTACTCATCATCCTCAATTTATCAATTGAGAGCCAACTCGATATAGCTGTTCTCGACCGGAAGGTCAAGTGGTGGCTATATCTAGCTGGTAGGCTCCGACATAACTATCTATAGTTCTGTTTTGTTGGTCGAGTGCTCCTAGGTTCCATGCCTACGCCTGCTAAATCGGATTCAGACTGAAGTTACTGAGAGTCAAATAAAGAATTGTTTCTACATCTCATATAGATCAGATTGTTCCATATCTTGGAATTGGGCACCGACTGCATATCCGAATTGGGCTCCTTATTGGTGGAGAGCCGCCTGACAAAAGACAGTCCTCTCCGCTGCTTCCTCCTTGATGTATCGATCGAGAGCTAACTAGATATAGCTGCCCTTGACCTGAAGGTTGAGTGTCAGTGATAACTAGTTTGCAGGGACCCACAAAACTTTCTACAGTTCGAAAGTTTGCGGTGATCTTTGAGAAATTGGTATCGAATAGCAATGTGCTTGGAGCGATCATGAAACATTGGATTCTTAGAGAGCTTAATGCAACCCTAATTGTCATAGTAGACAACTGTAGGTTCCAGCATCTTGTTGGTCAGTTCTGATATCAACTTGTGAAACCATATGGCCTCACAACTAGTAGATGACACTGCTATATACTCTACCTCTATAGAACTGAGTGCAACTGATGATCGCTTTTTTGGTGAACCATGAAATCACACCTATGCCCAAGCTGAAACAAAATTACAAAGTGCTCTTCCTAGTACTTGCATCTCATGCCCAGTCAAAATTAAAGAAAACATTCAGAACAAAGCTTAATCTCCCATATCTTATGCCGTAATGAACCATGGCCTTAATGTACCATTGCACATGCTTTACATGGTTCCAATGAATTTGCCTTGGTTTAGCCACAGACTGGTTCAAGCTATAACTGTATAACAAATATTTAGGCCAGTATTCACAAGATACATAAGATAACCAATCAGCTGCCTATATAAAGGATCTACTAAATCTGAATTTGAATCAACAGACAACTTCAGATTTGAGACCAAGGGAGTGGCAAAGGGTTTACCATCCAACATCTGAAATGTCTTCAAAATTTTGACAGTGTACTTCCTCTGTCCAAGGAAGACCTCCCATGTACCCTGCCAAACTTCTAAACCATAAGGCTGATGTCGTCCATGTCAAATTTGCTGGGTGACTTTTCCTTGCACTATGCAATGAGCTTTTCATAGCTACCTATAATGATCAAATCATCTACATACATGATGAAAATAATCATATCAGATTTATCTTACAAATATTAGGATCTGCACGAGTTTTGGTGAAGCCTAAATTCAACAAGTAATCATCAATATAAGTACCAAGCTTATGGTTCCTACTTCAGCCCACAAAAGGCCTACTTTAACCTGCACATGGGTATCTCACTTGTGCACCTCAAAACTCCTCCGCTGATGATTGCACATTTCTTCAATCAGACCATTCATAAAAGCAATCTTTACATCCATGAGGGATAAATGCCAACTAAAACTAATGCAATAGACATGATGGCATTGATAAAAGTAATACATGGCAACCGGAGCGAAGGTCTCGTCTCAGTCCACTCCCTCTCTGGGAGAATCTTCTTGCTACAAGTATGATCTTGTACTTCCTAATGCTCGCATTAGCCGCATGCTTGATCTTGTACAACCACCTAGAATCAATCATTGATTTCCATCACTGGTCTTGGCACAATCTCCTAGAGATCATTCTTCAAAATAGGATTATACTCCTTTGTCACGGCATCTAGCTATTCCTGCTCAACTACAAAATTTTCATAATTGGAGGGCTTTGCATCAATAATAGAAGACATCAATGTAACATAAGTAAGAAATTTCTTAAGGGGATGACTCACCTAGGAAGAAGGTTTTGGTGTTCCTACTTTGTTTGTGGCCCATTTAATGTCTAGGTAAGCCACTTAGGTTTCTTGGCTTTACTAGATGATAATGTGACATTTGTTCCATAACCAGAATGTTGCGGATCTAAATTTCATTTTGTTGTAATATGTGAATCAACACTTGGGAAAACAAGTTTTTCTCCATCCTCAACCTCCCTAAGAGGTCCCTAAGACTTAGAAGACTGTGTATCCTCATCAAATTTCACATCTCAGCTCACCAATGTCTTCCGTTGTGTTATAATGTGAATCCGGAGTTATACTCCCTTGTCATGACATCTCACTGTCCTTGCTTAACTACAACATCCTCACAATGAGAGGGCTTTGCATCAATAATAAAATACTAGGAAAATTTCTTAGCGGGATGACACACTCAGAAAGAAGATTTTGTTGCACTTGCTTGCTTATGTGCCCCCTATAATGTTTGGGTAAGCCACTTAGGTATCTTGGCTTTACTAGATGGTAAAGTGACATTTGTTCCTTCATCGGAACCTTGCTGATCTAAATCTGATTTTTCTATAATCTGTGAATCAACACATGGGAAAACAACCTTCTTTTCCTCTTCAACCTCCCCAAGGGGCTCCCGAGACTTATAGAGGACCATGTATCCTAATCAAATTTCACATCTTAGCTCACCATTGTCTTCCTCTGTGCTAGAATGTAAATCCGGAGTTATACTCCTTTGTCATGGCATCTCGCTATCCTTGCTCAACTGAAACATTATCATAATTGGAGGGCTTTGCATCAATAATATAAGACATCGATGCAACATAGGTAGGAAATTTCTTATGGGAATGATTCACTCGGAAAGAAGATTTTGGTGCCCCTATTTGCTTATGTGCCACCTGTAATGTCCGGGTAAGCCACTTAGGTTTCTTGGCTTTACTAAATGGTAAAGTGACATTTGTTTCTTCATATGAACCTTGCTGATCTAAATCTGATTTTGCTGTAATCTGTGAATCAACACTTGGGAAAACTTTTCTTGCTCCTCAATGTCCCTAGGAGGCTCTTGAGACTTGGAGGACCGTGTATCCTCATCAAATTTCACGTCTCAACTCACCATTGTCTTCCTTTATGCTAGAATGTAAATTTGACAAGCCTCTGAGGTAACATTGTAAGCAACAAATATACCCTTGATGTTTGAGGGTTAATATTTAGCTCCCTTCTCATCCGGTACATGAATATAAATATGACACCCAAAAATATAAACCGTGATCCTCAGAAGCCTCTTTTGGTGTCATGTCCTCCAAAACCCTATAAGGATACCTATTCAAAATGTAGATAATTGTATTACAGGGCTCTGCTCATAGGCACATGAGCAAACCCATGTTGTGGATCATGGCTTTGGTTGTCTCAATGAGGACATGTTCTTCCTCTATGCAACCCCATTCCATCACGGGTTATACAGTACAATCAACTCCCTCTTGATCCTTGTTTCTCTGCAAAATGCATCAAAGTCCTTGGAGGTGTACTTTCCATTGTAAGATCTCGATACTTTGATCTTCATCCATGTTTGATTCTAAACTAAGGCCTTCAACTCTTGAAACTTAAAGCACACTTGATCCTTAGTCTTCATAAAATAAATTCAGGGTTTTCTAGAAGAATCATCAATGAAGGAGACACAATATAGATTATTTGTCAAAGAGGTTTGAAGTCATTAGTCCACATAGGTTTGAAGGAATTAGATCAAGTATATAAATTGATATGTGCTCACTACTTGGGCAAGTAGTCTTGGCATGTTTAGCGAGTGCACAACCTTCACACACTCGTCTTATCAATCCTGAATTCTGACAATACTTGTACCATGTCCTTCAAGATGTAGTGCTCCATAGTGTAGGTGACCCACTCAGTGGTGCCATGGCTCACACAAATTGACATTGTCATGCACCAAAGCACCATGCTACCCCATATCGACAAACAACTTGTATAGGCCATCTTCTTACACACCTTTGGCCATAAGTCAAACATGCTCACAATTGTGATCTCTGATAATAACTTGTTGATCATCAAACTTAGCCACAAACCAAAGATTGGTCATCATTGAAACCAAATGTAGGATCTTAGTTAAACTAGGAATATACAAGACATCGTCAAGCCCAAAAACATCACACGATGTCATGCAAAAGGAGATAGCTCATGCCTATAATTAGATATGTGGCATTACCCAACACCACCTGTATGTCAACCTCATGATCTTGAAGTTTGATGAAAGCCTTCTTGTTGAAGGTCATGTGTCTTGAATCTCCACTGTCCACATACCACCATACATAGACAATGTTAGTGGAAAAACACAACACCATGGAGAAGGCCCATTGTTGAAAGCTTGGAGAATAACTCATCCACTCTGACAAAAGCTTCTGCACTCCTTACAAATTGCTTCTATTGTTGCTTCGCCTTTTCATTCTTCTTCTCAGGGTGTTGAGATGCATTGTGGCCCATCTTGTGGCACTTGAAGCACTTCACATGACTTAAATCTTTCTTACCCTAGTTGGAAGACTCTGAATCTTCCTTCTTCCCCTTTTGATTCTTTCTGGGACCTCCTTTCTTACGTCCTCTCCTCACCTTCTTGGTGAGTCCTGGGCTTTGGATCTCATCTTTTTTGGCTGCAATAGGCTTTGGCTTTGTCTCCTCTTGGACAAAGACATCCCATAATTTCTCAAAAGTAGGCATGTTCTCCTAAGCATACACAACCTACACAAAGTGTTGCAAAGGTGTCAAGAATCCATCCAAAGCTATGGGAATTAACTCATCATCGACATTCATACCTATAGTTGTTAGTTGATATCTCAACTCATTGAGTTTCATGAAGTAATTCACCATAGTATCAGTGTCACTCAAAAGCATCATGTGGGGTATGTTCACATTTTGATACAGAGTGATCAAGGCATCACACATCTCCTTCATCGTCTTCTTCTTTGTGATGTAAGGGATCAAGTGGTCCTCTACATAATCAAGGGTGTTTCTCTTCATTTTGGTTGCCTCCTTATTGTGCTTGACCAACTATATGGGATCAATAGGAGCTATAACCTATTTCTCAACAAAATCCTAAAGATTAACCTCCTCTAACAACATTTGTAGTCTACACTTCCATGTTGTGAAGTTGGAAGTGCATTTTAACCTATCACACTTTCTAAGACTGAGAGTAATGATCCTAAAACTTCTAAGAATTTATATTTTATCAATATCAATGTTAACAATAAAAATTGAAGAATTTCTACTTATACTATTTTGGACACTTGTTTCAAAAGCTACTCTAAAATGGATTGCAAAAATTGTACGATCTTCACGTCTATAGTGGTTTGTATAAATTTTATGATCTTCATGATGCTTTATATGTGTTGTAAACCCAATACAAGTAGTGCCTCACGAAGCTCTTAGGAGTATTGTAGTCTTGTGTTTAGGCATAACATTTTTGAATTTGGAAACTCATGGTCATAGAATGTAATAAAATGGACTTGGGAACTAGTAATCATGCATATAATACCATCTAAAGGATGATCATTGGAAATCATTGCTTGTTGAGTGGGTATTTTCATGGGACCATTTCCTTGCTTCGTATCATGATTTGGAAGTGGATTTTTGAAGATTTTCAAATGTTATTTTGGTGGAATAATATTACGTCCTTCCACTTGACTAACATTATTATCAATTAATCTTGTATCTTATGACTCAATCGAAAACATCTATTAGTAGTATGCCACGAAGATCTATGATACTCATAATAAGCGTTCACATCATATTTTTTAGGTAAAGGTTGAGATGTATCCAAATCACAACGTGGATGCAAAGTTAATGTTACATTCAAGCAATTGTCTAAGCACTCCGTGAAGAGGTTTGAATAACCTTGTAAATTGTCTAGGTGTTTTAGAAGGAAGAACAACCCTGTCAAGAAATTGAGATACAATGTTTACTACATTTTTTGTTTCATTCTTAGGTTGAAAAGTAGGTGTATCATTAGCCTTAGCTTTGAATGTTTATTTACCTTGATATTTGGTAGTGGTAGAGGTAGGGGCATTGAACACATATTTTAGCATATTGGTCTCTAAAAGTTTGATCTCATAATTGTGAACTCTATGACAAAGCTCATAAAAAGATGCATACATGTTGAGTATGACTTTGTCTGAGAAGATCTAACCAAATTATTGGAGAAAATAAATTGTAACTTGTTATTATGTAGTTGGTAGGACATTTTCGTAAGCATGGTCTTAAATTTGAGCACATACTCACTAACATTCTCACTAGGTCTTTGTTCAAGTAGGACAAGTTGTGATGATGTGACTTTTTGGTTAATGTTGATAGAAAAATGAGCTAAGATGGTACTAACCAAATCATTAAAAGAAGGCACATAACCCAATTGTAAGGTATACAACTAATCCGAGGCATAACCCTTGAGATTTCTAGGGAAAAGCTTGGTCATCAACAAACCATCATCTAAAAAACCAAAGGTGAAGAATAGGATTTAATGTCATGTAAAGGATCACCCTTGTTGTATACTTCAAATTTAAGTACTGTAAAATTGGTGCACAAGGGATAAACTAGGGCCTCATGAGTCAATGGGTTGTGTAATATATCATAAGAACAAATCACATGCCGAGGTCTTTGAGATCCTTAAGATAGATGTTTGATCTATACTTGCATATCTTGAAGGGTTTTTTAATCAATGCATCCTTAGATGTAGTAGCATGTGTATGTATGCCCCTATAAATTACTCGATGGAACATTTTTGATACAATTCTGATGATGATGCAATGACCTCTTGTTTTGTGCTCCACATGGAACTCTCTAGCTCTAACCCCCCCTTATGCTTCCACATTCTTCTTTTTACCCCTTTCGGTCCCCTTGATCATGACCTTCCTAGCCATTTCCACACTATTTTAAAAATTGAGTATGAGTGATGAAACCTCTATCCTAGGTGACAAAACTACCACCCTAAGTTATAAAACTGCCTCTTATTTTCCACAACTGCTATGACGATTTTGAAATAAGGGGGTGGTTCTACCATAAAAAGGTGATTATGCATTAAACGGGCAGCGGTTGTGTTATTTGAAAGGGCAGTTTCATCAAGATAAATGACGATTTTGCAACCACCACAATTGAAACACTTTTCAAAATTAGCTCCCATAACTCTAATTTTCATACGTTTTGCACAACTAGCTTCATGTAACTTGTTTTCATCACCTTGTGTTCACTTTCAATCATGCCCAACTCACTCACTCTCGTAATTTGAGTCTTCTTCAGTGTATCTCAAGTTGAACTCACCATCACACTTAGTTGAACTCTCCCATGCAAACCCATTCATCTCCTACAAGAAGACCAATTTGGGTCTGAATTCATATCCAAAAATTGCTATTAGACATTGTTATCAAAAAGCTTTTGTAGTCACAACCTTAATACAATTGCTAGAAGATTCAGTGCATATTATTTTCGAGTCGACTACACAATGGAAAATGAATAAATATCATTAGTGAGAGCAACACATACCTTGCAAGCCAAAACATTAGCTAGTCTCAGTTCAACTGCTCTTCTTTTTGTAGATTGTGTCTTCTCCTCTTTTATATCTTGTTCCAAAGTTTGTGCATCCTCCAGCTAGAGAGTTTATTGAATTTATATAAAAACATACAAAGCTAGCATACTGAGGATTCTTCTAACAACACACTACTTACACTTCAGCAGATTTATTCTAGAATTAGGTTGGAATTCTTTTAATTTTCTAGTATTTGTTCTTTGTTAATTTAGATTTAATATAATTTATTATTGTGATTAAATTAATTTTCCATTTAAAAGATCAAAGAAACAATATTGATGGTGAAATAGATCTATGTATTTCATTTATTTTTACTACAAAAACATAATCAATTTTTATTTATGCTTTCATTCAATAGATTAGTTTCCTTTTAAGTGAACAATACATCTTGTCAATCATTTCAAAAAGAGATCTGAGCAAATCTTCAAATCATTTCCAGCCAAGACAACTTTTCTTTTAGTCAAGATCAAGTCAAACTTCTTGCATCTTAAACAATCACTTAAGCAAACATAAAAAACATAGGCAACCGTAGGTGAAAGTATGAAAGTATTAAATTGTTGATCTTATTGGTTTTAAAAGGTTAAAAAGCAATGTCATTTCCTTTTTCAAAATAGAAAATTAGAACTTATATCTTTTCCTTTTATCCTATCAATTCATTAGCAAAAAAGATTATTTGTAACAAGTTAGAAAAGTTAGCTTAGTTTGATTTAAAGGAAAATCCAAATAAAATGTTTCATTGATAGTGTTTTAGATTATATATCTTCTCATGTTACTTGTGCACAATATATTTAATTCATGCATTTAGTTCATTGCACGTAAACCTATTAAAACAAATAAAACATTGCATCTAGTTCGCATGCAAATAGATCTAAGAAAAATCAATGTCTTGCATAGTAGTATAGGTTTCTTCCCTCTCTCATTGTATGCATTCTAAATATTGAAAAAGATAAAAAAAGGAGTTTTTATTTTAGTTGTTTTCAACTTTGCTATTCTTTACTTTCAACACATTGTTTTTAGCAAGTATTCATTGGTTTAAAAACTAGAAAAATCCAAAAACAATTAACAACAAAAGGCATGCCATTCGTTCAAGCGACCACATCACAACAAAATCCTTGTCATTCGTGCAAGCAAGCATATCTTACATAAGCCTTGTCCATCCGCACAAGCAATACATATCAAAGCCTTGCTTCAACATTCCAACAAGAACACTTTGCAATCCATTGTTTGAACAAGTTCATACATTTTTCTCTAGCTTCCACCTAGTCTCTTTTAGATCACCCTTCTCGAGATATCAGATCTTGTTCGGCACAACCTATTTGCTAGATTTAGAGCACCTGGTCCCACCATTATTACATAGAATGACATTAGTATTGAATTGAAACATGAGGTCTTTCGATCCACTCCAATTCTCCACCTCATCATAGAGTCCTTAGTCACTTTAAAAGAATAAGAGCACATCCCTAATCCACCTATCATTGTTTTCTCGTAGAACAAGGGATGTCAATACAATGTCATCCAAGCTTAATCACCCACTCATTATATCTTCTTCTCCTTGGGTTGAGCCTCATCTTATATCATTCACACTTAGTGGATGACATTTCCCTGACAAAGTCAACTCGACAAAGTAGATCTTCTCCTGCGAGTCATTCAACCCAATCTCCCTAATTTTTTTTAGCCTAACATTGATCAAGAATTTTGCCTTCTTGTGATATCTGAGACCGAAGGGTCTTGGAGCTATATCCACACAACTCAATGCTCTCAACGAGCATCAAGATGTTGCTGAAGTCTTTTGGTTTCATTACGAGAACACATTGTCACTACCTATCATAAATCCCCTTCCACTCAACAACCAGTCAAACCCCTAACCCTTCCATTATGCCGACTGCTTCGGCCAAAGATCGGGGAATCGAGTCCACAGATTAGTGTGTGCTAATTTACGTGCATACAAATTGATGAACTTGATGTGAAGGACTTCATCCTTTGTGTACCCCTTTCTTCTTTTTATCATTTCCTTTCTCCATTTTCTCTCCTTCCATTTATTCTGCGGGTATCCATGTGCCCCCATAATATGTCTAGACAAGACATCATTGCATCTCTTGGCCTAGAGGGCTATAGGAGAGGTTAGTTTAGATATATAAAACCATCGCTGATGAGTTGAAACAACCCAACCTTCAAAACTAATTTAGAACACCAATCCTACGACTATTTCCTTCCTAACATTTAGGCAAGGAGAGGGGTTATCATTCAAGAGATACATGATGTATCAAAAATTGAAAGCAATAACCCTGAATCCAACACCATGACTCATACAAGTGGAGGCCTGGTCACTCCTCGCATGGCCATAAGGCCATCCATCATCTTGTAAAACCCAAACACAAAAATCATTGCCAAATATGATCACTATTTAGGAAAGATCCATCACTTAGAGGATGAGGTCAATTGCATGCAAGTTGATGCTCATCCTCCCAGTAGGAATCAAGATTCCTCCAACCCATTGGCAACCACTAGCAATACTACTCCTAAGGCTCTCAAACCAAATCAACCCCCTCATATAGCCTCATCTCAGGCATCAACCCTCCCTACATCAGAGATCTAGGGCCCCAATACCAACACTAGTCCTAATCAACTCATCAACACCCTGGTGGGTCTTATCCATGACCTAGCAAATAATCAACAAGCTCTGAGCCAAGGGATAGGCCAAAACACCCTTTCTCTAACTCATCCTTCTTCTTCCCTTCTTCCAACAACAACTTACCCCACATTGTAATAACAAACCTACACACTCTCGCCATTGTAAGAGCAAATACCATAATAGAACCACGTCTCTCAACAACCTCTTAAAGACATTCTCACCCATGGGTCCCCAACCTTGATGTCTCAAAAACTTATTCATCTTACCAACTGCTCGTTCAAACTCCATTAGGAAGTGTATACATGTATGTTTCACCACTATCAAATAACACAATAGAAAAAAATCTATCATTACATATGCCTCCAAGTCACACGCCTCCCACATATAGTCATCCCCCACAGACGAGATATGTCCCACCCCATATCTCACTCGACTACTTAGACAACCTATACCACCACAACAAACCTTGTACACTTTGCCACAACAATTCACGATGCCTCTCGTGTCTCACAGTGTCCCCTCATACTCCCACATGTATTTGAAGTACACCCAGTCAGATAGTTATTCCTTGGCCTACATTGTGTCACCCTATCAATTTTCATCCACACCTCTTAGTAGCTATCAAGCTAACTCGTATACTACCCTGCGTCCTCATAACAACATCACCACAACGGTGATATATTTCAATAACATGGGAAACTACATTGAATATCTTAAAGAGCCCCTTGACATCAACATATGGAGAGTCCTTCTCCCATATTCCCTACTAGATCTTCCTAAATTCAAAGGGGAAGGGGATCCCAATGCACATGTAAAATCCTAAGGCACCATTGTCAAGGAGTTCCTGCCATGGGATGGGGTTGTAACAAAAATCTTCCCCAATACACTCAAAGGGATATCCCTTGATTGGTACTATCACCTTCTCAAAGGGTCCATACACTCTTGCCATCTTATGGTTGAGTTCATCAACAAACTCCTAAATACTAGCATATGAGAGTTATTACATATCAAACAAGAATACAATGAATCAAGTGCCCATTTCATCATGAGATGGAGACATGCCTTGTATTCCTTTGCCAATACACCTAACATGGACCAACGAGAGTTATGCAATATTTTCCCCCATTCCCTTAACAAATAAATGTGGGAAGACATCCAAAAGTTCCCATACCATTCATATGAGGAGGCGTCGAAAGTACACTACACATTGACCAAACAATTGTCAATAATGGATGATGAACCTATGAAACCAACGGGTGCATTGTCACCCCCAGCCAAAACAATGGGGGTTCTCAAAGTATGAACCAAAGCCCAAAAAACACGAACAACCAAGGTCCCAAGATCTTGAACCATAATAGGAATGATACTACTGATGGTGTCACTGATCAAGCCAAGAAACAAAACCCCACAAACAATGGTCAATACCTACCTATGAATAACACCACAACACTAACAACATAGGGGGTAGGAATCAAAATCCTCCTCTTGCTATTCATGTGGTTGATTTTAACCAACCTTTGCCTTGTAATTCACAATATCAAAACCACAACCAAAATCAGTATCAGTCAAACAAACAATACCCCCAATTCCAAAACCAAAACTAGTACCCACACAACTACCAACAAGGGTTCAACCAACAAGGATAGAACATGAGGCCTAGGGATTATGATCCCAACATCTAATGTCTCTTCCACAGAGTCATAGGCCATGACACTAGAGGCTATTGATAATATAACAAGTTTATACAAAGACTCCCGAAGGATCAAAGGCAAACGTTCATGGATATGTTCCTAGGAGGTGCACACACAAACACCCAAACCATTCTAAATAGTCCTATTGATCCCCAAAACCAAAACCTATAAATTAACCACAACCCTTTCCCTAACCACCAAATGCACCTTGCTCAGGGTTAACATCAAAATAATCCATCAAGTCACCTCTCTCAACACAATCAATCCATGATAATGGGCAATCACAATGTCGAAGCCTCCACTTCTAGGGCACCAAACATCGATGTGGCTCTTTAATTAGGACTTCAGGGAAAAATCAGATGATAAGAGTCATAGAATTAGAATTCTAGGACTAATCAAACACCTTTACTTGCACTAGGGAATACCAACCCACTACCATCTATCCCTTGAACATCCTAGAAATTGAATCTATTCCTAAACATGTAGGTAACTACTACTTGATCTTTGACCTAACCAAAACATTCTCTCATATCTATTTTCTAGATTTACTCAATAACTATCCCACTCACTAGTCGACCTTGTTCAACACCCTAGGATTGGGGCATTTATCTAGTGTCACTCCCCCTTTGCAAGGCCAAATAAACCAGATTGATTTGGACATGTTCCCGCCTGGTCAGGGATCATGTGACCCTATCTACTTCTTTGACTTATGAAGTCTCCCACCTGATTCCAAGTTAGCTAAGAGGGGAGATCAGGGTTTATTTCTACAAGTATGGATCTATAACAACTATGTAAAAAGAGCCATGGTTAATGATAGAACAAAATTTAACATTGTCCCCTTCTCCTTCTTACAAAAACTTGGTTACAGGGAAACCAATTGCTCTACTACATGTAATACCCTTCATGGCTATGACAACCTCAAGTCCACTTCCATAGGAACCATTGTGCTCCTCATCACTCTAGGCCCCATGATAGTCCTAACTAAATTCTTTCATATATAAGGACACCGATCACAATATGATCTTGAGACACCCTTGGATAGATCAGATGAAGGTTATTCCTTCCTCCTTGTTTCAAAAAAAATGATTCCTACACCTAGGGAAGGTTTTTTTTCCCAAGGGGATCTTAAACCCTTTGATATGTTACAAGCTAACATCCACAAACAACCAGGGTTGCACATCAACTATCACTTACCTGCAATGGGGTCACAAACCCCCGCAGTTGGCCGATGTCACTAAAGCCTCGAAGCCTAAAGTGGTCATCCTAAAGAAAGGGGAGGAGTTCCCCCAAGCTATATTAAAAGATAAATCAAGTGAAAAAGACATAGTAATGATTGAAAAGATCCCTGACTCAAAGCCAACCACTAATGCCATGAATTCGTCCCTATCTACCATGAAAATTATCAATTTCATGGAGAAAGACACTCCCCTAGTTCTTTTCTTCGACCCACAAGGGTTGGGAACGTATGGCTTCTCAAAACCTCAAGGCCAATAATCCCAAAGGGGGTTGGGTTGCCTACCTAATATTTGCATGGTGGAAGTATCTAAAGACAAAGAAATCCCTCCCCATAAAAACCATCCTAATAGACTTAAATGTAGCCTCTTGATGTTTAAACACATGAGGACATGCACCGGTCCAGATTCTACCCTTGTCATTATCAAAATATTTCAGAGTATGCTTGTCGATTATACTATGATATGGCCCTACCAATTATTCAGAGTCATTAAACCATCAGGGTTCCTCCCCCATTTATGTTAGTTGTCTTATGTTGACCTTTACCCAGTCCCATTTCTCATCACGCTTTGAGCCCATCGACAATTAGTCAAACCACTCCCCCCCCTTAAGTCATCCCTATACATAAAGAGAGGATCTAAATTGTGATAGTGGGTAAAGTAGAAATTAACATCAAAACTTAGTTACCCATTTGTCCCCAAAGAATGACCCCTCATCCCCATCATATAGGAAGAAGGCCTTGACAAATCACTCATCAAATTCCTACAAAATTTCCCACACATAAGGATAGGGCAAAAAGTGTTGCCTGTTACCTATCCATAATATTATATGTTGTGTAACTACACCCCTGGACCTCTTATGCTGAAACAAGACCCTAATTACACTATCATACTCCCCACACCTAAACGAGACCCTAACTATGTCAATATTCTTCCAACTTCGAAAAGGAAGTCAAACAAATGATCTTTTAAATTTTTGAAAGTTATCACCTACCTCGATGCAAAGCTTAGGATACAAGCTTTTAGATTCCCAAAAGTTCTTCCCTTCCTTCTCCCACTGCATGAGACTGAGATACCCATGCATCCATAGACTGTCTTGTTTTCCCCACACAAGGGGTAGTGTCATCGACTTCTTGATTCCCAAGGCCAAGAGCCTAGAGGACAGTTATCTGACATCTTAGAAATTCACAAGGTAGAGATATCAGAGAATGATATAGCTTCCCTTAACTCATTTTGTCACTACCATCAAGGCCACTTGATACTTCATCATGTGGAGCCAACCAATTGCTTGAGTTACCTCATTGATCTTATATCACATGTACAAAACCCTTGTCTTCCCTCAGGTATACCCATAATTGAGGAGAGGATTCGTAACTTAATGATAGGAACCATAAAATTAAACTTTGATCCTCATGATTTCCCAACATTCTCAAAATTAGATACCTTTCCCTATCATAAGAGTAGCCAATCTGAAAGCACATCTCTATAAGCCATCACAGGCACACTTTAACTCGGTATTAGAAGATGTAAGATCAGTCATGTCCTATCACCAATTTTGTAGGCTACATGACTATCTTAGGATGCTTCCCATGCCAAAAAGGGGTCATGGTGAATGGGTGATTGAATTCCCATAGGAGTCTATCGGTGCACAGATAAACCCTAGGGCTAGGCAACCAAAGTTGGTCATGCCTCACCAATAGTATTATGAGTTCCAAAATTATGCCTGCAAGTGTCCAATTTTTGTTGGAGACCTTTCCCTTATACTTGATAGTTAGATCGATTAAAAAAAGGAGAGGGTCATAAATTTAAACTTAATTGGCTAGGCCCCTACCTAGTAACAAAATATTTCAATAATGGATCCTATCAGTTATGCACTTTAGAGGGCGAAGAGTTTGGTGTGCCTATAAACTCTTTGCATCTAAAATGTTTCAATGTCAAGTTCTCACGTACCACCCATTTTCATCATCATTGCATTTCCATCTGTCACATGCCCACCAACATGGTATAAGTATTGTTTTGTGGTTATTTAGTTGGATAGTTTGCACAATACGAAGATTTACAAATTGCAACACATAACATTCACTCTATTCTCACATTTATTAACCACCTCAAAATTACCATGTTACACTAGTCTTTGTCCCAGTTCTTACGAGCGAAGTACACCTCTTTCACTACATCTTCTTCACAACTTAGAAAAATGATGGCCTACAGTGAAGTCTGGAAACTTACTTATGATAGAGTCCCCTTTTACAATTCCTTTGAAAAAGAAGACATTAACATGCTCAAATGTAAGTGACTTTGCTTGCCTACCTTGGCCTTTGGTGATGAGCCTTTGCATCCTACTAGTTGCATGGGACCAAGGTTAGGGGGCAAGATCCTTACAAAAAAGAGAGAGAGAAATTGAAAGTTAAAAACTTATGCAAATACAAAGGTCAAAATCATGTGTCTCTCACGCTTTATTAACCTTCGGTATTGATCCCTCACATCTTAATAGATGCATTGGGTTGGAATTAGGGGGACATGCCATTACTCACCTACATCTAACCTTTGGTGATGAGTTCATGTGGCTTCCTGGTCACATGAGACTAGGTCTAGGGTGTCGCACAAAGGGATAGAAGATAAATGCAAAAACAATGTTAAAAATTAGAAAAAAAAGTGTCTAAAAATAAAGTTCTTCATAAAAGCTTGTCTATATGTTTGTGTTCAAAGAAGGTAACATTTTCCCACTAGTTAGATCTGTCAAAGTAGGTTCCCTCTAGATGAAGCCCATAAAGTTAGTATTCTATAAGTTTTTCAAGAAGTACACATCCTCCTTTACTCATAAGGATGAGGTCATCTTCCTTTGTCCTATGAAATTTTGAGTCATGGCTCACCTCCCATCTATTTTGTTTCCCCTTTACATCCCTTGTTGCAAATTAGAAATAACATATTATTTGAACAAAGCAATTAAGTAATCACTTACAAAAACAAGTATTAGCATAGTTGTAGTCACATATCAACATATATCACAATTATAATGTCTACATAAATTATGTTTCCATATATACATAAGCATTTTCCCATAGCAATGTATCAAAAATGAAAGAAAATACACATATCGATACATCATCACATGTCTAGCCCTCTAGAGTGCATAAACTAAAAATCCACATCATCATATAAAAATAAAGAGTTACACCACATAATGATCAAAAAGAGATACACAAAAACATGTGTGTGTGTGTGTGTGTGTAGATACATACATACATATATAGATACATATATACATATACATATATGTATGTATGTATGTATGTATGTATGTATAGATATGTGTGTGTGTGTGTGTGTGTGTGTGTGTGTGTGTGTGTGTGTGTGTGTGTGTGTGTTTCACATAGCCTATCCAATACAAACACCTCCATAGAGGGCTAACGTGCCTCAAGGCATCTCAAAAAGAATCAAATATACATCAATATGGCTAAAAACATATACAAAGTGAATCTCATAAGTTTTTCTTCCTCCTTTGGGAGGGAACTGAGGTAGAATAATGTTTGGGGCTCAATCTCCAATGGCATTTCTTGTTTGTACCTCCCATTGATGCTACCTCACTATTTATAGGTCGATATCCGAGAAGATGACCCCTATTTGTACCATCCTCTGATACTATCCTCCCAGTCATGTGATTAGAGGATTTGATACCTCCTCCCCTCAACATAGTATCCACTAAGGCCTATGCCCTCCTTATTCTCACCAAAAAAGTGATGTTATCTATCCTCAATGTTGTCATCATGGCTAAGGCATGCTATGCTAGGGAAAATACATCTATGTGGCATCCAATCCCTACAAGGAGGCCAATATCTACCAGTAACTGGTCCCACATCAGACCAGTGCTTAACTAAAATAGATTGATCATGATCCCTAATCCTCCTCCTCCACACACCCATAATATATGCAATCACAAAGCACACAAGAAATAAATCAAATCTGACCAAGACATAAGAAAATACATATGTATAAATAGCTAAGCAACTAGGAAAAACCAAAACACAAGCTGTAAATCACTTGGAACTCCCTCCTACCACTCAAGATCAGAGTCATAATCTACAACCTCCTCCTCATCTACATCCACATCCTCATTTAAATCAACATACTACTAGGGGTCACCCTCTTTTTGTTGTTGTTGTTCATGGCCCAATGGTGGCAGTGGTGGACCCATCTACTGTAGTCCCATTCCAATCTATCTTTTTCCTACTTCAGTTGTCTATTAAGATGGTTAACTGATAGGTACCCCTCTCACTAGTGGCTACCATGCTAGTCACCTTATCCTCGTAGCTCTTGCATTATGGGTCCCTCTATACACAACTCTAGGGATGGGGATGTTTCCCACATAGGGCATATCAAACTACTGAGGCACTTGATCCATCAGGGATGCCTTGACCTATTATAATTTATCCTAAACTTTTGTAGCCCTCATGGTTATTTCAAGATAAGATCCTTCATTGGCCCAGTGCCCAAACATGTCCTGGTAGGGCAAAGCAATCAAATTTTCCATTATCAGAGACCCCAAAATCTAGGGCAAAGCATGAAAGGGTGCCGTGTCTACCCACCTGATAGCCCTAATGTCTCTCAATGCCCCAATCAGTACTCCCCTCTAATAAGGAATCATCTTCTCATAAACCCAACACATAATGATAGTTGGGTGGTTGATGGAGAGAGCTCCCAGGTAGACCACTCAACAAAGTCCCTATAGGTCTATGCCAACATCTCCTAGCTCCAAGCATAACGAGCCCCTCTCTCTTCTATACGTCAAATAATTGATGACCAACTATATAGAATCCTATCAATACCCTTGTCCCCCATTAATACGGAGGAAAAAATACCAATGATAACCTTCTTTAGGTTAGGGATCGATGATCCCTCCATCTAAGAATAATCATGCCACACTTTGCACCCAAGTTAGGTGTGTCAATGTCTCTAAAATGCTCAACCCAGTTGTGAGGCTCACAATGACTGTTAGCATCATGAATAGACACAAACACTCAATTATATGAAGATCAATAATCTAGTATACATCAATGAGAGTGATTGACCACCCTCTTAGGGTCTAAGAAAACATAAAATTGTTCTATTCAGAGTTCTATTATGTCAACAGGTTGCATAGCAATTGACTAGAAGAAGGGGTGATCCCTGCTTATGCAATACAAAATATCCCTACTTAGTTAAGCAAGGCCAACTCATCAACCATAAGAAGTGCTAAGACTTGAGAGATCCACTCCTACTCCTAAGCTCTACTCCATTGGATGTAGACCCTCTACAATAAGTAAAGAGGCCTTACATCAGTCAGTCAATCAATAAAACCAATCTCATGATCTAAACAAGTCAAAAATATCCACTTTCTTTCATACTCTCAAAACTACCTTTGTTTGTAGGTGGTGATTATGAAACTACCCTAGGGCAAAAATGTAACTATCTTAGGGGGTTACGTAATTACCCAACAATGACAACACCATAATTACCCCACGGTGATTGCAAAACCCCTGTGGCGATCATGAAACCATCCCTACAATAGGAGGCAATTTTACCAATCATATGTAGGTTCCCCAAAACCCCTAAAAACCACCAAAATCATCTAAATTCTAAAAAGCATGACAAAGTCCTAATCTACCATCCCATTATGGTGATCACAAAGTAAAAAAATTTCAATATGGCTAGGTTTTAGCTACATTTTGAGCAAATTTCTAAAATTGGGGTAAAAATGAAAAGTTAGTAAAAACTGATGTGATGCGCCCCAATAGTGCCTCCCATTGGAACTGTAACAACCACAATTTTTTCTAGATACCGAGATAAATAATTTTGGTACAAATTTTCAACTAGAGTTTAGCATAAAAAAATATAATGATATCCATAACTGTGTCATAGCCAACATAGGAACTAAACCAAGTACATAACAATGACTTCATTAGGAATCATTTTAACCACTTAGTATTCAGATAAAAGTGGGTCAGTGTAGACACACTCAAGCATGCCTATCAATGTACTTCATTGTGGCCTTTCTAGTAGAACTATCACTAACTTATGCCCTTACATGAGTACCTGCATAGGCTATAACATCACCTATACCTCATAGGGTAAATTAGAAAAGTCCAGTAACCAATTGTAGGAAGTAAAATAGATTCCACATAAGAATGATCATACTAAGCTTTGCATAAGCAAGATCTATCAATTTTATAGGAAGCAAACAATGATAAAGAGAAAACGACTATTTTCAAAATTAATGCAAAGTTTGGTAACACATTACAAGTTTACAAACAAGAGAGAGTCGAAATTGGCACCATCCCATTAGGTAGCTTAGGAAATTAAAAAAAATTTAAAGTGAACAGGTTAAGCCTCTTGAGATGTTTCAACAACCACACTTATGTTCCATTTTGGAACATCTTATTCTTTTATAAGTCAGGGTTAGACACAAAGCACAGGTCAAGTCATACCTGCCCAAGGATCTTATTTGAGATAAGACATTGGCAAAAGGTTATATCCACATTAATAAATATTACCGTTATAAGTGTCGCATGAATTCAAGGGACTCAATGCTCTATAGAAGTTCTAAGAACTAAATGAACTTCTATTAGGTTTACTATTAACCTCATACCTACGCGAATTAAACTTTTTCATTTTAGACCCATGTCCTTAGACTAAACATACAATGTTATTTAATACTTTGGGTTTGAACTTTCTTGTTCTTATTTTCCAAGGAAAAGTTATCAATTCCAACTTAACAAATATAACTAAATTTAAACTTCCTTTTTTATTATAATGATATATATTAACTTGTTATTATTCCAATGATCAATTCCAAATATGAAGCAAATGATCCTCTATCACAACATGCCTCGATTGGAATAACCATTCAAGTTTAAAGTATTTTATGACTTAACCATTTACAACTTATTTACCAAGTTATCTTCATCATATGTATAAGACTTGAATATCATTATTTGTATCTAAAGTTCTTAGTGAATATACAAGGCTGTTCAAAACAATCATATCACTTCAACAGTGATATAATAGTTTCCAATTGGAATGATTACCTTCTAATAACCTTTAGAAGATATTTAACCCTGATCATTTTTTAAATGCTTTTAGTTTAATCCTTAACAGAGATTTTAATAAAAATTACATCCCTTCATAACTTAATATAAAACTTATGTTTGTTATAGTCCATTTAAGACACCAACTCACGATTACAAAAGATTACATTCATAATAATCCTTAAAATATTTTTGGACTTAAATGTCTTCTTTGGAAGCCTTTAACAAAATCTTAATAATTAATCCATCTCCTCAATGGATATTTGGGTAGTTTAAGGTAATTTTAAAGTCTTTATATAGACTTAAACATTACATGTCACAACATAATGACACACAATAATAATTGACACAATTTGACTTGATTGAATGATAACATTATTCAATTCTAATAAGCATAATGATTAATCCATAGGAGTACTCAAAGTAATCTTGACCTCCTAATTTGTTCATGAGGCATATCCAATATTTATTAAACTTACAAGTATCACTTTCCAATTTATTATACACATTATTAACACAATGCTCACATAGAATCTCAAGAGTAAATCTTATGACTATGTTTCAAAAACAATTGATTATAGTTTCAATTATCTAGCTAGCTCAATATCATGAACCTAAGATAATAACTAATAGTGTTGGATAGTTATATAGACTTGAACAACATTATGAACACATATTCATATTATAAAATAACTAAATAAACTAGTGCAACTATGCAAGGAAAATGTATCCACCTTCTAAATTTAAACATAAAGCTTAGAAGTTCCATTTTAAATATACATAATCTAATAATAAGAAACTAGCTGCAAGTATCAATTTAAATCATGTAGCTAAAGTTCAAAATATCAAATGCCACAATGAACTTTTATAATTACATATGCAAATGATAATACAAAGAATAATTTGATATTCCAAAGATCAATCTCTAATCACAATCATAGGCCAACTTGTATACCCTATCCGAATATGTAAGGTAACATAACGTTCACTCACATCATATAACCAATAAAATTAATAAAATGAATGAAGTTAATTACATAAAATAATTTAACTCATATATAATCAATTGTTAAAACTCAATGATGTAGAATAAGTTTATCAACAAACTTCCGTATGTATTCCAACCAAGTAAAACCCACCTCGCCAATTCCAATGAACCTAACAATAAGTGGCCCTAGACCACCCCAACCATCAATTGGATGTGGATCAGGGCAACAGAGAAATGGTGGAGAAAAGATAATCGAAACACACTAAGTTTGACTCCAATAAACAATCAAGTAACATAAATAAATGAACCAACTCATTTATATTCCTTCTCCATAATATCCATTAACTTGGCACATAATTATGATTGTCACTCATTCCACTGAGCTTCTTGATTTATGAGCCATATTTTATTTAATGAATATCATATGATCCATAAATATATATCATGCCATTATATTATAATTCTCATTAAATCCCAATTTAATATATACTAATGAGCTAGAAAAGTAACTCATAATATGAAGACAAACAATTTCAACCCTCCAAAAATGACAACTTAACACACAATGTAAAGCTATGGGTCAAAGTTGACTGGAATAGAATTTACTAAAAATGAAAAAAGATTCAATCATCATTAACCAACTGTAATGATATAATAAGCAAAATGAAATTATAACAATAAAATAAATCAACTGATCAAAACTTCCCAACATAAGTGAACTCATCACGACTGGAATAAAACCAAATGATCAAATGCGATTATCAAAATCATGACTAGAATCAATCAAATGATCAAGATATGATTTATAAAACTCGAGTCAACCCTCAATGATGAAATCATAAGTTGACAGTACCTCTATCACAACCATGCCAAATAAATAATAATAAAATATTATTTTACCAAACTCTAATGACCATTATGAAACACGTGGAGACTAAAAAAATGTCATTGCCTCCAATCATGGCAATGGTTTCATAATGCACAACAGGGTTTATAAAAATAGCAAAACATTTTAAAAACTTGAATGAACACAACTAGGGTTTCAAATAAGCATAACGAGTTACATAAAACACAAAAAAATAATTCATAACTATGACAAAAAATGACACAAATAACATAATAATGAACACTAGTAATAATAAAAATGGGTATCAAAATACATGTTCCCAACATATACCAACAACTTGCCATGCCTGAGTTGTAATGGCCACCATCATACTTAATGAACATAAAACGAAAATCCAAAACCATTCGAACCTTACAAGGTTTTATTCTTTATTTTCAACTACCAAAAATAATATTTATAAGCCAAGCAAAATAAATGACTATGTATATATATGCACAAACCCAATTCATACCAATAAAACCAAACTAAACACAACCCAAAAATTTAATACATTACTTACTTGGAGTTCTATGATGGGATACAAAAGAAAGATTCTTCTCTTTCTCATGGGCTTCCAAGTTTCCATGAAAAACCAATGTCAATTCACAAATAAATCCCCATGCATCAAACAAAACTAGTCGATCCATTTTATCAAAGTCAAACCACCAGATGACTCCATGAAACTTATTGCATAGACGATAAGGCAAACCAAATTACAGTTCGAGCTTTGAAGGAAACTCATGCTTCTTAATTGCTTCACCATTTTCCTTGGATGCCATGCACAAAATCCAACATAATATCCCCAAAGTGTAGGGTCTCCCATGACAACCAATCAAAATGACCAAGGAGATCCCTAAAATGGTTTGGAAGAGTCTCGACCCTAATGTGCATCATGTGGTGAGCCAATGCCACATACTAAAGTCAAAAGACAAAACAACAAAAAATAATGGCATGCCCATGGTGGGTCATGGGCCCTAAACAACCCTTAGCACAAAGCCAAGACAAAACTTGGTCTTCATAACCAATAAATGCCAAACAAAATCAAAACCATAATGACATTTATCAATGCAAATAAACATTGATCCAAGGACTAAATCACACACATTTAATGCCTTTAACCATAATAAGAGTTGATGTTATTCATAAAATCCAAATAGGACTATGATAAGTCATTAAAGCCAAATGAAAAACACAAAAATCAAGAATGTCTAAAAGGATGTAATCAATAACAAATATCATAGTTGCAAGACTAATTTAATTCAGCAAAGTCGATAAGGCCAAAAGTTAAAATCAATTAAGTAATGATTAAACAAAATTCAAAATTGACTATCAATCAATTGAAAATGAAAATAAACTCAAAATGATAAGCACTCAGAACTATAAACCAAGTAAATAAAATGACTCAAGAAACAATAACGTCTGTTGAGATGGGTCTTGTGCACCAACCAAAGTTTAGATGAGGCAACCTTTAACATTTTAGGAACTCAATGGATGTAAACTCCACTCTAGGGCATGACTTACAGGTATGAGTTAAAC
Source organism: Torreya grandis (assembly GCA_037957365.1). Classification (NCBI taxonomy): domain Eukaryota; kingdom Viridiplantae; phylum Streptophyta; class Pinopsida; order Cupressales; family Taxaceae; genus Torreya; species Torreya grandis. Next base: position 3,274,315 of record JARHVA010001290.1, read on the forward strand.
AACCTTATGGTATAATATAAAGTAGAGCATGCAAATTATTAACGAGATTTATCTTGTAGTGAAATGAATCTTAGTAGAGAAATCAAACCTTGATGAGTGAGATAGATGGGTGATACCTAATCTAGATTGGGTAAATATCAATCAAACAAACTTCAAAATGAGGAAAGGGTAGAGCATAAAATAATTTTATGTGATCTCAAAGGGTCACTTCCTAGTTTGGTTTCTTAGTGGTCAAGTACTCTCAAACTAGTGCTTATTGCTTGCAGCTATTGCACACTCATAAGGAAACACAATTATGAAGTTTGGGGAGGAGTGATATAGGAAACTTGATGGCCTCAATTGAAGGTTGCTTCCTTTAGAGTTGCTCTTTCACACCCTTAATTAGAAGGTTACAGATCAGACCAAGAAGAAATCTAAGGTAATTGTGGTACACGCTTATAAAACTATACCAAAAAAAAGCATTCATACACACTAAGAATAATAACACAGTTTAAACCAATTGCTTAAAAATATCCACTAAATTTTAATAGAATTTTCACATCTACAACTAGCATACATTGATTAAAACAATCAAAATTTATCTATAGATCTTGCACACTTATAACTACTATATTATAACAACCAGAAAATTGAAACCTTAATATTACATGAATGGAAGGAGAAAACACCAACACAATTATATGACAATCAAAATTGACTTCTTGTATTGATCAAATCTTCCAACCCTTTAGAATGTGAAATTACATTTATTTATAGACGTGGGGAGAGGACACCTCATCCTCCAAGTGTGTGTAAACTCACAGTTACATGTTATAGTTAGAACCTCGGTTCTAATTTTAGTCTCAAAATTGTATGTTTTACATGCTTTTATATTTATGTCAAAATTAGTTGGCCTTTGCAATGCAATGCAAGATGTGCATGATTACAAATAGTTTAGGAAAATTTATGTCTATGTTCTAAGTATAAGTAAATTGTGCATGTATACATACAAAATTGGACTTTGACTCAAGGTTGACCGGGTGCTTACATGGCTGACGAGGTTGTTGGAAGCATTGAAGTGGATGCTTGCATTGAACTAGGAGTTATAGTGCCAACATTCTTCTTCACTTCCAAAGCTTGGTAGTGCTTGTGCCTGATGTCCTATTGATATCTAATTATATCCATGTTAAGGAGCAGAGGTATATGCACCCTGTTCACTTTCTCCAAGATCCTTTCATGTTCAGCTTTGGTAGTCTTGAAGTTAAATCTAAATATCTCAACTTTAGTGACTTTATTCCTAGAAAAATTGATTTTAGCCTATATTTATTCTATGGTCTTCCCTTGTATGTCCTATTTGAAATTATCTAAAGCTTGTTGTAAGAGCTGGTCAAAATTGGCTATGCTAATGAGTCTTGTTGTGGACTCATGTTCTGAATATTTAGGCATCACTACCTTAGCTGCATCAAGCCACTCCTTGACCTCTTATGTTTTGATGACCACTAAGTTGAGGGCATTGGTAGCCTATAATGGTGACATTGGGTTCAAATGTGCAGATGCCTTGCTAGTTGTAAAAAGAATAAGGATTTTGAGTTTATTCTCATCTATCTTCAAATAATTGAACAAAATCTTGTGGTCTCTGCTATGCAGGGTGCCAATTCTACCCTCATTATACTAATAGCCTAAATAGTATTGTACAATCCAAATGCCACACTCTAGACATCCATTTCAATTTGAGTTAGAACATGAATAGTTTGTTGTTGTTCTCTCAGTTGTTCTAGGTCTTACTCTATCTCTCTTCATGCCATTTTTGTTCTCTTATGTATTTCTACTAGAGCATCTTGGTGTGTTTCAATATAGGATTTAAAATCCTCTATATTTGGGGATTGCCTCAATTTTCTATATTATCTCTTGGACAAAGTGAGCATTTCTTCCCTTTCCTCTATAATAACTGCTCTTCCAATATCATATTCTAGCTTCCTTTTCCTCACCCTCTGTACTCTCCCTATATATTTATCAAAAACTTTATTCATAGTGGAAAATTTAGTAATCACAAAATTAAGCTTTTTGTAAGCCTATGACTACATGTATGTTTCCCATTGTGGGAGGATTATTTAGGCTAGGTCCATGGGTTGAGTGTTTGAAGCTATAGTCTCACCAATATATCACATGATGTTTGCTTTGGAGTTTCCTCTAGGAGGGGATCAGGGAGTGAAGGCCATATGATTTTGGACTAGTCCACCCCACCATATTGTGGTAGTGGATGGACTATATATATTGGCATTTTCTTCTTCTCTGCCTTCCTAGTGGTTACCACAATTGTATTTTGAGAAGGACTAGGAGAGGGAACTGGAAGACTTAATTGTGCAAATGAAACATGTAATTAGGGATGGCTACTGCTCCCCTTACTTTCTTTATGACCTTCTTGATTTTTATGAGGGGTGGAATAGTAGTGGAAGGGATAGCTAGAGGGATAACAGGAGTGGATGTGGGAGGAACTATTGGAGGAATACCAACTGAGAAAGTAGAATTTAAAAGGGTAGAGGAGGGATCCTCTACCTTTAAAACTAATAGATTTGGTTGAACAATAGGTTGAATAGGATCAACCTCCACCTTGGGGACCAAGAGAGGAGGGGGCTAGTAGGGGTGAATGAAGTAGGACCAAATAAACTAATTATAGAAAGAGAAATATGGGAAATAATAGGGCCAATAGAAATTAGAGAGGGTGTTGGCTCACCTAATGTTTGTTGATGCAATGGTGCCTTACCCTGTGAGTCTTGGAGGCTCAATAATTTTTCCTCCTCATCAAAAATCTCCCCTCCAACTACCTTTTGTGTGGATGGTTCCACTGATGGTCCTTTGATGGTTGAGCCATTGGATTCCTTGTATAATAGATGGTTATCTTGGGAGCTATGGAAGGATTTGGCTGTGTGGCTAAGGTAACAAAAAAGACAACCTTTAAAAATTATGAAACATCACCTTAGGTAAGGCATTCATAATCTAAATAATCCAGGCAAATAGGCTCATCTTGATTTCCCCCTAGTGAGGTATATGGCACCCTTATTTCCTTCTTCACTACCTTAAGTGTCATAAGATGTGTTTGGGAGGATTGACCTTGTTCTCCTATTGGTTGAGCAGGTCTACTAGTCCAAAATTTAGACATATCCCATCCTTCATCTGGTGGGAGTCTAGTTCATGCCTCCTTTATGAAAAGGGAAGGTTCCCCTTAAATAAGCTTTAGAAGGTCTTCCTTCAATTGAATTGATTGTGCCCTCTCTAAGACTTGGTCATCATTTTGAGCATTGAAGAACAAAAAGTCATGATCATAGGGCTCATGTTGATGTTCAATGCCCAGTCCCTTGATGTGGTTTTACACCTATCCATGGGGATCCTAGTCCCTATGTGGCAATGAAGCCAAGGAGTAGTAATCTTTGTATTTCCCAACCTCATAGAAGTGCTTTTGATTAGTGTAGCCACATTCTTCCAATCATTAGGTGAGATCCATGAAGGTAGGATTTCTTCTTCTTATGCATGTCCTCATCAATACCCCACCATAGTTGGTAGGCTATATCCTACTCTGTCAACTTATCTATGACATATTTGGGGAGCTACAGAGGTGTAACCTTATGGCTAATGACCATGATGATTATTAATTAGGGTATAACCAGTAGTCTCCCCTAATCAATAATGTGTCTGCAATGTTCTTTGATATTCTAGGTAGGGGGGACTCTAGATGGCCCCCCATACCTATAGGTATATGTCCTCAGTGATGTGCACAATATTATGAGTGTATGTATATATGTGAATGAAGGATTAAGAATTATAAATCTTGTTCTTTATATAGTTTATAGGGTGGTTCCAGAATGAGCCATTATTTATGTAGACTATCCCCAAGACTATGCCAAACAAGTAAGACATCATGTAGAAGCGACTTCCTAGAGGCCTCTTGTCTTTATGTAGTATTTGCTCTCGTAACCTTTCTCCAATCACTTCTCCTAAATAAAAGGTCACTTTTGATGTCATCAACAAATCAAGAAACATAACCCACTCTAGGTAAAGGAATTCAATTCTTGGATAGCCAAATAACATATTCAATAAGGCCTTCCCAATCTAGATTCCCATTCTAAATTTCATTATTGATGTGGGTTGTTTGTCTTTTAGGTTAATTATCTATTTGGGGAGCATCCAAATACTAAGTGTCTTATTAATATATTTCTCTTTCTTCCATGCTAGTACTCTATGTAAATCATACATTGCATTCAGAATAAGAAGGGAGAGGTACCTTTGAAACACATCACCAGATATGCATGCTATGACCATTTCATGATTGAGATGATGTAGGTACGCTCATCTAGATATCTTCTTTGTGAAGAACAAATATTATAGGAGGTCAATATAGGGCATGACTTCTGGATTTATAGTTTTGAAGTGTAATATTTATATCTTGTACAGGAGAAGGTCTGTTTCCAATTGGAACTAGGATGGAGTCAATTTATCTTCATGCATGTGTGCCTCAATCTAGTGAATGGCCTCCTATGACACTGAGAGGTTGTTATAATTGTTATTGAATATGGAAGGTTCAAAGAGTGTATCTATATACTCAGTAGAATATTTGATGGAGAACCTTGAAGAAGGAAGAGTTCCCTAGAATGCCCTAGATGAGGATGTCATTATTCTTTAATTGAGTTAATACTGGTTTGGTTTATAATTCAATTACTTGGATCTCTTAATTACGTTGTTAAGTTGAAGACACTGGTGGCTAGGGCTTTGTCGTAGGAGAGTAAGTGAAATTCACAAGTTAGCTCAAGATTGAATGGGAATGTTTTCATTTAAATTACTTTGATATAAATTTGGTATTGATTTCCAGTTCATGCACCATTAATGTCTAACATTTATAACTTTGATGTGTTTGCTCAATTCAAACTTTTCCACTTTATTTGGTGGGTATGCCACATTGGCATTGTTGATATTTAATATGAGTGCCATATCATTTCCCTTTGCCAAGTGTCATGTCATCACTTTTGTAGCTTTAGTTTATCGAGTAATGAGTCTTTAGGTAGTTAGTAATTGTGATATAACATGTTTGTGAGGCAGATGAGTATCCTGAGAAAAAAATTTGATCACTTTTATTGAAGACCTAAATATGTCAGAGGTAAACCCCGATTTAGTTTACTGAAGTCCTAAATATACCAATAAGTTTTGCCAAACATTTTTGTTGAAGACCTAAATATGTCAGACGAACTTATCGAGTAAAATTGCTAATTTTTTTTACCAAAGACCTAAATTTGTTGAAGGAAAATCTTGAAGGGTATTTTACAAAGAAATCCCATGAAAACCTAAATAAACCAAAGTGTAAGACATCAAAAACCTAATTCCTAAAGAATGATGGCTGAAGAGTAAATGGCAAAGTGTTTCTAGTGTAAGATGAATATAGCTTTGGGGTCCCATACCCTAAAATATTGAATACTATGTTTTGAACAAATTATTCAATGTAAAACATTGAAGAATTAATCCCTGTGGGGTATGTAGAGTGTGGCGTGCCAAAGACCCAAAAAATTTCAGAGGAATTCATTGAGCAAAATCATCAAATAAAATTATCAAACAAAAATGCCAAAGACCAAAAACATGTCAGAAGAGTTCAATGAACAAGAGTTTCAAGTAGAATTAACTAAAAGTAAGTTCTAAACAAAATCACTAAAGACCCATATATGTGTTAAGTAGCTTCACTGAAGCATTTCACTAAAGAAGATGAGTTCAAACCTGTATGATACTATAATGAAATTACTTAGATGTTTTCATAGAATGATTATATATCACATATAATAAGCAAGTATGAGAGATCACATAACAACAATTGATAGTAGAGCAAATTATTGGATAATATAGAAAAGCCACTTTGAGGGGGCAACCTCCACAACAATGCACTAAGGGAAAAATAATTAACATTATGATCAAAGACTAACCACTACCTCCTATGTATAGTCTACTTTTCCATGGTTATTCCATAGGCTGACCTAACTAAGAACATAGAAAAATGTAACAAGAATTTAAAAGAGTTGCCTAAGCCACAAGTCAGCCACACATATCCATAGACATGCCAAAGGTTAAGGGTGTAGCATGCCCATCCCTTTTAAAAAAATGTTGTCCTCAATGTTGAGTCAACTCTGGATGTTACTATACAAAGAATTCATACTCCCAAGTGGCATATTCACAAAGCAGATTCTTCTATTTGATCAAGTACTCCTTAATTGCTATAAATCGTAGTTACTTAGTGTGCATTTGAAAGATCACTTTAGGATCAAGAATAAATCTTTCTTCCTCATCCAATTTTGGTAACTCAGTTTGAGTAACAACTCTATGTCCAATCACTTTCTTCAGGCATGATACATGAAATACTGGATGTATGCAAGTGGAGGAAGGAAACTCTAACTTATAGGCCACACTACCAATTTTCTACAAGATCTGATAAGGCCCATAATACTCAGGGGACAACTTGTTATCCTTTTTTTGTTACTTTAAAGACATTTTCTTATATGGATGAAATCAAACAAAGACCCAATCACTAATGTCAAAATGCCTCTCACTCATGTGTTGATCTGCCTGTTACTTCATGTGATTCTAAGCCATGGCTAAATTTTCATGTGAACTTGCTAGGACCTCCTATTGATGGTGAATATGTTCTTCAACTGCATGAACCTTAGGATGGATCTTCAAGGTTGAAGTGATGGATGGAGGGTGGTATCCATATAGTTCCAGAAAAGGAGACATTTTGGAAGAACTATGAACATAAGTATTATACCACCATTCAACAAGTGTTAACTAATGAACTCATTTATCCTATTTATCATAAACAAAATAATGAATATATCCTTCCAGGCATTTATTGACTACCTCAGTTTGTCCATCTGATTGAGGATGATAGGATAAATTATGAGCCAACTAGGTGCCCAAACATGCAAATAACTCAATCCAAAAATTATAAGTGAAAATGGGTTCTCTATCATTGACAATGATCTCAGGGGTATCATAGAATTTATGAACTATATTGAGAAAAATAGAAGCTACTATACTAGCAACAAATGGCTATGATAAAGAACAAAAATGAGCATACTTACTGAGATGATCTATCACAACCATGATAACATTTTGACCATCAGATCTCGGTAACCCTATAATGAAATCTGTAGACACCTCTTCCCAACATTGGCTAGGGATGGATAAAGGCTACAAAAGATCTAGGATTTTAATGGTTTCTCCTTTATTTTGTTGATAGATCATACATTTAGCTACATATTTTTGGACATCCCCCTTGAGTACTTCCCAAAAAAATCCTACTTGATTCTATGATAGGTTTTCAAAAATCTTGAATGACCCCCAATTGGAGTTGCATGAAGTACCTGAAGGATTTTTTGTTTAAGAAAAGAATTCTTACATATGTATAATCTATTTGTATACCATAATGCATTACCCTTCATGTGAATTTTTCAAATCTACCTAAACCTTGCTGAAGATTTTGAATCAAATCATGGGTAACACTATCATTGTCCCATTTTGATCGTGCTTCCTCTAGTCAATATGCCTGTAGAATGGTCATAGCACATAGTAATGCCTCAACTTATTCATCCTTCTTAGATAGTACATCTACCACTATATTTTCCTTTCCTTTCTTATAAACTATTTCAAAATTATAGCCTAACATCTTAATTACCCATTTCTATTATTCTTCAGATAATAACCATTGTTCCAAAAAATATTTGAGACTATCATGATCAGTCTTTACTTAAAAGTGATGACCCATCAAATCAGGCCTCCATTGTTTAAATGCATGCAAAATGGCCATCTTTTCTTTCTCATAAATGGGCTTGTGCTGATTTTTACCCTTCAATTGATGACTTTCAAATGCAAATGGTCTACCTTTGTGCATGAGTACAACACCCATACTATACCTAGATGCATCACATTCAACCACAAAAGTTTTAGAAAAATCAAGAGTGGAAAAATACTGGAGTGGTACACATAGCCAATTTCAATTGTTCAAATGCCCTAGTAGCTAGATCAATCCACAAAAAGGAGTCTTTTTTCAACAAAAAGGTGAGTGGGGATGCAATGTTACCATAATTTTTGACAAACCTGCGATAGTCACTAGTTAACTCCAAAAAACCCCTTAGTTGCTTGAGTGCCTTAGGAATCAAACAATCCACCATTGCTTGGATTTTTTTAGATTCCACTTTCATTCCTACATGTGAAACTAGATGACCCAAATACTCAACCTCACAAGCTCCAAAATTACATTTGAAAGGTTTGGCATACAACTAATGTTGTTCTAGAATTGAGAGTACCTGTTTCACATGGTGCAAATGGTCTTCCTAATTTTTAATGTTAATGAGGATATCATCATAAAATACCAAATAAATTTCATCAAAAATGGCCTAAAAATAGTATTCATCAAACTTTGAAAGGTGGATGGTGCATTTTTTAGCCAAAAAGGCATAACCAAAAACTCATAATGGCCCTCATGAGTCTTAAAAGTAGTTTTGGGTATGTCTTCATCATGGATCCAAATTTGATGATACCTAGAATGTAAATCTGACTTGGTAATATAAAGAGAACCATTTAATTCATCTCGAAAATCATCAATGATAGGGATAGGAAACTTATCTTTGATAGTGTACTTGTTGAGTTCTCTGTAGTCAGGGCACATCCTCCAAGTGTCATCTTTCTTTCTCACCATGACAACTGGTGAAGAATATTCACTTTGGCTATGGTGAATGATTCCTACATCCAACATCTCTTTTACCATCTTTTCAATTTCACTTTTCTAGCCATAGGGATACCTGTATGGCCTGATATTGGGTGGTGGTGTACTACCAGGAATAAGTTTGATAGCATGATCATGTGTGTAGCTAGGTGGAAGTCCTTTCAGTATGTCATCAAAAATAACTAAATAGAAATTAATAGATTTTTGTAGATCAAAAGGTGTAGATGGTTGAACTTCCATGGAAAACAAGTGAGCTACAAATCCTTTAACACCCTTTCGAAGAATCTTTGTCATTTGATGGGAGATAACAAGTTATGGAGATTTATCCCTTAATCCCCTTAGCTCAAATGTCCTTCCCTCAAAATGAAAATGCATGAATAATTCCTAGAAATTCATCTCAATATTACCTAAAGTGGTGAGCCACTACACTCCTAAAACAATGTCAACTCCCCCCATGGGAATAACAAACATAAGAGAATTCAACAATTAGTCTCCCATGGCCAACTTAATACTATGGAATTTTATTGAGTAGCTGACAGTACCACCATCTACAATCATGACCTAAAATTTTGGAGTGGGATAAATGAAATAGTTCAAGCGAGTAACCAACTTACTCTTGATGAAGTTGTGTGTGCTGCTAGAATCAATCAATATAATGACCTTCTATTTCTTTAGGAAAGCCACCACCTTAAGAATTTGGGGAGTACTAATATCTAAAAGGGCATGACAAGAAATAGTAAGCTGAGAGTCTTCAAATTCCTCCTCAAGATCTTCTTCATCCTCATCAATTGCCTCCTCATCATCGTCATCCTCATTGGCACCTTTGATGTAAAATAACTTCTTTTCAGCACAACAATGGTCTTTGCTCCATTTTCTATCACAATCATAACATAACCCTTTGGCTCACTTCTCCTCACTTTATTGAGGTGTCAATATGGTGGGTTGAGGATATGATGGTGCTAGAAGGATGTGATCATGACCAGTAGTGAAGGTTTTCTATTTGACCATCTATTTTTCCTCTGCCATGGATGCTCTTGGGATAGCTTCTGATATAGATGTGGGGTTAAACATCTAAACCTCCAAGGGGATGCTATCTTTGAGACTAACCAAAAATATATAATTCAAATTTTCCTCAATGATGTCTTCCACCTATAATGATAGACTCTAAAATTGATGAATATAATCCTTCACAGTTCCTGTTTGCCATAGTTTGACTAACTCACTGAAGTAGTTCTCATAGACATTATTTTGATAATGAGCCAAAAAATCATCAATAAAAATAGACCATGTAATTGGATCATAATTCTTTTTCTTTTGAGCACACAACCAATGATACCAAAGGAATTACTCAGGTTCCAGATACAGAGACGCCATTATCACCTTCTAAGAATTAGGAGTTTGATGTAGATCAAATATATTCTCAATTTGGGTAATCCAAGTGAGAGGATCCTTACCATCAAACTTATGCATGTATACTTTTGAAAACATCAGTTTCACACTATAATTGGAGTTGTTAGTGTTGAGAGGAGGACCCAAATGATAAAGTGGAGGGTTGTTTGATTGTAACTGAGATGAAAGGGTAGCCAATTGAGTAGTGATTTGATTCAATTGAGTGTGAACCCCATTAATTTCTCTACACAACCCTGAAATATTAGTTTAAATTAAAACAAATTTATCATGCCGCACCAAGCCTTTTATGTTAGCCTAAAGTTAAGAAATCAATGGATTTGAAGTTCTAGATTCCATGTCATTGGTAGGAGTCTTAGGAGTTTTGTGCCCCCTTGTCTTCTTTGTGTAGAAGGATTGACCATATACAAACCCTAGGATGGTTTTCACTTCAAAAAAAAGTGTATCATGAGATGGTACCATTACAATCGCCTCACCAAGATGAATCCAATGACTACCTTTATGCACCAGGGTAAAAATTTTGGCACCAAAAAAGTGTACTGATAGAATTCACCATTACGATCATCTCGTCGAGATGAATCCAATAACTGCAATTGTGTAAAGTAATTTTTTTTTCTAGACTTTATTTTTTAATTATTTTTTTTCAAAAGAGTATTTCAAACAAAATTGCACTGATAGAAAAAAATAATTCGTCTCAAATTGCAAGTTATGTTTTTTTGCTCCTTCCTCTCTCAGAAGTCACATCTCACTAGATCTGAAAAAACAACATTACAGGAAACTTGCCCAAATCAAAGTTCTGATACCACTTGTATTGAAATTTATTATATGTTTAAACAAAACAATTATATATCACACAGAATAAGTAAATATGAGAGACCACACAACAATAATTGATAGTAGAGTAGAATACTAGATAATATAGCAAATCCACTTCGAGGGGCAAACCTCCACAACAATGCACTAAGATCAGAATACTTAACATGATAATCAAAGAGTAACCACTACCTCATTTATATAGTCTACTTAGCCATGGTTATTCCATAGGATAACCTAAGTAAGAACATAAAGAAATGTAACAAGAATATAAAATAGGTATATAAGCCACAAATTGACCACACATATCCCTAGACACACCAAAGGTTAAGTGTGTAGTAGATACATAACATATGAAAATTATTAGTAGGTTAGTCCCAAAAAATAAAAAGGTACATTCATATGTCTGTCAAATAATAAAGTTAACAAAATATGTAAGACCTTTATTTTTTAAAAACTTTCAAAATAGGGATAGCGATCAATTTTGAAAGATAATGGGTCCCTGTTCTGATAAAAAGAATGGGATATATTGGGTACAACATCATCAAAGCCCAGTTTCCCAATAAAATTTACTATTTAAAGTTTTATTCATGTTATTCATTCATATTTATCTATTTCTCATGTCCAAATACAACCTAGCTCAAGTACCTATCCTTGCATTCAATGAGTAAACCATTACCAGCATCTAGACATCTAAAAGCAATAAATTCAATGACAACATTTAAATAATATAATTGAACTGAATAATAAATCGGTAACTCGTTAAAAATAAATATCTAATACTATAATGAAAAGTATATCAAATAATTGTCTCAATAATAATAATTGATTAAACATAGATCACATAATTGTATCATAATAGTAATCTAAACAAATATGTCATGTATAATACATAACTAAACCATATTAGCAAGTGAAATAAATGCAATTCAAACCAGGTCATGACATCCTCTCCCACTTGGAAAAGAGTCATCTTAGTGATCAAAATAACCAAGGATAGTGCTTCTTAAAAATACTCTCGTCTTCCCAAGTAACACTTCTTTTTGATAAAATATCCCATTGAACCAAAACTTGAGAAATCTCATGATATCTCAACTTAACACTACGATGGTCTAGGATCTTCACTGGATCCAACTACATCTTTCCCTCTTCTAAAACTTGAAGATGAGTCTAATCCAAAACATGAGAAGGATCAAACATATATTTTCTCAATAAAGTAACATGAAAAATATCATGAATCCAAGACAATGAAGGAGGAAGGGCTAATCGATAGGCAACATGACTAATTTTATCTAAAATTTCAAAGAGTCCTAAAAATCAAGAAGCTAAATTGGAAGACTTTCTAAAATTAATTGAAATTGTGGTCTAACACACATAAAAACTTTATCACCAACTTCAAATTTATGTGGTGACCTCTTTAAATTAACATAACTCTTTTATCTATTAGAGGTAACATTTAAATTTTGCCTTATAATTTCCATTTTCCTATCAGACTCCTATAAAACATCAGGACCAATAACATTTTTGTTTTATAATCTTTTCCAATCAAGTAGATTTCTACACTTGTGTTCATATAGAGCTTCAAAAGGATCCATTTTAATTACAGAATGGTATATGTTATTGTAAGCAATTTCAACTAAGTGTAAATAATCCTCCCATTTACTTTGTTGATCCATCACATACATTCTTAACATGTCTTTCACAACCTAATTTTATCTTTCTATATAACCATTTGTTTCCAAGTGATAAGACAAACTAAAATTTAATCTTGTATCAAAGGCAACAATTAGAGTTTTCCAAAATCTTGAAGTAAAAAGTTTATCTCTACCATAAATAATAATTTCAGGCATGCCATGCAATCATATTATTTCTTTCACAAACCATTCATTAAACACAAATGCATCATCAGTTAAATTTTTAGCAATGAAATGACTAACTTTAGTAAATTTATCTATCACCATTAGGATAGAATCATGCTTGTTTTGTGATTTTGGCAATCTAGCTATGAAATCCAAATAAATCACAACCCACTTGCCTCATGGAACATCATGAGGGTACAATATTCCTTCTAGGTGATAATGTTCAGCTTTCACATGTCGACATTCTAAATGTTTTACCAAAAAGTTAGCAACTTAATGTTTCAAACCAAGCCAATAATATAACCTTTTCAATACATGTGTCATCTTCGTAACACTAGGATGAGTAAAATGAGGTGCTTCATGCACTTCTTTGAAAAAAATGTTATTTAAATCACTAGACTCAGGTACATAAATTTTGTTTTTGTGTGATTAAACCATCAGAATAAAAAAAAAATTAGAAAAAATCTTTTCCAAAGGTTCATCAACCAAATTGACACTTACATCGTGGTAAAACTTATCAAAATGATGTTATTCTAAAATTTAAATTATAAAATTATTATACATAATAGACAAGAAAATGAGATACTTATGTCAGCTGAGTGCATCATCAACAACATGATTATCCTTACCTTTCACATATGATATTAATGTCAAAATTAATCATAAATCCTAGCTACATACGTTGGCATATATTTAAGTCATCATGGGAAAATAAATATTCTCAGTTGTGATGATCACATTTTAATTTAAAATGCTTACCCAAAAAAAAGTGTTTCAATTGCTTCAAAGCATGCACAATGAAAATAAGTTTCAGGTCATGAGTTGTGTAATTTTTCTCATGTTCTTTCAATTTATGTGACTCATAAGCCCTAATTGAATTAACCCTAGTTAACATGCCACCCAAACCTTCTTTGGATGCATCAGCCTATATTTGAAAATTACCATTAGGATCTGGTACCACAAGTATAGGTGTAGTAGTTAACAAATTTTTAAGCTTATAAAAAAATTGTTCACACTCACAAGTTCAAACAAACTTCTTACCCTTATGCTGCAAAGAAGTTATAGGGTTAGCCAACTTGGAAAAAGTTTCAACAAATCTTCTATAATATCTAGCTAGTCCCATAAAATTGTGTACTTCATATTTATTGTTAGGATAAGGCCATTCTTAGATAGATTTAATAATTTTTTGGATCAACATCAATGCTATCCTTGGATATAATGTGACCTAAATAATGGATCTCAATTTGAAATAAAGCACTTTTAGATAGTTTTCCAAATAACTTATGTTGCCTTAGCCTTTTCAATATTGGACACAAATATTGTTCATATTCAACTACATTCTTAGAATAGATTAATCATCATCAAGAAAAACTAGAATAAACTTCTCTATAAAATCTCTGAATACATAATTCATTAAGTTCATAAATGCAACAAGTACATTAGTTAAACTAAAAGACATTATCATAAACTCGTAATGTACATACCAAGGTCTAAAAGTAGTCTTATGGATGTCTTCCTCCTTAATCCTCAACGAATGATAGTTTTATCTCAAGTATATCTTAAAAAAGACACATGCATCCTTCATTTAATCAATTAGATCATCTATCCTCAACAAAAGATAATAATTATTGATAGTAACTTTGTTAAGCATGTGATAGTCAACACATAATCACAAGGTTTCATCCTTCTTTTTCATAAAGACCGCTGGTGCACCCCAAGGTGACATAATTGACCTAATATTGTCATTTTCTAACAAATCTTACAATTAAGCTTTTAGCTCCTACAAATCTTCTACATTCATATGATAAGACACTTTAGATGTAGGGGCTACCCTTGACATTATATCAATAAAAAAATTAAATTCTCACTTAGGAGGCAAACCAAATAGTTTTTTAATAAAAACATCAGAGAATTCTTTTAAAAAGGGATATTATTTAAACACTAATTCTATTATAGGTGATGTTTATTGCATCTATATAATATATAATTTTTCGACTTTACACACTAATTTTCTTAGCTATAAGGTTGATAACAACTTGCATACTTTTCATATCAGTAAACTTAAAATTTCTACAAGTATTTCGAAATCATTACAATAATATATCTCTTTGATATAAAAGTCCATATTTGATTTATGTGGTTGCAACCAATCCATCCCTACAATGATATCAAAATATCTATGAGGAGATAAACATAGATTGACTTGGGTCTAAAAAACTCCTAAGTCTATGTTTATGTGCTCAAGACACTTAGAAACTGACACCCTTATGCCTAAATTGAACTCAACATTCCAACCATCCTTCAATGTCATAGGATTTAGTTCACAATTATTCATTACTTTTAGATTTACAAAACTTTTAGTTGATTATGAATCAAACAAAAGAGATAAAGAAATATCATTTAATTTACCTTAGAATTTGATATGGGTTGTTTGAAAATATATGTTTCTATTGTCCACAGCTGTATACACCCTATGGTTAGCTGATTAACCTAGTTTTATCTTGGACCAATCTTTATATAGTGATTATTGCCTCATTCCTAACATAATATAGTTCTTTGAGGTAACATAAGAATGGTATTTGACCCAATGGCAGGTACATTTTGACTACTTTGGATTTGATTTTTCTTAAAATTTATAGACTTACGAGAATTTTGATTCTTAAAGTTTTTAATTTTCCCTTAAAATTTAATGAAACCACTTGTAATCTTGGTAAATTTATAGTTTTGATTAGATTTCTTAAAATTATTTGACAAAGGGGAAAAAAAATATTCTTAGAGTGTAGTATATTATGCTTAAAATTTTACCTCACCTTCTGACAAGCTTTCTCTTTCTCTTCTGCCTTATGACCAGATTTGATAGCAACAATTAGAGTCTTGGGATTGGTCATAGTGACATCATGCATCAATACCTCCTTTAACCCTAGTTTGAACTTTAGTAACTTTAGTCTCTTCATCATGCATGTAGTTAACATGACGTAATTGATTTAAAAACTTGTTTTCATACTCAATCACAGACATATTCTCTTGCTTCAACAACTAAAAATCAATTATTTTTTATTCCTTAAAGTTAGAGTTGAGATACCTCTTCCTGAACTACATTTTAAAAGTAGGTCAAGTAAGAGTTATAGTCTGGTAACCCTCTAAAGTAAAAATATAATTCCACCAAAGAGTTATAGCTCTTACTAATTGATAAGCAACCACTCTTGCCTTCACATTAGAGGACATGTCATGCAGATTAAAATATTTGTATAGGTGAACCAACCAAGCATCAACTACATCACATGATTCCTCACTTGAAAACGTTGGTGGAGGCAACTTTTTCAATTTCTTAATGATATGGTCAACCACATTACCAGGGTTATTTTGAAGTTATTACTCACCAAATTTCCCTTCTTCTCTAATTGGAATTTATTTATCTATATCACCTTTTAGACTGTTCAACCTTCATTCTTACGTGTCCAGTTTGATTTAAAGTAAATTTAATGAAGTCAAAATTCCATTCAAAACTACCTCTTGGTTAGCATAGGGATTGTTTTGCTCATGGTTAGTGGCTGTTACATTACCACCAACATTGTTGAGAGGAAATTCCTCTCTTTCAATAATATTGGCCCTACGTCCTCTACCTCTACCTATACCAGGGTTAACATCTATTGGGTTATTGTCTGTTATTCTAGATCTTATCCTCACTATCTTGTGGTGAAATAAACAACTTATTAGGAAAAATAGTAACACTCCCAAAAGCTCCCTAGAGCAAAAAACTTGGCTCTGATACCAATATATAACAACCACAATTTTTTGTCTAGATACCATGATAAATAATGATGGTACAAAGTTTCAATTAGAGTTTAACACTAACAAACATAATGAGATCCATAATTGTGTCATAGCCAACACAAGAACTAGACTAAGTACATAAGTTAACAAAGGCTTCATTAAGAAGTGTTTTAACCATTTAGTATTCAGATAGAAGTGGGTCAGTGTAGACACACTCATGCATGCCTATATATGTACTTCATTATGGCCTTCCTAACATAACTATCACTAACTTATGCCCTTACCCAAGCACCTACACAAGCTGTAACACCACCTGTACCTCATAAAGCAAATAAAAAAAGCCCAGAAACCAATTGTAAGAAGTAAAATAGTTTCCATAAAAGAATAATCATACTAAGTTTTTTATAAGCAATATCTATCAATTACATAGGTAACATGCAATGATCAAGAGAAAATGACTATTTCTAAAATCAATGCAAATCTTTGGAACACATTACAAGTTGACAAACAAGACATAATCAAGATTGACACCATCCCATTAGGTAGCTTAGGAAATTAAATCAAAAGTAAAGTGAACTAGTTAAACCTCTTGAGATTTTTCAACAACCATGCTTATGTTTCATTTTGGAAAATCTTATCCATTTACAAGGTAGGGTTAGACACAAAACACAGGTCAAGTCATGCTTGCCTAAGGATCTTACTTGAAATAAGACATTAGCCCAAATTTATATCCACATTAATAAACATTAACATTATAAGTGCCACATGAGTTCAAGGGACTCAATGCTCCATATAAGTTATAAGAACTAAATGCAATTCTATTAGGTTTACTATTAACTCATACTTAAATGAATTAAACTTTTTCATCTTTGACCCATGTCCTTAGACTAAGCATACATTATTGTTTAATACTTTAGGTTAGAAATTTCTTGTTTTTAATTTCTAAGGAAAACATATCAATTCCAAATTAATGAATATAACTCAATTTACACTTCCTTTTTTCATTATAATGATATAGATTAACTTGTTATTATTCCAATGATCTATTACAAATATGAAGAAAACTATCTATATGACAACATGCCTCGGTTGGAATAACCATTCGAGTGACTTAACTATTTATAAGTTATCTACCAATTTATCTACATCATATGTATAAGATTTGAATATCATTATTTGTATCTTAAGTTCCAAGTGAATATGAAAAGCTATTCAAAATAATCCTATCACTTCAATAGTGATATAATAGTTTCCAATTGGAATGATTGCCTTCTAATAACCTTTAAAAGATATTTAACCCTGATCACTTTTTAAATTCTTTCAGTTTAATCCTTAAAAGAGATTTTAATAGCAATTACAACCCTTCATAAATTAATATAAAAATTACATTTTTTGTAGTCCATTTAAGACACCAACTCACAATTTCAAAAGAACATTCATAATAATCCTTAAAATATTTTTGGATTTAAATGTCTTATTTTGAAGTTTTTAATAAAATATTAGTAATTAGTCCATCTCCTCAATTGAGATTTCGGTAGTTTAAGGTAATTTTAAAGTCTTTATATAGACTTAAACATTACATGTCACAACATAGTCACATACAATAATAACTAACACAATTTGCCTTAAATGAATGATAATATTATTCAATTCCAATAAGCATAATGATCAATTCATTAGGAGTTACTTAAAGTAATCTCGACCTCCTAATTTGTTCATTAGGCATATCCAATATTTCTTAAACATACAAGTATTAATTTCTAATTTCTTATACACATTATTAACACAATGCTCACATATAATCTCATAAGTAAATCTTATAGTTTTGTTTCAAAAACAACTAATTATAGTTTCAATTATCCAACTAGCTCATTATCACGAACCTAAGATAATAAACCAATAGTGTTGGATAGTTATATAGACTTGAATAACATAATGAACACATATTCATATTATAAAATAATTGAATAAACTAGTGAAACTATGCAAAGAAAAAGTATTTGTCTTCCAAATTTAAGCATAAAGCTTAGAAGTTCCATTTCAAATCTATTTATTCCAATAATAAGAAACTAGCTGCAAGTATCAATTTAAATCATCGAGCTAAAGTTCACAATATCAAATACCAAAATAAACTTTTATAATTACATACGCAAATGATAATATAAAGAATAATTTGATATTCTAAAGATCAATCTCTAATCAAAATCATTGGACAACTTGTATACCCTATCCGAATATGTTAGGTAAACATAACATTCACTCACATCATATAACTAATAACATTAATATAATGAATGAATTTAATTACATAAAATAATTTAACTCATTTACAATTAACTGTCAAAACTCAATGATGTAGAAAAAGTTTATCAACAAACTTTTGCACACATTCCAATGAAGTAAAAGCCACCATGTTAATTCCAATTATCCCAACCATAAGTGGCCCTAAAATACCCCAATCATCAATTGGATATGGATTGAGGTAGCAAATAAATGGTGGATAAAAGACAATCAAAACACATTGAGCTTGAATCCAATAAGAAATCAAGTAATAGAAAGAGACAAACCAACTCATTCATATTCCATCTCACTAAGATCCATTAATTTGGCACATAATTACGACTGCCTCTCATTCCATTGAGCTTCTTGATTTATGAGTCATATTTTATTTGATGAATATCATATGATTCAGAAATACATATCATGCCATTATATTACAATCATCATTAACTACCAATTTAATAAATACTTATGAGATAGAATAGGAACTCATAGTGTGAAGACAAACAACTTCTGCCCTCCAAAAATGACAACTTAACACACAATGTAAAGCTATGAGTCAAATTTGATCAGAATAAACTTTACTAAGAATGGAAAAAATATTCAATCATCATTAACCAAATGCAATGATATAATATTCAAAATGAAATCATAAAAATAAAAGAGGTCAACTAATCAAAACTTCCTAACACAATTCAACTCATCATGACTAGAATAAACCAAATGATCAAATGAGATTATCAAAATCATGACCAGAATCAATCAAATGATCAAGACATGATTTATTAAACTTGAGTCAACCCTTAATGATAAAATCATAAACTAGTAGTACATCCATCACAACCATGCCAAATAAATAATAATAACATATTATTTTACCAAACCCTAATAACCATTATGAAACACCTAAAGACTCAAAAGATGTCATTGCCTGTAATCATGGTATTGGTTTCATAATGCACAATAGGTTTTTTTTTAAATAACACGACATTTTAAAAACTCAAATGAACACAACTAGGGTTTCAAATAAACATAATGAATTACCACATTAAAACCTAGACAAATAATGCATAACCATGACCTTTGAAAAATTGCACAAAAAAAAAATAGTGAACCCTAATAATAATAAAAATAGGTATTAAAATACATGTTCCTAGCACATACCAAAAACATGCCATGGCTGAGTTATAATAGTCATCATCATTCTCAATGAGAATGAAACAAAAACCCAAAACCATTCAAACCTTAAAAGGTTAAATTCTTTATTTCTATCTACCAAAACAATATTTACAAGCCAAATAAAATAAATGACTCTTTGTGTGTGTGTGTGTGTGTGTGTGTGTGTGTGTGTACACACACAAACCTAGTTTTTAATAATAAAACCAGACTGAACACAATCCAAGAATTTAATACATTACTTACTCAGAGTCCTACGATGGGATACAAAAGAGAGCTTCTTCTCTTTCTCATAGGCTTCCAAGTTTCCATGACAAACCAATGTTAATGAATGAATGAATCCCTTTGCATCAAACAAAACTATTCAACCTATTTTATCCAAGTCAAACCACCAGTTGAATCCATAAAATGTATTGCATGGCCGATAAGGCAAACCAAACTATAATTCGATAGAGTCTCCCAAAAATGTAAGGCTTCTTAAAAAAACAGGGTTTAATTTAAGAGGCCATGATGAAAACCCCTTAGGTTGGTTTTAGTGAATCATATTCGCTCCCTTAACAAATTAGAGTGCATAGGACAAGTAGAAAATTGCCCTATTTGTTTTCCATTATACTGTGTTATTGCGTAACCACATGATGTCAAGTGACTCAAGATGCCAAACATCATCATACCATTAGGCCATGGGTGTCATAATGTTGACAAGAATCATTACATTATTGAATGCTATCAGGTGACACTATGTCACTAGGTGAAATAATGTTACCGCAACAACATGTTGTCACGTGACATGTTGTTGTTGCATTGTTGTTGCACAATAATATACTATCACATGACAATATGCCATCATGTGATAATATACTACTGCACGATAATATTATTTTATGATAATATGTGGTCATGTGATAATATGCCATCGCATGACAATATATCATCACATGACAATATGTTACACCCTAAAAAATTACCAAATTCAAATTCCATAAAACATAATATTATGAATTAATGAATATTCACCAATAAAATTTACCTTGAAAATAACTAATAAAAAAGACCAAAGAGATCTCTAACATGATTTGGAAGAGTCTCAACCAAATTGTGCATCATTTGCGAGCCAATGCCATGCACTAAAGTCAAAATAAAATAACAAAAACTAATGCCATACCCATGGTGGGTTGTGGCCCCTAAACAAACCTTAGCATAAAGCCAAGCCAATACTTGGTCTTCATAACAATGAATGCCAAATGAAGTCAAAACCACAATGATGTCCATCAATGCAAATAAACATTAAGTCAAGGACATTTTTAATTTCTTCAACCATAACAGTGGTCGATGTTATTCATAAAATCTAAATAGGACTAAGACATGTCATTAAAGTCAGAAAAAAAAAACATAAAGATAAAGAACGTATAAAATCATGAAATCAATAGCAAATAGCATAGTCACAAGACTAACTTAATTCATGAAAGCTGATAAGGCCAAAAGTTGAAATAAACTAAGTAAAGTAATGATTGAACAAAAGTTGAAATCATTGATAATGAAATCAAACTCAAAATGATAAGCACTCAACACTATAAACCAAATAAATAAAATAACTCAAGAAATAATACCGTCTTAGTTTGCCAATAAATTTACTATTTTGATTTCATTCATGTTATTCATCCATATTTTTCTATTGTTCAGATCTAAACACAATGTAGCTCAAGTACCTATCCCTGCAGTCAAATAATAGACCATCATCAGTATCTAGACATCTAAAAATAATAAATTTAATGACAACATTTAAATAACACAATTGAATTGAATAATAAATCAGTAACTCATTAAAAATAAATATTCAATCTTGTAATGAAAAGTATATAAAACAATTATCTCTACAATAATAATAATGTATTAAACATAGATCACATAACTATATCACAAAAATAATCTAAACAAATATGTCCCGTATAATTCATAACTAAACCATAGTATCAAGTAAAATAAATGCAAGTGATATAGGGTCATGACAAGAACATTCATCATCCTCACATCATCTCCTTTTTGCTGACTACTTCTACGCTCAAAATGGTCACTAGCAATCTAGAGCTCAAAAATCTCCTCCAATACAAATGGTAACAAATGAATTATTTTTGGCAAGTTTTTGAATATATTGGGCCCCAAACTAATTATTTTTTTTTAAAAAAACTCTATTTTTAACATAATATTCTACATTCACATTTATTCATATGTGTGTATGTGTTTTTCTGAGTATTGCAAATCAATTTTTTATCATTGACATTTTAACAATATTTATATATTTTGTAGCACATTTTTATGGTTTTACAAGTATGCATGGCTCCACACTAGATTTTATCCCCCTTGATGGGACAATCCAAGTAGTTTAATCTTCCCTGCACATATGGTACGTATTCTTTCTTTGTTCCAATTACATAGTCTACTTTCATTCTTTAAAAATCATACTTAAATATCATCTTTTATCTACAGGTTACATACAATTTCAATAGGGTTTATTCCTCTATATAGGTAAGTAAGGTAAGTATCTTTAACCTCCCATTTCCTTCTCATACATCTTGCTTAGGACTATACCTTACCAATTCAAGACAAGGTGCCCTCCTAGGGGGGTAATATGTATGCACCTCAAAATTACACGGTGCGATATTTTTGATACAAATCTAATGATGATGTAATGACCTATTATTTTTTGATCCAATAGGAAATTCTCTAGCTTTAACCCCCCTATTCTTCCACAATTTTATTTTTACCCCTTTTGGTTCCCTTGATCATGACCTTCCTAGCCATTTCCTCACCATTTTAAAAACTGACCATGAGTGATAAAACCACAACAATGGTTTTAAAATAAAGGAGGTGATTCTTCCATAAAAGGGTGGTTATGCATTAAATGGGTGATGGTTGTGTTATTTGCAAGGGCAGTCTTATCAACATAAGAGGTAGTTTTACAATCACCCCTGCTTAAAGTGGTGGTTTTTTCACAGTTGAAATGCCTTCTAAAATTAGCCTCGTAACTCTAATTTTCACTTGTTTTACATAACTAGCTTTGTGTTTCTTGTTCTCATCACTTTGTGTTCTCTTCCAATCATGTCCAACACACTCACTCTCCTAATTTGATATTTTTTCAGTTCATCTCAAGTTGAACTTACTGTTACACTTAGTTGAACTCTCTCATGCAAAGTTCATTCATCTTGTACAAGAAGGCCAATTTGGTCTTGATTTCATATTTGAAAATTACCATAGAGATTTTTAACCAAAATAGTTTATAGCCATAGCCTTGATACAATTTCCAAAATAATCAACCCCTAGTATTTTCAAGTTGACTACATAATTACAAATGAGGAAGTGTCATTAGTGAGAGCAATATAGACCTTGCAAACCAAGACATTAGCTAACCTTAGTTCAACTACTCTTATTTTTGTGGATTGTGTCTTCTCTTTTCTATGTTGTTTTAGATTTCATGCATCATCTAGATAGAGAGTTTTCTAAATTTATATAAGAGCATACAGAGCTAGCATGTTGAGGATTCTTCTATCAACACACTACTTGCACTTTAGCTAATTTATTTCAAAATCAGGTTGGATTTCTTTTGATTTTTTAGTATTTGTTATTTTTTATATTAGACTTAATATAATTTGTTATTTTTATTAAATTAGTTTCCCACATAAAAGAGAAAAGAAGCAAATTTGATAGTGAAATATATCTTCCTCTTTCATTTGTCTTTGCTACAAAAACATAATCAATTTTGATTTATGTTTGCATTCAATAGATTAGTTTCCTTTCAAGTTAACAATACTTCTTATCATTCATTTCAAAAAAATATCTTAGAAAATATTTAATTCATTTATAGGCAAGATAAATTTTATTTTAGTCAAGATCTAGACAAACTTCTTATCTTAGGCAAACATAGAAAACATAGGCAAATGTAGGTGAATGTATGACAGTAGTAAATTACTGATCTTATTGGTTTTAAAATTTTAAAATCATTACCCTTTTTATCTTTCAAAACAAAAATATCAGAATTTATATCTTTTGATTTCATCCTATCAATTCATTAGAAAAAAATATTGTTTGTAGCAAGTAAGAAAGGTTGAAAAAATAGCCTAGTTTGCTTACAAGGAAAAACCATATAAAGTGTTTCATTGCTATTTTTTTGGATTAAATTTATTCTCATACTACTTGTGCATAGTAGATTCAATTCATGCATTTTTTTCATTGCACATAAACCAATTAAAATAGACAAAAACATTGTATCTAGTTCGCATGCAAATAGATCTAGGAAAAATAAACATCTTGCATAGTAGTATAAGTTTCGTCCCTCTCTCATTGTATGCATTTAAAATATTAAAAAAGGAAAAAAAAAAAAAGAGTTTTGATTTTATTTAATTTTTTTTCAATTTTTATATTCTTTACTTTCAACACTTTGTTTTCAACAATTTTTCTTTGGTTAAAACCCTAGAAAAGCCCAAAAATATTCAACAATAAAAGCCTTGCCATTTGTGCAAGCAACCACATAACAACAAAATCATTATCATTCATACAATCAACCACATCACAATAAAATCCTTACCATTCATGCAAGTGACCACATAACAATAAACTCCTTGACATTCACGCAAGCAAGCATAGCTTACATAAGTCTTATCCATCCACACAAATAATACATAGCAAAGCCTTGCTTCAACAGTCCAACAAGAACAATTTTCAAGACATTAACTAAACAAGCTATACATTTTTTCCTAGATTTCACCTAGTCTCTTTTGGATGACCCTTCTCAAGACACCAGATCTTGTTCAACACAACCTATTTCCTAGATTTAGAGCACCTGGTCCCACCATTTTTGCATATTCTAGCATTAGCATTGAGTTGAGATATGAGGTCTTTTGATCCACTCTAATTATCCACTTCATCATAGAGTCCTTATTCACTTTATAAGAACAAGAGTGCATCCCAAATCCACCTATCATAGTTATCCCACAAAATAAGGGACATCAATACAATATCATCCAAGCTTAGTCACCCATTCATCTTATCTTATTCTCCTTGGGTCTAGCCTAATTTTATATCATTCACACTTAGTGGATGACATTGACTTGATAAAGTCAACTCAATAGAGTATATCTTCTGCCATGAGTCATTTATCCCAGTCTCCCTCATTTCTCTGAGCCTAGCATTGACCAATAAATCCACCTTCTTATGATATTAGAGACCAAAGAGCTCTATCTCCACATAGCTCAACACTCTCAATGAGTATTGGGACACTGCTAAAGTCCTTTGGTTCCATCATGAGAACTCATTACCAACACTTATCCCAAATCCCATTTCACTCAATAACTAGCCAAACCCCTAGTGTTTCCATTATGTCAGCTACATCAAGGAGTCGAGTGCACAAATTAGTGTGTGTTAATTTACGTGCATATAAATTGGTGAATCCAACATGAAGGAATCCATCCTATGCATACCCATTTATTATCTTTATCCTTTCTTTTCTCCATTTTCTCTCCTTCCATTTATTATAAAATTATTCATATACCCACAAAATTTGTTTGGATAGGACATTGACACATCTCTTGGCCTAAAGGGATATAAGAGAGGCTAGTTTAGCTCTAGTGAATGATCATTGGTGAGTTAGAACATCTTAAAATTGGATACTAACTTATAACACCAATCCTATAACCACTTCCTTCTTGACATTTGAGTAAGGATTCAAGTTATCATTCATTAGATACGTGATGTATTGGACACCGTAAGTAACAACCCTAAATCTAACACTATGATGCTTATGAGTGGAGGCTAGGTCACTCCCTGCATGGCCATAAGGCCATCTATCATCTTTTAAATCCAAAACATAGAAAGTGTTACCAAATATGATCTATATTTAGGAAGTATCCATCATTTAAAGGACAAGGTCAATTGCATGCAAGCTAATACTCATCCTCTACTAGGAATCAAGAGGACACATCCAACCCATTGGTGATCATTACCAACACTAATCTTGGGGCTCCCACCCCATATCAACCCCCTCATATAACCTCATCTCAAGCATCAACCCTCCCTACATCAGATACCCGATCCCCAATACCAACATCAATCTAAATCAGCCCATCAACATCCTAGTGTGTTGTATGACCCAAACAACAATTAATAAGCTCTGAGCTAAGGGACATGCCAAAACCCCCTTTCATTGACTCATCCCTCTTATTCCCCCATTCTAGTAATAACTTACCCCACATCATGACAACAAACTTACACACTCCCACCATTGCAAGAGAAAATACCACAATAGAACCACATCTCTCAACAATCTCTTGGAGACATTCTCACTCGCAAGGTCCCTAACCCTGATGTCTCAAAAACTTATTCATCTTATCAATCACCTGTTAAAATGCTAATAGGGAATGTATACATGTATGCTTTACCACTACCAAATAATAAAGTAGCAAATAATCCATCATTTGTTATGCCTCTAAGTCACATGCCTCCCACATATAGTCATCCCCCATAGATGGGATATGTCCCACCCCACATCTCACTATAAAACACACAGACATCCCATATACCACCATAAAAATCCCCGTACACTTTTTTGTAAGTCACAATACCACCCCCATATCACAATGTTCCATCATACTTCCACATGTATTCAAAGTCGACTCAGCTAGACAATTATTTCTTGGCTTACTATATGCCACCCTATTAATTTTTATCCACACTTCTTGGAAGCTATCAAGGTAACCTATACAGTACCCTACCTTGTCATAACAATATCACTAAAATGGTTATAAATTTCAATAACATGGAAAACTACATTAAATACCTTAAAGATCCCCTCGATATCAAAATATAGGGAATCCTTCTCCCACATCCCCTACTAGATCTTCCTAAATTCAAAGGGGAAGGGGATTCCAATGCACATGTGAAGGCCTATGCCATCACTATCAGGGAGCTCCTACGTTGGGATGGGGTTGTAAAAAAAATCTTCCTCAAGACACTCAAAGGGATAACCTTTGATTGGTACTATCACCTCCCTGAAGGGTTCATACACTCCTTTCAATAGCTTATGACTGAGTTCATCAAATATTTTGACATGAACAAACTCCTAAAGATTAACATCTAAGAGTTCTTACATATCAAACAAGAATATAATGAATCAGTTGCCCATTTCATCATGAGATGGTGATAGGTCTTGTATTCCTCTGCTAGTACACCTAACTAGACCAACGAGAGTTGTGATATCTTTTCCTCCATTCCCTTAACAAATAAATGAAGACATCCAAAAGTTACCATACCAATCATACAAGGAGATCTTCAAAAGTGCACTATATATTGACCAGATATCCATCGATAATGGGCAAAAAAACCTATGAAACCTAAAGGTGCATCATCACCCCCAACCAAAATAATGGGGATTTCAAAGTATGATGAAAATCCCATATAACATGAACAACCAAGGTCCTAAGATCCTAAACTAAAATAGGAATGCTACTATTGATGGTGTCATCGATCAAGCTAGGAAACAAAATCCCATAAATAATAATCAATACCCATCTATGAATAACAACACTAACACCATCAATACAAAGGGTAGGAATCAAAGTTATCAATTGATTTTAACTAACCACCACCTTATAATGCACAACATCAAAACCATAAGTAAAATTAGTATTAGTCAAACAAATAATACCCCTAGTTAAAAAACCAAAACTATTACTCATGCAACTACCAATAAGGTTTCAAGAAATAAAGACAAAATATTAGGCATAAGGATTATGATCCCAATGTCTACTATCTCTTCCAAAAATTCATAGGCTATGACACTCATGTTTGTTGAGAATATAACAATTTTATACAAAGGCTCCCAGAGGACCAAAGGCAAACATTTATGAATATGTTCCTAGGAGGTACAAATGCAAAAACCTAGACCCTTCCAAATGGTACCATTGCTCCCTAAAACTAGAAGCTACAAATTTACCACAATACTTTCCCTAACCACCAAATGTACCTTTCTCAGTGTCAATAAAAAATTAACCCAACAAGTCACCCCAATCAACTCAATCAATCCACAACAACAAGAAATCATGATGTCAAAGCCTCCATTTCTAGGGTGCCAAACACAGATGTGGCTCCTCAATTAGGACTTCAGGGCAAAAATTAGATGATAAGAGTCATAAAATTAGAATTTGAGGAGGAAGAAAATACCACTACTCATACTAGGGAATACCAACCCATGATCGGCTATCCCTTGAACATCTTAGAAATTGAATCTATTCCTAAACCCATAGACTTGATCTCCAACCTAACCAAAACATTCTCTCATATCTCTTTTTTTAGATCTCAAAAATTAACTACTCACTAGTCAACCTTGTTTGAATCCCTAGGATTGGAGCATTTACCTAGTGTAAATCCCCCTCTACAAGCCCAAATCAACCACATTGATCTGGACATGTTCCTGGCTGGTTAGGGATCACATGACCTTGGCTTCTTCTTTGACTTTCAAAGCCTCCAACCTGACTCCGAATTAGCTAGGATGGGATATCCTACTATGTTTCTACAAGTATGGATCTATAAAAACTATGTAAAAATATCCATGGTCAATGATGGAGCAATGATCAACATTATCCCTTTTTCCTTGTTAAAAAAAACTTGGTTATGAGAAAACCAATTGCTTTACTACGTGCAATACCCTCCATGTCTATGATAAAATCAAGTCCACTTATATAGGAACAATTGTTCTCCCAATCACTCTGGACCCCAAGATAATCTTGACTGAATTCTACATCATAGATAAGGACACCAATTGTAATATGATCTTGAGGTGACTTTAGATACATCAAATGAAAGTTAGTCCTTTCACCTTCTTTTAGAAAATTTAGTTCCTACACCCAGGGAAGGTTTTCATCACCCAAGGAGATCTTAAACCCTTTAATATGTTATATGCTACCATGCACAAATAACCATAGTTGCACATCGATTATCACTTACCCACTAATGGGGTCATGAAACCCCTATAGTTGGTCAATGTCACTGAAGCCTTGAAACTTAAAGTGGTCATCCTGAAGAAAGGGGAGGAGGTCCCCAAAAACTATGTTAAAAGATAAATAAGGTGAAAAATTCATAGTAATGATAAAAAAGACCCTTAAATCAGAGCTAACCACTAATGTTATTATTTCCTCCCTATCTACTGTATAAATTATCAATCTCATAGAGAAAGCCACTCCCCTAGTTCTTCCCTTTGACCCACGAGGGGTGGGAACCTATAACCACTTTGAACCTCAAGGCTAACAATCCTAAAGGGGGTTAGCTTGCATGCCTAATTTTTTCATGGTGGAGGTATTTAGAGATAAATAACACCTACCCATAACAACCATCCTATCAGCCTTTAACATAGTTGTTCGATGTTCAAACACATGAAGACATGCCCTAGTCTAGATTCTACCCTCGTCACTACCAAACCATTTTAGAGTATGTTTGTTGATTACACTATGATAGGGCCCTACCAATTATTTGGATTCCCTAACCCATTAGGGTTCCTCCCCCTATATGTGTCATCTATCTCATGTCGATGTACACCTAATCTCATTTCTCATCATACTTTGAGCCCATCAATAATTGGTCAAACCAATCCCCCTTTAGTCATCCCTATACCTAAAGAGATGTTCTAAACTATGATAGTGGGTAAAGTATAAATCAACATCAAAACTCATAGTTACCCATTTGTCCCCAAAGAATCACCCCTCATCCACATCATATAGGAAGAAGGCCCCGAAAAATCACTCACCAAAGTATTGCAAGCTTTCCCACACATAAAAATAGGGAAAATAGTGTTTCTCATTCCCTATACATAATATTTTAAGTTACAAAACTACACCCCTATACCTCTTTTGCTGAAATAAGACCCTAATTACACTAGCATTCTCCCCACACCTCAACATGACCCCAACTATGATGGTATTCTTCCAACTCTAAAAAGGATGTCAAATAAATGATCTTTTGAATTTTAGTAAGCTCTCACTACCTCAATTTGGAGGTTAGGATACAACCTTTTATATTCCCAAAAATTATTCCCTTCTCCCACTACATGAGATTGAGACACCCACGCATCCAAAAACTCTCCCATTTGGCCCATATAAGGGCAGGCTCATCAACTTCTTGATTCCCAAGGCTAAGAGCCCTGAGGAAGGTTACCTAACATCTTTGACATTCACATTGTAGAAATATTAGAGAATGATAGATCTTCCCTTAATTCCTTCTATCACTACCATTAGGGTCACTTGATACTTCATCACATGGAGCCAAATGACTGGTTGAGTTACCTTGTTGATCTTAGGTCACCTGTACAAAACCCTTGTCTTTCCTCAGATATGCCCATACTCAAGGAGAGGGTTCATAACTGAATGATAGGAACCATCAAAATCAACATCAATCCTCACAATTTCCCAAACATTTTCAAAATTAGATACCATCCCCTACTACAAGAGTGGCCAATCTAGAAGCATGTATCTTTAAGCCATCATAGGAACACTTTAACCTAGTATTAGAAGATGTTAGATCAGTCATGTCCTATTAAAAAAATTTAGGCTACATGACTATCTTAAGATTCTTCCCACCTTGAAAATGGTCATGGTGAATGGGTGTTTAAATTCCTAGAGGAGCCTATCTACGCATGACCAAATACCAAGGTTAGGTAACCAGAGTTGGTCGTGCATCATCAATAGTATTATGAGTTCCATATTTATGCCCAAAAGCATCTAATTTGGTTGGATACCTTGTCCTTAATCTTGATATTTGGATCGATAAAAAGAAAGGAAAGGGTCAGTCATTTAGACCCAATTGGCTAGGCCCCTACCCAGTAATAAAAATTTCAATAATAGAGCCTATCAGTTATGCACTATAGAGGTCAAATATTTTGGTGTGTCTGTAACCTATTTGCATCTAAAATGTTTTTATATCTAGTTCTCACATACCACCCATTTTCACCTGCATTGCATTTTCATATGTCACATGTCCACCAGCATGGTAGAACTATTATTTTATGGTTATTTAGCTGGTCAGTTTGCACAATACAAAGATTTTTGAAATGCAACACATAACATTTACCCTATTCTCACATTCATTCTCCACCTAAATATTAGCATGTTACACTGGTCTTTGTCCCATTTCTTACGAGCATAATATACCTCTTTCTCTACATCTTCTTGCACAACTTAGAAAAATAATGGCCTATAGTGGAGTCAAGCAATGTACTTATGATAGAGTACCCTTTTACAGTGCCTTTGCCAAACAAAACATTAGCATGATCAAACATAAGTTACTTTGATTTCCTACCTTGGCCCTTAATTATAAGCCCTTACATTATACTAGTTACATGAGACCAAGGTTTGGGGGTAAGATCCTTTAATAAAAAGAGCGAGAGAAAAATTGAAAGTTAAAAGCTTATGCAAATACAAAATTTAAAATCATGCATCTCTCTCTCTTTGTTAACCTTTGGTGTTGAGTCCTTGCATCATGCTAGTTGTGTGGGGTTGGCATTGGGGAGAGATGCCCTTACTCACCTACATATAACCTTTGGTGATGAGCCCATGTGTCTTCCCAGTCACATGAGAGTAGGTCTAGGGTGTTGTATAGAGGAATAGAAGATAAATGCAAAAGCAATGTTAAAAATAAAAAAAAAGAGTGTCTAAAAAGAAAGTTCTTCATAAAGGCTTGTTTATATGTTTGTCTTCAAAGATGACAACCTTTTCCCACTCACTGACTATGTCAAATTAGGTTCCCTCTAGATGAATCCCATAAATTTAGTATTCTATAAGTTTTGAAATAAGTCCACATCCCCATTTGCTCATAAGGATGAGGTAATCTTCCTTTGTCCTACAAAATTTTGAGTCATGGTTCACCTCCCATCTATTATGTTTCCCCTTTACATCCCTTGCTGCAAATTGGAAATAACATATTGTGTGAACAAAGCAATTAAGTAATTACCTACAAAAACAAATATTAACATAGTTGTAGTCACAAATGAACATCTATCATAGTTAAAATGTTTGCATACATTCTACTTTCACATATTCATAAGCATTTTCCCATAACAATGTATCAAAATTAAAATAAAATACACATAACCATACATCATCACATGTTTAGCCCTCTAGAGTGCATAAACTGAAAAACTAATATAAAAATAAAAAGTAACACCATGTAATGATCAACAAAAGATATGCCAAAACATCCATATATGTACCACATACGATGTTGAGTTTATATAATAAAAATGTCTAATACAAATACCTTCGTAGAAATCCAACCTGACTTAAAACATCTAAAAAAGATTCAGATATACATCGGTATGGCTAAAAACATATACAAAATGAATATTATAATTTTGTATTCCTCCTTTAGGAGGGCACTAAGGTGGAAGAATGTCTAGGGATTGGGCTATGATGACATTTCCTTCTCGTACCTCCCACCGATGTTGCCTCATTGTCTATAAGCCAGTATCTAGGAAGATGCCCCCTATTACCACCCTCTAATATTATCCCCCCAATCTTATGACTAGAGGCTTTACCACCTCCTCCCCTCATCATCCTTCTAGCCTCCTCTCTCTATTAAACAAAGTGCTATTATTCATCCTTAATGTTATCATCATGGTTGAGGCATGATATGCTGGGGCAAATACATCTGTGTGGTGTCCAATCCCTATGGGGAGTCCAAGATATATCAATAATTGTTCCCACATCTAAATAATGCTCAACTAAAATAAATTGATTAGGGTATCCATTATCATCCTCAACCATGCACCCATAGTATATACAATCATAAATCACACAATAAATAAAGCAGATTTGGCTGACATAAGAAAATACAACATATGTAAAAAAATATAAGCAACTAGGAGAAACCAAAACACAAGTTGTAAATCATGAACAAGCAAAATCAATAGCTTACCTAGATCTCTCTCCTACCACTCAAGATCAAAGTCATAATCTATAGCCTCCTCATCTATGTCCACATCCTCTTCCAACTCAACATACTACTAGTGGTCACCCTTTACCTACTATTATTGTGCATGGCATAGTGATGGTGGTGATGGACTAATCTGATGCTATCTTACTCCAATATATCATCCTCCTGCTTTAGCTTCCTATCGAGTTGGTCGGGTGATAAGTACCCATCTCACCAATGGCTTCCATGATAGTCACCACAACCTCAAAACTCTCACCTCATGGGTCCCTCTATACACAACTCTAAGGGATAGGGAGGTTACTTACATAAGGCATACCAAACTCTTGATGCACGTGATCCATTAGGTATGCCTTGTGCAATCTATCCCAAACCTTTTAGCCCTCAGGACTACTATAAGATAAGATCCCTCATTGGCATAATGCCCAACCAAGTCCTAGTAAGGTCAAGAAATCAAATTTGCCACTGTCAAAGACCCCATAGTTTGGGGGAAAGTGTGAAAGGGTGCCATGCATGCCCACTTGATAGCCCTAATATCTCCTAGTGCCCCAATCAACACTCCCCTATGATAGGGAATCATAAAAACTCAAGCCATAATGATAATCAAGTGGCTGATGGAGAGAGCTCCTAGGTGGGCCACTTGATATAAGTCCCTATAGGTTCATGCCAACATCTCCTAGCTCCAAACATTATGAGCCCCTCTATTCTTTATATGCCAAACAATCAGTGACCAAATATACAAAAGCCTATTAGTACCCTTGTCCCCCACTAATCAGGAGGAAAGGATACCAATGATGACCTTCATTAGGTTGGGGATCACTAATCCCTCCACCTAAGAAATCCTCACATCGTATTTCACATATAAGTCAAGTGCATTGACATCTCCAAAATGCTCAACCTAGTTGTGGGCCTCATACTGACTATAGGCATCATGAATGGACACCAAATGCCCATTTGTAAGAAGACTAGTAATCTAGTATACATCCATAAGAGTGATCGTTCACTCTCCTAGGGCCCAAGGAAACATAAAAGTGTTCAAGTTAGAGTCCAGTATGTCAAAAGTTCATATAGCAATAAGATGGAAGAAGGGGTGATCCCCACCCACAAAATATGAAGTATCCCCATTTGGTCAAGCAATGTCAACTCAATAGCCATCAAAAATGATAAGACTCTAGGGATCCAATCTTCCTCCTAAGCTTTACTCCACTGAATGTAGACTTAATGTAATGACCAAAGAGACCCTACGTTAGTTAGGCGGTCAAGAAAACCAATCTCATAATATAAATAATTCAAAAATGTCCACTTTCTTACACACTCTCAAAATTGTCTCTTTTTGTAGGTAATGGTTACAAAACCACCCCAAGGTGGCAACACCATAACTACCCCATGGTAGTTGTAAACCCACATTGGTGGTCATGAAACTGCCCCTTACAACAGGCAATTTCTCTATAACCCAAGTGATAGTCCTGCTAGTCGTTTGTAGGTTTCCCTAAAACCCCTAAAAACCACCAAAAATCCTCTAAATTTTGACCAATATGACAAAATCCAATTCTACCCTCCCTCCACAGTAATCACAAAGCAATATTTTTTCAATATGGATAGATTTTAGCTACATTTTAAGAAAATTTCTAAAATTGGGGAAAAAATGAAAAGTTAGCAAAAATTACCTTGATGTACCCCGACCATGCCTCCCATTATAACATTCACCATCCTCGTGTCGTCCCTTTTTTAATGACTGCTTCTACACTCAAAATGGTCACTAGATATCCAGAGCTCAAAATTCTCCTCCAATAGAAATGACACAAATGGATTATTTTTGGCAAGTTTTTGAATTTATTGAACCCTAAAATAGTCATTTTAATTCAAAAGTTTTCCAATTTTGGCATAATCTTCTGCATTCACATTTATTCTTACATATGTATGTGTTATTTTTTAGAGTATTGTAAATTAATGTTTTATCAATGACTTTTTAATGACATTTCTATCTTTTATAACACATTTTTATGGTTTTGTGGGTATGCATTACTCGACACCAGATTCAGTCCCCCCTGACGGGATGGTATAGGTAGTATGATGTTCCTCGCATATACAGTACATATTATTTCCTTGTTTCAATTACATAATCTACTTCTGTTCTTATTTAAAAATTGTAGTTGAATCTCATCTTTTGTCTGTAGGTTGCACGGAGTCCCAATAGGCTTCATTCCTCCAAATAGGTAAGGTAAGTATCTCTAACCTCCCATTTCCTTCCTATATGCCTTGTGTACAACTACACCTTACCAATTCATGACAAGGCACTCTCTTAAGGGGGAAATATGTCTGCACCTAAAAATTGCAAGGTGCAACATTTCTGATATAAATCGCAATGACCACTTTTTTTGTGCTCCATAAGGAACACTCTAGCTCTAACCCCCTAATGCTTCCACATTTATTCCTTTTACTCCTTTCAGTCCCCTTGATCATGACCTTCTTAGCATTTCTACACTGTTTTAAAATTTGACCATGAGTGATAAAACCATCGCCCTAGGTGACAAAACCACCCCCCTAAGTTACAAAACCACTTCTTATTTTCCATAACTACCATGGTAGTTTTGAAATAAATGAAGTGGTTCTACCTTAAAAGGGTAGTTATACATTAAATGGGTGTCAGTTGTGTTATTTAAAAGGTTGGTTTTGTCAAGATAAGTAGTGGTTCTGCAACTACCCCTATATAAAGTGGTGGTTCTAGCACAGTTGAAACACCTTCCAAAATTAGCTCCTGTAACTTCATTTTTTGTGTATTTTACATAATTAGAATCATGTTTCTTGTCCTCATCACCTTGTGTTCACTTCCAATCATGCCCAACTTAAAATACAAAC
Source organism: Torreya grandis (assembly GCA_037957365.1). Taxonomy (NCBI): domain Eukaryota; kingdom Viridiplantae; phylum Streptophyta; class Pinopsida; order Cupressales; family Taxaceae; genus Torreya; species Torreya grandis. The sequence continues at coordinate 3,310,180 of JARHVA010001290.1, forward strand.
CATCATAAATGGATCATAAACATTAGTTATTATGTATTTTTTCTATTTGTATAATAAAATAAGTTGTGTAATTGGATATTAAACTTAATTATTTAAAAAATAAAATCCCATTATAAATGAATTACTAAAACTCAAATTTTTCACTTTTTTTTAATTGATATTCACTTTTTTACTGGAGCTACCAACTAGTTTTGGGGCACAAACCGGGGGCCCAGACCTCAAGAACTATTAAACCATTATAAACTACTATCACTTAAACGCTTGATACCACTGAGTAAATTTAAACCACCACATTCAGCCTATAAACACCATATGAGATTCAAACTTGGGTGGAGATGGACAAAACCAACCCACTTTACCAACCTTATTACATCTCATTGGCATGTTTTTCCACATATTATTGACAAATAAGTTAAAAATATTTCATTGTAAATTGTTGGGTCATGTTTTCCATTTCAAAACCTTTAATAAATAATTATTATCAAATCTAAAGCTTTGATCATGCAACAAACTCATTTAAAATTACAATATTAGTTTTTTCCTCAACATGCATACCAAAAGCATTGGCCTAATACTTCTACAATACTGATTTTCATAGTTTTATTATATGCTAACGTCCATTTAAATATAAAATGTTTTCATGGTTTTATTTCAGTTTATATATCATACAAAGAGAGTAAAAAATGGTGAGGGTGAACACTTTGAGTTTCAATATTACTTGTCAATGAAATCTATCAAAATACTCAATGTTATATAACAATAATGATAAATTGCATGTTCAGGGTACAAAGGCTTTACCGCAGGGATTCACCTCCAAGTTATAATTTCAATATATAATTATTTTATTCAAACTTAAATTATTATAGTTTTTTTTGCTGCTTGTGTAATTTTTAAAGTACATATTATATCTTTAAAATGTACATGATATATTTTTGAGCCTCGCAATTATTTGTTTTAAAAGCTAGTATATATTTCATGAATATAACATTTGCTTTTAAATAGGTTTAGTATATATTTTATGAATATAATATTATTATTTTAAATAGGTTTAGCAAGTGTATAAGAATAAATTTCATACTTTTAAATTAAAATTAATATTGTATGGTAGAGTTGAACTCAATAATTTAAGCTACTTAATTTATTTGAACAATTTTTTTAATTAATTACTTACATATTAAATTATTAATTAAACATTATTTATTTTTTTATAAATTAGTTTGACTAATTAATTTATTAATTATGATACATAATTAATTACTTATGTAAATTAATGAATGAGTGAATGAATCAATGAATTAATTAACTACTCCATAATATTTGAAATATATAAAAAAATATTAGTAGATTCTCTCAAGTATAATATATAAGGAATAAATTCAAATTCTTATCATACTCTTAGTTCAATTTATTTGGAATATAAGAAACCTATTCCTAGTCTAAATTTCTCTCTAGTCTAGTTTGTTAGATATAGGTCTAAGTTATTTGATATTTCTCTTATTGAACCCATGTGCTCATCTCTTTGTCCTTTCACCGTAGGCAAAAAATGGTTCTCCCAGAGCTCAAAAAACACAAAATATATAATTTCAATATTGCAAATGAAGGGATTTAACTCATTTATATAGCCTCTAAACTAAAAATTCAAACTGTCAAAAATTATTCCTTGGATTTTGTAGAATCACATTATCTTTTCAATCATAACTCATATCAAGTAACTGGAAGAGGCACTAGAATCCTAGAGTTACAAATAAGTTTACGGTATTAACTATATATTTTTGTAAAAATTCAAAATATCAACTATTTTACAAGCCTAACGGACCTACCCTGATGCCTATTTACCAGATGTGACTTAGCACCAATGATATGGTAAACTTATTGTTAGGATATACAATGTAGAAATATCCTCATAAATTGAAAAAAGAGAGAAGCTATGTAAAATGGAAATAAACAAATTACATAATAAATCAAACCATGCACAAAGGAGACATTAACATAACGTGGTTCACCTAATGCGCTACATCCACCAAAAAATATTTCTTAGCCTTTTATTACCAGTATAAATAGGGATAAACACGCGTGACAACATCCTGTTACACCTCCCTCTCCTTTCTCTCCTCTCATTTCTTCTATGCACCTTTGTAAGCTAAAACCAAGCTTACAACCAAAGCATTCACACAAGATTACAACCAAGCTTACCGCAAAAGACTTAACTAGTCTTCACCTTGTTAAGGTGTGGAGCCTAAAAGCTTCACCAAGGAGCAGATTGCAGAGTTGCAGCAGTTACACAGTCACCGACGTCGGTCAGGAGCGACCGACATCGGTCAGGTGCAGTTCAAGAGACGCCGACGTCGGCAGGGGATCGGCCAACATCGGTCACAGGCAAGTAGGCAGGAACCGACGTCGGTTACCTGTGCGTCCAGAGAGCTATTTTTGAGGACAGAACCGAGTGTTTGCATGATGAGTTTAAGTCTTAGTCTTAAGTCTGCGTCTCTATTATTAGTAAGACTATTTTTGGAGCCCTTGTTCAAGAGGCTTAACTGTTGGTTGTAAATGCATGCTCAAGTCTCCTAATTCTATATGTAGAATTAGATCTTCTTAGCTTATTGTATGTGGATGTTGAAAGAACAGTATAGAATTGTATAGGTGAATCAATCCAGGTTGTTAGAGTTGATTGTACTTGAGAGAGAGAGCTCTTGAGGGAAAGAGATCTAGAGAGAGATCTATACATCTGAGAGAGGTGTGGAAGAAAGAAGTTTCTTCAATTGTATTCCTTCTGTAAAGAGTTTAATACAAGTTTTCAGGGTGGTTTCTTGTATCTCTTGTTCTTTGCTATTTATCATTCTAGTTACTTATCTATCTGATTTAATTCCGCGGTTTATTGCTTTCATAAGTGTAATCATATTGTTGGTTGATCCCCAACAAGTGGTATCAAAACCTTGGTTGTAGGTTTAGAGCTTGATATCCAACAGGTGGTATCAGAGCTCAGGTTCACTAACAGGTGGTTCAGATCTGTGCAGTGTGTATTGATTATATGTTCTCATAGGGGTTTCTGCAGGAATTTCTATTTGAGTGGGAGAAGCAATGGCAGAAGAAAGTAAACTGAGAATGGAAAAGTTCAATGGCAAAAATTATCAACATTGGAGAATGCAGATAGAAGACTATCTATATCAAAAAGATCTATACTTACCATTAGGTGGGATTGCAAAGAAGCCCATAGACATGGATGATGAAGAATGGGAAGTTCTTGATAGAAAGGCTATGGGGTCTATAAGACTGAGTCTGGCATTTACTGTGATATCTAATTTATCACAGGCAAAGTCTACGGTAGAGTTAATGACTACTTTAGAAAATTTGTATGAAAAACCCTCAGCTTCTAATAAGGTATATCTTATAAAGCAGTTATTTAATTTGTGTATGCAGGAAGGTGGATCTGTATCTAATCACCTGAATGATTTCCATGGAATTGTAAATCAATTAAGTTCAGTCAATATTGTGTTTGATGATGAAATTAAAGCTCTTTTAATATTATGTTCTTTGCCTGAAAGCTGGCATAGCTTAGTAATGGTAGTTAGTAATACTGCATCTGCTTCAAATATCTTAAAAGTAGAGGATGTTGTTAGTGTTATCTTGAATGAGGAAATTCATAGGAAAAGCACAGAGGAAACATTAGGGAACGCTTTATGTTTTGAGAGCAGGGGAAGGCAAAAAGAGAAGAGCAAGAAAGGGAGATCAAGATCTAAGTCTAAGGTGAGAGTAGATCCAAATTTAGAAATGGCAGGAAGCCATAATGCTGAAATTGTGGAAAGATGGGGCACATAAGCAGAGATTGTTGGTCAAAGCCTAAGGAGGACAATCAACACGAAGGAAAGGAAGAAGCAAAGGTTGCAGGTATTACACAAGATGCTTTAATATTATCTTTGCATAATAATATAGAATCTTGGGTTTTAGATTATGGTGCATCTTTTCATGCTACCCCTAATAGAGAATATTTTAGTGATTATATCCATGGAGATTTTGGAATAGTGTATTTAGGGGATGATGAGCCCTGTAAAATTATTGGCAAAGGTAAAGTGCAGCTGAAAATGCAGAATGGCAACACATGGGTGTTGAGAGATGTTATGCATGTTCCTAGCTTGAAGAGGAATTTGATTTCTGCAAGAAGTTAGGGGATGAGGGTTGTACAGTAACTCTCACAGCTGAATCTTGGAAGGTGACCAAGGGTGCACTTGTAATGACCAGAGGTGAGAGAGTAGGTACTCTCTATTTATGTAATTGTGTTACTAACAATTCTCTTTCTGTATTATCTACTTCAGATGTGGATGCAAAATTGTGGCACTCAAGGCTTGGCCACATGAGTGAGAAGGGAATGTCAATTCTTAAGTCTAAAGGTAAGCTTTCAGATTTGAAAAGCATAGATCTGGATTTTTGTGAGCACTGTGTTTTTGGGAAATAAAAAAGAGTGAGTTTTCTCAAGACTGGGTCAACAAAGAAGAAGCATAAGTTGCAGCTTGTTCACACAGACGTGTGGGGACCGGCTCAGGTAGCTTCTATTGGAGGATCACAGTACTATGTTACGTTCATAGATGATGCTACAAGAAAGGTATGGATCTATTGTATTAAGAAGAAATCTGATGTATTTGAGACTTTTAAGATTTGGAAAGCTATGGTTGAGAATGAAACAGGCAGAAGATTAAAGTGCCTAAGATCTGACAATGGTGGTGAGTTTTGCAGCTATAAGTTCAACTGGTATTGTTATATGCATGGAATCCGTAGGCAAAAGATGGTTGCAAAGACACCTCAGCAGAATGGAATTGCTGAAAGGATGAACAAAACAATCATGGAGCGTGCAAGATGTATGAGATTGCATGCTAGTTTGCCCTTAGAGTTTTGGGCAGAAGCTGTTGACACTGTAGTGTACCTGATTAACAAAGGACCCTCTATAGCTCTGGATGGTGGAATTCTAGAAGAGGCATGGACATGTAAAAAGGTAGATCTCTCATTTCTCAAAGTTTTTGGTTGTGAAACCTTTGTGCATGTTGATAAGGAAAATAAAAAGAAGTTGGATGCTAAGTCTATGAGGTGCACATTTATTGGCTATGGCTCAGATGATTTCAGTTTCAGATTTTGAAATCTAGGAACTAATAAGATAATTAGGAGCCGTGATGTTGTTTTCAATGAAAAAGTGATGTATAGTGATCAGCTGAAGAAGCTGAATCAATCTGGGCAGAGCAATGGAGAATTGGACAAGGTGACAGTCCAAAATGAGCTCGCAAGAAAAATAAATAATCACTTGCAGGAAAACACAGAGACCGATGTCGGCAGGATAAGAACCAACGTCGGGAGGACAGAAACCGATGTCGGTCATACAGAGACTGACGTCGGCAGGACAGGCACCGATGTCGGTTAGGCAGAATCAACGTCAGCCAATTACAAGCTTGGAAGTGACCGAGGTCGGTCACTGTCAGAGAATTTGGGTAGACAGCGTGTTGTGAACGAGTCTCAGACACCCATCAGGAGGTCAGAAAGGGTAAGTAAGCCTCCAATTAGATATTCTATTTATTACTAACTGATGGTGGAGAACCAGAGAGTTTTCAAGAAGCATTACAGGTGGAGTCCAAGAGTCAGTGGGAGCGTGGCATGGTTGAGGAAATGGAGTCCTTGAAAGAGAACCAAACATGGGATTTGGTTGAGTTGCTAGCTGGTAAGAGGACATTGAAGAACAGATGGACCTACAGGTTAAAGGAAGGTGAGAATGGACAGATGAGATATAAGGCCAGATTGGTAGTGAAAGGATTTGCACAAAAGCCAGGTATTGATTTTGGTGAGATTTTTTCTCCTATTGTTAAAATGACTTCTATACGGACTGTACTGTCTTTAGTTGCTATTGAGGATTTGCATCTTGAGAAGCTTGATGTTAAGACAACGTTTCTTCATGGAGATTTGGATGAGAAAATATACATGGAACAGCTGGAAGGATTTGAGGTCAAAGGTAAGGAGAAGTTAGTGTGCAGATTGAAGAAAAGCTTGTATGGCCTCAAGCAAGCTCCTAGACAGTGGTATTTGAAATTTGACAAGTTTATGACTGAGCATGGCTACAGTAGGTGTCAATCTAACCATTGTGTGTATTTTAAGAGATTGGATAATGGTAGATATATTATTCTATTATTGTATGTAGATGATATGCTGGTTGCAGGATCACACATGCATGATATCTCTGAGCTTAAGGTGAAATTAGCTCAAACGTTTGCCATGAAGGATTTAGGAGCAGCAAAGAAAATCCTTGGCATGAGCATTAAGAGAGACAAAAAAAATCATAGGTTGGTTTTGTCTCAAGAGGATTATGTGAACAAGGTGTTGAAACGGTTCAATATGCAGGATGCTAAACCGGTAAGCACACCTTTGGCTGGACATTTTAAGTTGAGTAAAGAACAATGTCCTAATTCACATGATGAGGTAGAGTACATGAGTAGAGTTCCATATTCTTCCACAGTAGGGAGTTTAATGTATGCAATGGTGTGTACTAGACCGGATATTGCCCAAGTAGTGGGATTTATAAGTAAGTATATGGCCAATCCAGGAAAGGAACATTAGAAAGTACTTTAGTGGATCCTTAGATATCTGAGAGGAACCAGCAGTAGGCAGTTGTGCTATGGAGGTTCAGATACTTCTCTACATGGTTATGTAGATTCAGATATGGCAGGTGATTTGGATGGCAAGAGGAGCACCACAGGATATGTTTTCACTATTGGTGGAACGGTGGTTAGCTGGATATCAAAGTTGCAAAAGGTTGTTGCCTTGTCAACTACAAAAGCAGAGTATATTGCAGTCACAGAGGCTAGCAAAGAGATGATATGGATGACACGATTCATGGAAGAGCTTGGAAAGGAGCAAGAGAGTTGCATATTATACAGTGATAGTCAGAGTGTAATTCATTTGGCTAAGAATTCAGCCTTTCACTCAAGAACCAAGCACATACAGCTTAGGTACCATTTCATACGACAGGTATTGGAAGATGGTGAGTTGAAGCTGGAGAAGATCCATACAGATAGGAATCCTATTGATATGTTAACCAAGCCAGTTACAAAGGAGAAGTTGAATCTTCATTCAACTTCTGTTGGTCTTCATGATTGAGTTGAAGATGGAGAAGCTAGAAGATGTTGTTGTATAGGTACTGGTGCAGCTATTTATCTCCAAGTAGGAGATTGTTAAGGTGTGGAGCCTAAAAGCTTCACCAAGGAGCAGATTGCAGAGTTGCAGCAGTTACACAGTCACCGGTGTCGGTCAGGAGTGACCGACATCGATCAAGTGCAGTTCAAGAGATACTGGTGTCGGCAGGGGATCGGCCGACGTCGATCACAGGCAAGAACCGGCATCAGTTACCTGTGCGTCCAGAGAGCTATTTTTGAGGACAGAACCGAGTGTTTGCATGATGAGTTTAAGTCTTAGTCTTAAGTCTGCGTCTCTATTATTAGTAAGACTATTTTTAGAGCCCTTGTTTAAGAGGCTTAACTATTGGTTGTAAATGCATGCTCAAGTCTCCTAATTCTATATGTAGAATTAGATCTTCTTAGCTTATTTTATGTGGATGTTGAAAGAACAGTACAGAATTGTATAGGTGAATCAATCTAGGTTGTTGGAGTTGATTGTACTTGAGAGAGAGAGCTCTTGAGGGAAAGAGATCTAGAGAGAGATCTATACATCTGAGAGAGGTGTGGAAGAAAGAAGTTTCTTCAATTGTATTCCTTCTGTAAAGAGTTTAATACAAGTTTTCAGGGTGGTTTCTTGTATCTCTTGTTCTTTGCTATTTATCATTCTAGTTACTTATCTATCTGATTTGATTTCACGGTTTATTGCTTTCATAAGTGTAATCATATTGTTGGTTGATCCCAAACACACCTCTCCTTTTTAAGTTAATCAACCAAGATTACACCAAGATTTCCATAATATACAACTAAGCTTGCTCAAGTCTTCACTCTTTGTACTTTTGTAGGCTAACAACCAAGATTACACCCAAGATTGACACAAACTCTCACCCAAGGTTTACACAAGCTCTCTACCAGGATTTAAACCAAAGACTTCAACACGTATTAACACCTTGCACTTTTGTAAGCTAACACCAAGATTACCACAATCTCTCTATCAAGCCTTGCATCCAAGACTTCACAAGTATTCAAAGCCTTTACAAGGCTTACAATAAGAATAAAATGAATGCAAGAATTCATTTCTTCACTTCACTTATTTCTTTACTAAATACAATGAGAGAGATACACTTTTATAGCATTTACATAAGAGAGAAGAAGAGTGAGAGAGAAACTAATAAGAAGGTATAAAAATGTACTCCATATCTATGTGGGCCAAAGAGATCACAAGTGGCATGCTTGACCCATGTGAAAGGGTCAAAAGTAAATGGAATATTCATGATTCCCCTTGACTTCCTCCATGTGCATCCAAAATCCTATGCCCAACTTCACATGTGCCTCCAATCAGGAATAGTAATCAATGTCTCCACTATCCCATGTGCACACAAGCTTCTAAAAGATGTCCCAACACCTTTTTGACTTCTCCCACATTCAAAATCATGAGGCCACCTAAGAAATCCATCCTACCTTATCTCTCATCATATTTACCACTTTAAAGGTCCTTTGAGGGCCATGCTACATCACCTAGATACCACCTCACATGCACAATCATTGATAACTCACCACTGCTACCTCATCACATGAATAGTGACTATGAATAGTAACTCGTGAATAATGATAGTGAATAGATTTTTTGAATAGTGACTTCACATTTAACACTTATTACATCCAACTAGGTAAGTGAAAGTATGTATTTTAATTTATTTTATTTCATTTATCTCATATTTACCTATATTTATTACAACTTATTATCTTTTTGGTACTATGTTCTTTCTAAAAACATCACTCACTACATTATTGTGATAAGTGACAAAATTTGGAGGGCATATGTATACACATTATTTTAACTTTACTAACACCTTTATATTCTAGGTATTTTTAGTATATTATTCTCCCACACATACATTAGGACTGAGTTGGGCTAACTCATAACACTTTAAGAGATATGTGTCATGCACTATCCTTATTACTACCAACTTCATATCACCATGACATCAACAGATTTTCCATCCTAAGTGCTCATTGATCTTTATGACCCCATTTTACCTTTGCATACACATAGTTTATGTCATGAACCCAACCAATGATATCTTTTGGTTACCTCTATCTTGGTCAAAATCATTGACCCACTTTAAAATTCTTGTATATGATAAACCAAGCTAATGACATCGGCAAAAATTGAGTGGTGACTTTTAAGGAAGTTATTTGTGTTTATAAATGTCCCTTTTATACTTTATTAAAGAAGAACATGAAAAATCTGCTATATTTCATTCATAAATCCACCTTTTCAAAAATAAGAGTAATTAAGGTTAAGAGAAGCTTACAACAAGGAAGACAAGTTACCATTAAATATTTACAGATATAAAGAATAGGAGTTTCACCTTTGAGGTTAATAAGGTCTTTGGGATGCCAAAATTTGGTCTACTTAGGTTTTCTTATATTTATCTTTACTTAAACTGAAACCATTTCTCACAAAGTACTACAAGCAAGGGGAAGATTAATGTGTCAATAAATCAACTAAAGGTAGATACCCCTAACCTAATCTTTCTTTATTTTATACTTTGATTGAAATTGTATATGATTATTTTGTTTAATGTATTATATAGGATGGCTTAGTAAATGGTTTATTTCTATATTTTCAATTATTTTTACCCAAATCTTTTTCTTACTTCCTCGTGGAATTTATACCTTCCTCAAGCTCTTTCTTATTACTTAATGGAATTTTAGGATTCCTAACTCTTTATTTATCACCTTTAGTTTACATATCTCTTTCTTTAATTTCTAATGACACCCTAGATCTTTTGAGGATCTTCACCCTCTATCTCCTTGGAGATTGTGTGTAGATCCCCCTTAAAGACCCAATAAAACCTCCTTTGCATGTGTCTTTATCTATATCCCTATGCCACTTATTGGATCGACAACATGTATGTGTGTTGTAACTAGAACGATATTGTGTATTTTTCATATTTAAAGGGTCCTTATATTAGAGACCTATTTTAGGGTTATATACACATGCCACCACATCCCAAAGCTTAATTGGTGGATGAGAAATAAAGGAAATTCAACTAGGAAAAATATGGTATGTCACTTCAATGAATCCCATCAACCAAAATAGTGCATTTGACCACCAAAGTGACAATGTTACATAATCAAAGGATAAATTACATTCAAGTTAAAATGTATAAGAATTCATGGATAACTTGGAGAAGACAATGGTCTCTTTATGGAGGGTGGGTAAAAAGGGAGGGTCATGGCTTAGAGAAATTTGAAGTCTCTAATGAAGGGATTTACACGCATCATCATATCACCAGTTCAAGCGGTAGGTTTTGTGGCATGTAGGGGATCTTGAGTAATGAAAAGTGTGGGGATAAGCATCATAGGTAGCATCCTAGAAGGCTTGACATAATAACTCATACATGGAGTTGGTGGTGGGAAGAGGGAGGGAGTAGAACCCAAACATAATAAGGGAAAGATAAGTAACATAGTCAATGGTGAAGCCATCATCAAAGTGGATTATCTTATATCTAGTATTGGGGGGTGTGGTGGAAGGGTGAGGGTGTGGGTGGGAAGGGTGAATGTCAAGATAACATGGTCAGTAAGGGGAAGTTGGGGAGACACAAAAAAGCCACAGATGTGGGGGTTGAGGGATCTACTAGTTCTGCTTATAACTACCTTTGGGCAAACCAGTGTCACACCCTTTGTTACTAATTATAACCACTTTTAGAAAAATCAAAGCATCTATCTCCGTTACTATTTATAATTGTCTCTGGGTAATTTAGTAATTTCACATCCATGACCACTAGCTCATGTAGTTTTCTTCATTTTGAGGGAACATTTGACGACTCTATTTTTCCACCCACTCCCTGAGGGGGCATCAAGGACTAATCAACTACCCTTTGGGGCATGAACCATTTGACTTAATGACTTTTCATTTTTTTTAAATATATTACTATGCCTATGTCTTGCAACACCTTCTCAAATAGGGGCAAATTATAGACACTTAGTTTTAGCCACTTTCATGCCTAAACTAGGATTCAGTTTAATTTCTATCACATGATGCAATTTGTAACATCTAAATTGCCTAAATTTGTCTATGTAAGGGATTTAATTTCTCATAAACATGGAAAGGCTTACTTATTTTAGGTATTTCCTTGTATGCACCAATAACCTAATTTGGTTTCAACCCTAGTCAAATTACGACCTAGTAATTTGACACTTTTTACATGTTGAGCTATTAATTTAAATCATTTAAAATAATTTCCAAAATCCAAAAAGTATTAATCAAGAATAATCACATTGTAAATCTTAATTAACTTGCCTAAATAAAAATTCCATGTTGAATTATTGAATTTCATTTATTTAAAAAGTATTTTTTCACCGAATATGAAGTCAAAGGTTAAAGGAGCTAATAAAGTGATTTATTAACTCCTAAATATTCCACAAAGGTTAGTCACAACCTCAAAAATATCTAAAGTGAGTTGTCATGGCTCATAAATATCTAAAACTAAGGTGTCAAGATTTCATGAGTTCTTTGACCCAACCTAGGGTTAATCTAACTCAACCTAGGTTATTATAGACTCAACCAAAGTTAAAATTTAACCTAACCGTCCTAGGGTTAGAATTAGTTCTTAGAGATATAAATAAAAGTTCCCACACCATATGCCAAAAATATTTTGTGTGTAAGGTTATTCTACAATAATTCCTTTAAGAAGCCATTGGGAGTAGTGTTATAATGCCCATTTTATACCAAGCTTCACACCAAGCCAAACCAATAGCAACTCAAATCCATAAGTGACCATTGGATAATTGATACCACCAAGGATAAGCATTTACAAGAGTCTCTAATGTCATAGACGAAGCATGAACATCCTTATGCCAACAAGTGAACATAAAATTTGACAAAGGATGTAAAATACTTGCATTTTTTAAATCTCTATTTTGTTATCTTGTTCATTATGTTATGCTCCCCCTAGTTCGCAGGCAAGAGTGGTTAGTTCTAGTGTATTTTTATGCTTGGGTTTTTATCATTTTTACTAATAAGGAACTAATCAACATTTGTGTGCTCTTCAAACTCTTAAGATACAAATATCATAAGACATAATCAATGCACTCGTAGAATCACACAATATAACACACATCAATGATTACACAATATGATAATCATCAACATCAAACATGCACAAACCAAGCAATGTTAGTCATCATAATCAATCAATATCATCAACCAATATATCAAAGCACAATATATATATATATATATATATATATATATATATATATATATATATAATAACATTCTAGAAAGTATGAGAAAGAGAAAGTCATGTGTGATAGTCTATTATGATCAATGGACTAACATATAAATATATAAACTAATAAGTATACAAAGATGTCCCCATTGTAAGCATCTTCATAATCTATAAAGGTAACCCATGGATGTAAATAATGTCACACACCTGTATATCCATGTATCATATGTAATATGTACGTGTTACATCCCACTCATGTATACCATGAAAATCATGAGCATAAAAAATGGATATGTAATTCATCGTGTATATGATAAATAACATTAATCAATTGTGTGTAATAGCAAAAAATGTAATGAATAGTTCCAAGTTTTGTATTTTTTTGAACCCCTATCTCTACTGTATATACTAGGAGATGGGCCCACCCCAAATAGATTAATATATCTATATATAGGGGACATTCCACCAGAACATCAAAACTAAAATGATGTTCTTCTCCTTTCAGAGAATATTTGATTTTTATTTTAGCATATTGAATTTAATATCAATGTTTAGTATGTATATATGTGATGTGTAAACTATATAACATCAAATCACATCATATGTCTCAATTGTAACTATTTAATTATCTCATGGCAATCCAAAAAAATTGAATGGTATGGAATCACCTGACCAACCATGTATATACAATAAGTCATCTTCATATATGGCATTATATTGAATTAATTGATTTAACTCATGAGTAAGTTAATTCTATGGATATACATTTAGAGCTAAACTCGTAAGCACACTTGTGATTTTATTTTCATTACATACTTGTATTAATCTCACTTGAATTAATGCATGTAATGATACTTGGCTTATGTTAATGTTTGGTGATTATTTCTCTTCTTGTTCTTTTTTTTTATAGATGATGAGGGTTGGGGGGCTCTCCATTTTATTAAACAAGAATAAATAGAAGTAAAAAAAAGAAAGGATACATCCCTCGAGTATAAAACCTCTTAAGGAGCTAAAAAACACCATAAGCCTTGAAGGGCCCAAATAAACAACTATCAAGTAAAAAACCCCGTGGGGGGATAATAAATAGGAACACCCAAATAAAAAACAAAGGGCTACACCCCATCAACATTCAAATTGTGATGTCAATAGTTCCACCACCACCAATAGTGGTGGAACCACCAACTACCATCTGCATGGAAGAGGAAACTCTTCACTATGTGCATCCTCATTCATGTCCACCCTAGTTGCACTCCCACCCAATACCTGTTCAGCTCCACCTGCCTTCCAAAAAGTCATTTCTAATAGTGATGCCTTGATCAACCAATGTTGCATTTTAGGAGAACCCCTATAACACTTGGAGAAGCAATATTACTCTCTAATCTTTATCTCATTTGTTTTGTGACCACCCTACGACGAGTTAGGAGTCCTACTATTATTCCATGGGGGCATTCTATTGAAGGGGAGCCTCAAAAATCCCAAGAAGTCATTTAATAGTTGCCAAATTCCTGGAAGAGGACCTCCAACTAAGCGTTGGCTCCACTAAGGCCATGGGTGACCTTAGCTCTTTTAAGTCTAATTTAGGAATGAATTGTCCCTCAGGGCCTAGGTGTTTTAGGCAAGACTACACAAGCTCCAAATATTCAATTACCTTTCAAAACCTACCTTCAAGCTCGTAAAAAGATCACATGAGGACTAGCACTAACTTATCATGAGCCAAGAAAGGGAAAGATTATTTCCCACTACAAACATAATCTTCTATTGCCTCCTCTAGCCCAACCCTAAACAATGGTCAAATAATTTGACTTGACATAACCAATGTTTGTTGCTTATTTTTTGAAAAAAGTAGAAATTTTACTATGAAGGTTGATGCAAGTAGAGAATTTACCTTGACCCTATAAATATTATCCAACTCCACCTTATTGATGACTTCTTGATATGTCTACATGACATTTCTGAATTGAATGATGAATATCCTTTTAAGTTAAGAGTCAAAAACATGTCTTTTAAAGGCGACTTACCTTTTAATTGATTCTACCCACAATAGGGGTTCACTAAGTGAAATCTAGAGCATCAGATCCATGGCAAATAATTAGAGTGAAATAGAGTAAGGGGAGTAAGAGAGATCTAAAATAAGAAGGGTGGAGAGACTGTACATTCACCACATACCCTATTCATAGTAAAAAAAAGATAGTGGGGTATGTCATGTGTGTGGCACATGCTTACATCAAGATTGTGATATAATTATGGGTGGTATACCATTATGGAATCTCCCATAATCCCAATAAATAGCCATCTTATTTAATTTCCCAACATTCCCAATCATTTTCCACTACTGACTCATCATGTTGATTGATTCATCTATTAGCTAGCATGTCTACTATGGAGTTGACTTCATGAAAGTAGTGTGTTACTTCCCAATGACTTAAATTGTCCAGCAGTCCCCAACCTTGATTTAGAATGTTATTAATATTCTAAGAACCTAATTACCAATTCCCAATGTCTTGAATAATCACTTTAGATTCACCTTCAATGATAACTCATTCAACTCCACAAAGATAAATAATATCTAGTCCCAAGATAAAGGCTTGCACCTCAGCCTTATTGTTAGTTCCATCAACCAACTTATTCAAGGAAAGTCAGATGAGTAATCCTATGCAATCCAAAATTATCCTATACCAAATGTCCCTAGATTTCCTCTAGTTCTTCCATCAAAATTCATTTTGAAGAAACCTAGAGGGGTGGGCTCCAATCCATTTTGCCTTCACATTATTATTGACCCATTAACAAGGGTTATCCTCTTATTTTTTTATGTGAAGGAGGAATGATCATTTCTCACTTATCTTATTCATTTGTGTTTGATTGATTTTTATTTATCAGCCATACTTGTGCACTTCAATATGCAACTATACTCTTTGTAGGCCTTTTTTAGATGTTTTATCTCTTTGAAATGTGAGTAAACCACCTTCAAACTTGTTCAAAACAATATGTTATATGCTATTCAATGTTACTTCCATTTTATCTAACCATGGTTTTCCAAATACTGCATTGAATTATGTAATGTAGGCTTTATAAAAAAATAATGTATCCACCAACTTTGGCCCACAAGAAACTAGTATCACAATATGTCCTAATGACCCCTCATAGATGTTTGACTACTGCAATCCATTTTGATCATGTCCTAATTTGAGCTCGATAAAAATCCATTATGCATACATTATATTATATCTTGTCATACAAAATAATTTATTTCTTATGTTCACCTTTTATAAGAGCTCAAATGACCATTCATTTCTTTTTAGCTTCATTCGACAATGTATGACATTTATGAAAGTTCTAGGATAAATAGAAGAAGATAGAGAAGTTAACCTTGTTGGAGTGTTGCTATATTTTTTAACCATGGTAGCATCCTTATCCAAAAACTATTCTATTTTGTGGTGTATGCATAATAATTGTTATCTATATGCCCCTTGATATGATGATAATTACAAATGATCTTTCCCCCACTCATGTTAAATGATGTGCAAGGTGAAGTCAATCAGAAGGCAATGTGATCAAATTATTATCAAGGAGCATTTGTAAAATAACACTTGGTTTAACCTTAAGTCTATGAAATCATGTAGCTGGTCCATAATTGGAAAAGTAGGACTCATGCAAGTTGCCTCCTTGTTAATTATATTGTATGTAACTTCCTTCTTAGTTGAAGAATCACTTTGGAGACTTGAGGTTGTTAAATTTTGGTATGATTTATAATCATAGGCACAAGTGCCTACACATATAATATTACACTCATAATCATAGACATCATAGTAGAGTCACTCAAAATAAGTATAAGTATGATAGAGTGTTTTTCCCTAAGTGGAGGTAAAATACCCTTATTAAAGATGAATTGTTTTTCCAAATCAGTTGGTTGATATATTAAGTAATGAAATTTATTTTTAAACCTCAAAATTTAAACTTCTATAGTTTCATCATGACTTTGCCAAAAATTTTGGAATTGTTCCAACGTTAATATACGACCTCTATTCTTATTAAAATCAAATAGGAAAACATATTATACTTTTTGAAATAAATTTATAGACCCACTAGGTAGACTGTAGATCCAACTATGACTTTACCTTTTAAACTTCAATGAAATGTTTTTAGTAATAATAGATCATATCACATGAATGTTATCTAAGATAAGAAACAAAGTATTGAAGGTGGGTATGATGTTCTCCATATCCATAAAATAAGTGAAATATAGGCATACTAAATCATTTTCGATGTGGATGATTGAGTATAATTTGCATTATAGGTTGTATAATTTGGAATTATTATCAAAATTAACATTATATGCCTTAGAATCTAAAGATAAAGTAGCAATTCATTTTTAAATTTCACCCATTGCATACATCATGGACACTATATGGTTATATATTGGAAAGGTTCATTTACAAGTTTCATTACACCATATGTCTTAAACATAGGTATAAAAGATGCATCATAAATATGCCTATCATTACATTGGTTAGAATCATCATCACATCCCATATTAATAGAATAATCATTAAGTTTATAAATGTAGTGTATGCCTATATAAAAATCATTTTATCTAGGAACATCATATTACATGATAATAGAATAACTTTCAATTAACAATATCACCACATTTCATATCAATAGAGGAATCATTACATGGTTAAGAAACATGATTTTATATATCACTAAAAGATTCATTTACATGTCAGCTTATCAGAAACATTATTTCAAGGCATAGCATTTGGGGAATATTACTATGAGAATAAACATGTGTATCATCTATCCTTGTTTTTATTGTATCCAAGTAACATTGATTTTTATTAGTTGTAAGCTTAACAATATCAATTAGTATGTTGGTTGATTATTTTTTACTTTTTTCTTGTTCTACCTCATGTGACTAGTGGAAAGGTCTATAGAAGGGGAAGGGAAATCAATCTCTTGGATTATAACATTAATTTTACCTACTTATCCACCACTACCATTTTAAAAAGATACATCACCAACATATCAATCCTCAACATCATTATCCACATAATTATAATCATTACCCTCATTCACATAAGCATGATCATTATTCACATAAACATTATGATTATTCATACGAGCATGATTATCTACATCAACATTTTTCCACTCATTGGTATAATTATAAATCACAACATGGGTAGAAAACAAAGAACCCAATGGACGAGGCATAATAGAGTTACAAGGATGGACACGCATGGAAAGATTATCAATGTAGAGATGACAAAGAACACAATAAAAAAATCTAACCCTAAGACAAGGGTAAACATATAACCCTAAGGTTTATCTGAATTATATATCAACAATTGGAACTTTAGTGTAAAGGGGTACCTACTAAGGGGAAATTTAAAATCAGATCTAAAAATTAGACCCCAATGGAAGATAAAAATAAAATCATATGAGAATAGAAAAACCTAAGGTAAAATCTTAGGGCATTTCATGCTCAAGTCAATAATCATGTTCACCAAAATGTTTTACTTATTTTGTGATTTAAATGAATTGAGACTGAATATTTCAATTATGGAAAATAGGTTAATAATCATACAATTCCGAATGTAAAAGGGTAGATTGATATTGCGCTTACTATGTTTAGAATTGAAAAAATTAATATGGAAGGGAGGTAATTATCTTATTCTTATATTTTTTACTCATTTTCTTCATTATTATCACTAAAAAAATCATTGTATTTACCTTGTAACTACTTAGATTAGGAAATAGGAGCCCAAACCCTGTATAATGGTTGGTAGCAAAACTTAGATCCCTATGGTGACCAATATTATCTAGGACCTATTGATATTATCCATGTTGAATATGTAGGTTTGTGATGCCTCATAATATTATGTCACACCTATAAATGTCTCCTACGTGTCTGGTCACCTTTGGTTCTATTGATCCTTGTTTACTTTATCCTTTATTTGAAATACTAATCTCACTTTTGACCACAATATGACCCTTCAAAAAGGGGTTAATATGTTGGGTTAGACAACCATAAACACTCCCCATTGAGTGATTGAGTTTTTCCTACATTAAAATAATTCAAATATGGATCAAACCACACATAGCTCTATCACCTAGGTGTGTGTGTACACCATCACGACCAATCTAGAATGTAATGCAATGTTTGGATGTTGACACTTGGCACCATGCAATTTTGACCTACATTTATATTAAAACTTGGCTCTAGGATTAGTATTTTGAGGTATATTTAAATATATATACCTATATCATAATGTCTCAATAGAATGCTAATATATTTCTCAAACTTTCCAGTGATTTTAAATCTAATATCCAAATGAGTGTAACATTAGGATTGATTCATATTTCCTCTTTGATATTTATTGCTATGACTAACCATGAAACATGTCTTGGCTAACCTAATGGAGACTTCCCAATATGAAAAATATCATTTAATGTTCTTGGACACTATCTATATAGGGAGATACCTGCGACAAAGTTACAATTATTCAATTATTGTCAGTATTATCTTGGGAGTAAAAATTAGTGGTTAGAGATATGCGATAGTTTGTTTAGGATTCAAGAAGGTTATTACATAGACTAGGATGATATTTAATATTTCTATCTAGTAAATTGGGTTAGCTAAGACAATAGGTGTCTAGATAGATGGGGGAAAATGTCCATAAGAGTCAAATATGTAACAAAGCCCAAGTATGTCTAAGTGTGCCAAAGTCGATATTTCCAAACTATCTAATACCAAATTTAGGTGTCTACGTGTAAAAATCCTAGATATATAAAAAATAAAAAATAGCTATATTTTGAAAATGATTAATTAAAGGTAGAGAGCCATAACCCATGATTAGCATACTCAATATTCTAATTATAAAGAGAAATGAGCCTCTTGTTATGTATGAAAAGTTGATTTTATTGGGTTTTTTTGTTCCCAAGATAGGGGTCATTCCTTCTACAATTAAGTCTAATCCCTAGGTCACCATGATCACCTTCAATTCAAATTTGGGAACTCTTTTATAAATATGTTTTTGTCCTTGTTTTAATGTAAATAGATATACAAGGACTAGATTGTTCCCAAGCTTGGTCACAAGTTCAAAATTCAAAGAGCATAAATTTGAACAATAAGGAAAACCACCATGTTTCCCCAAATGGGTTTCATATAGCCAAAAAATGTATTAGTGAGGTTTTGACCTTAAAAACGACCTTTAACTTTACCTATTTTTGTTCTTAGAGTTAATATATAAACTTTTATTTGTTATTATAGCTTATCATACTTTTGGGTCACAATGACCTATTATGGTCATTCATGGACATTAGTAAAATTTTTGTCTTTCTTTCTTTTTGTAGATATGATTTGAACTTTGGCATTCAACTAAGTACAAGATTGAATTTGTGCCCTAAACCTCACCATCTCAAAATCAAATTAATGTGCAATGGAGTGACTAACTTGCACCTATATTATCTTTAGTTAAACTATGAGTTGGTTAGGTTTTTGAACTCACACTAGTTTTCATGGATTGAAAACATTTAAATTATTTCAATGATTATAATAGATTGACTACTTTAGTTTGAGATTTTTTATGTTTTTTCATATTTGGATTGTCTACTTATATATATATATATATATATATATATATATATATATATATATATATATATATATATACACACACACACACACACACATATATGTATATATACATATATATACACACACACATATGTGTGTGTGTATGTATATATGTAGATATACATATACATATATATACACACACACATGTGTGTGTGTATGTATATGTATATATATCTATATATATATATATACATACACACACACACACACACACACATATATGTGTGTGTATGTATGTTAATTATACTACAGATCCCCAACTATAGTGTTAGATCATATTGGTGCAAGTCTCACATCTACTCTATCTTATGCCCCTTAGCCTATCTCTTAGTCTGACCAATCTTATGTCGATGACATAGACCTTATTTCTTTCCCAAAATGCTTAAAATGTACTTATCTTCCACCTCTACAAGTTCTAATCCTATACCTATTTCCTTTTTGTTTGGACACTAACATCTCAGACAGACACTAACATCAACATTAGTGTCCTGACCCAATACAAGTGTCTAATGCCCTAAATTCATCCAATTTGGAAATGAAACATATCCTAATGGTCAGCCTAATTGTTTTAATGCAAGTTTTTACTCTGAAGGGATTGATATAAATATAATATCAACCCTCATTCATTATTCACCTAGAAACACGAGAATAATACCAAATATTCTTATCAAAGAGAATTCAAAGAGCATCCAATTGAATAAATATTCCCTATTTTTATACCAGTCATAGTTACAACATAGTTACAAGTTTGAGGTATAAAAGGATCAACCCAAGATCCCAATTTATAAAGTTAGAAATTAGGTCATTATTTTACTTATTTACCACATATTACATGATTCACATACAAACCAACACATAAGGGAGAAATACATGAGTCTGAGGCCCTCTTATATAGTATTGGATATGTAGGTAGCACCTACTAACATCAGGGTCTTTGGGGTCAGCTCAACACTATGTGCCCACTAACCCATTTTTCCTAAGGTCACAATGACGTTGAAGAACTAGGGTTTTTCAAATTCATAAGGAGAGATAGTCCATGACCCAGATCTGAATGCACCATAGTGAAGGTGAAGACAAACCCATACGCATCTATGTGATTGCATCATTTTCTATCAATTATTATGTATAGGATACTTGCATTGAACCCAGATAATAACATCAATGCAACTATCCTAGGCTGATGTTAGTGTCTAGAGATATAGAAGCATCAGATCCAAACTTAGATGACTATTCTAAAACTATCTTTCAGCCTTCTTCCTATCTATTCTAGATCCAACACTATGTCAATATCATAATTAGCTAAGTATATTAATCCTTGTCATTTCCATACATGGCTTAATTTTACTTTCCATAATTAGACCATCTTAGTTTTATGAATTCAATATATGCCTATATCTGAGTTTAGCATCTAATTGGCATGTTATAGATCTAATTATCACTTTATTCTTTTTCATTTCTATATACCCATTTAATCAAATCTAGGGATAAAAATAAGATCACCTAGATCATTTTAGGGTTAAACATTTGGTGAACCCAATCTTTGAACATAAAACCCAAAGTCACTTAGGGTTTTTTTTATTTTTGTGTTATTTATCCTTGATTGATATAATTTTACAAATCATGGTTGTCATGGATATATATATTAATTATTTAATGGTCCAATACCTTATATTCATTATTACTTGTTATATCTCATGTTTGATTAAATCCATATGATCTATAAGGGATTCAAAACCTACATTCCTAAATACTCATTGTTAAAATGTTTACAATGAGCCATTACCTATCAATGTAAAGCACCAAAGGGAATGCATGAAATAATCATCCTCACTAGGACATGTTATTTCCTAATCCAATCATAGTACTTCCAAAACCTCACTACTGGACTTGTTATATAACTCATCCCATTATAAAGATGTTCTTTTAGATGTATTACGTTTGACCCTACTCCCTTGTAATGATGAACCACCATATGTGGCCTCTAACTGAGCATAATATATCCTTTGAAAAGGATGATTTTCTACCTCAACACCTTATAAACAGTTGTTTATCACTCTATATCTAGGTGTGTATTTGCAACAAAATGGTAAAACTAGTTCTCATGGACAATGTTTAGGACTCAACATTTGTAACATATCATTTCTCTTTGTAATGTGCGTTGGACCATCAAATTTAGAGCTATCTAATAGGAGTACCAAGGGATTTGATAATATGTCACAATAATTATTGGGACAAATAACATTGAATATTACCATAGGTTACCATGCATTACCCACTTTGTGTCAAGTTATGTCAAATGATTTGAACTATAACATTCTTCTAGGATGAATTTGGATACAAGAGATATATGCAATTTCCTCCACGTTGTATGCATCATTAAAATGTAGTAATCAAGGATTTTTTTACACATGTTTAATGGATATTAGTCCCTTCAAACATTATGCAATGGTCTAAGCACCCATTAACACTACACCACAATCCTATAAACCTAATTTTAGTTCTCAATATTTACTCAAATATGAGTACAAGGGACAAGGGTTGGGTAAAAATGAGTAAAGAATAAATTGGCCTGTTTCTCCTATAAATAATATAAATTGGCAAGGTTTGGGTTTTCTAGACAAAGTTACCAAACAGAAACATATCCCTTTAAGTACAATTTATTTTCAAAAGGCCAAAATGGAATATATTAATGTCTCTATAACCAGGCTCTAAGTGGTCAACCATCATTTAATTGATGAGGTTGCTTCTCAAGAAATTTTAACAATGGGTGAGTTTTCCAATGATGAATCATTACTAAAGTACTTGGGGTTATATGAGGATGTCCCTTCCTTCTATCTTAACAATAGGTTTCATTATGCTACCTATGCTTATATTTACTTTGGTGAGAGTGATAATCCAAATATCAACATGATGCATCAAATTTTATTCCTACTACACCATTTATTGTAGAGAAATCTACTTTGTTAAAAGAATACATAATCAAATATAACTTTAGAACAGATAAGGACCCTAGACCAATTTTAATTATTGTAATGATGTAGGAGGATGAAGGGAAAACCTATCGATAGGTCCTTCATGATTTTCCTAAACTCTTTGCTTGGGCTTATTCAGATATTCCTAGTATTGATCCATTGGTGGCAATGTATAACATATTATTATACTCAAATGCAAAATTATAAAAATATGAAAAATGCATCCCAAAGTGGCATTTTTGGTAAAAGACAAAATTCAAAAGCTCTTAGATGCTCGATTTATAAGATCCATTGCATGTTCTAATTGGGTGTCCAACATTGTCCCTATTAAAAAACCAAATTGTGGCATTTGTTGTTGTCGTGATTACCATGATTTAAACAAGGCTTGACCTAAATATGTCTTCCCTTTACCTAATATTGACATGATTGTGGATTATAAAATAGGATATGAAACATTTTCATTTATGGATGATTTTTCAAGATACAACCAAATCAAAATTAACCCTATAGATTAAGAAAATACCAAATTTACCACTCCTTGGGGGACATTTTGTTACACAGTCATGCCTTTTGGATTAAAAACCATAGGAGCCACATATAAAAGGGCCATGATTCATATATTTCATGATTTCATACATAAATATATTAAATAATATGTTGCTAATTTATTTATAAAATCTAAACACCGCCAAGACCATGCTACTAATTTACAAAAAATATTGAGCACTTATGTAAGTTCAATGTTGGATTAAATCCAAAAAATTGTGTTTTTGGGGTATCTTAAGGGAAAATCATAGGATATGTTATTTATTAGTGGGCATTGATGTTGATCCAAAAAGGTAAAATATATCATAGAAATGCCACCACTAGCCAATCTAAAGCAATTGCAATGCTTGCAAGGTTGAATTCAAGGTATTCGACATTTTATTGCCTAGTTAATTGATAAAACAATCCCTTTCACCTATCTATTAAAAAGAATATAAAATTCATATGGGATTATTTATGTCAATAAATTTTTGATACAATCAAATCATATTTATCAAATCCACTAGTACTTACACCTCTTATCCCAGATATACCATTACTGCTTTACATATTAGTTGCCCATGAGGCCCTAGGGGCCCTACTAGCATAATTTGATGATAATCACAAATAATGTATTTTATATTATATCATTCACTAGTTATTCAATTATAAATGCAAATATACAGCAATGGAAAAACTATGTCTAGCCTTGGTTTTTGTTACTCAAAAACTATGACACTATTTACTAAATAATGAGGTTCACATCATAATTAAAGAAGTTCTATTAAGGTTCCTTATAAAAAAAACACACCTAACCAGATGCATAGAAAAATGTGTGATGAAACTTATAGATTTTGATCTAAAATTTATAGCCCAAAAATCAATAAAATGACCTATCATAGTCGACCAATCAAAGATAGCTCTTTTACCAAATTCTTTTATGCTCATCAAAGCTTTTCAAGATGAGTTTGAAGCATATAATATATCTTCCAATTCATGGATAATGTTATTTGATGGATCAAATATAAATTAGGGGTGGGTGTTGGTATTGTATTTTGTATGTCTAAAGGTAAATACATGCCTCTCTATTAAAAATTAACTTTTTCTTGCAACAACAATATAGCCAAGTATGAGGCCTTGGTCATCGGATTATCCATAACACATAAGATTGATATAAGAGACATCCAAATTCTTGGTGATTCCCAATTGTTTGTTAATCAAGTTACTAATCATTACCAAAATAAATAATAACATATTCTGCAATATAAATAAATGGTAGATAAAATCACACGGACATTTGACACATTTTCTATCAATAGTATTCCATGTAAAGATAACTACCATGCAAATGCTATGGTAAGTGTGACATCCTTGATGACTTTTGATGATGATCATATAAAATTTACAATATTATAACTATAAAATCCTTCCATTTCTTTCAATCAAATGAAGTTCTTGGTCATTCTTTCTATTACTCATAGTACTATAAACACATAATGATACATTGATATTTATAATTTATTTTATTGAACCTATATACCAAACCATTTTGTATGAAATGATAAATAAAAATTACAATGTGAAGCATTTCATTATGCTATTATTAGAAATTATTTGTTCAAATGAGGTTTTGATGGAAAATTACTTTGATGCTTAAGCAAATATGAGGCATGCACTACACTCTTGGAAATGCATGACAATAAGTGAGGTGGGTATTTTAGCGAATGTGCCATGTCTCAAAAACTAATACACCAAGGTTATTACTAGCCTAAAATGGAACAAGAATTTATTGAACATTAAAAACTATGTTTACAATGCCAAAAATATAACAGTTTGAATCATGTGTCATCACATGAGTTACAATCATTCATTTCACCATGGCTTTTTTCCTTATGGAGATTTGAATTAATAAGAAAGGTAAATATGGTATTCATTGGTAGACAAAAATTAGTCATTATAGCTACATAATATTTTTAAAAATGGGTGGAAGCAATTTCACTTGAGTTTACCATAGGGGATGACATTTGCAAGTTTATGATGACGAATATTATTTCCTATTTTGACATGCTTTCAGCTATTATTTTTAATAATGAAAAATCATTTAAAAATAATATGGTAAAATTATTTTGTAGTAAATATAATCTTAATCGTATCTTTTCTACACCTTATTACCCATAGGAAAACAACTATCAAAGTACTTAGTAAAATAATTGAATGATATAACATTATTTGGCACCAAAAAGTGGTATATTGTCTATGGGCATACCAAACTAGTGTATGTACACCTACTCAGGATACACCTTACTCTTTGGTCTATGGTATAGAGTTCATCTTACTGATTGAACTTGAGATACCTTCTTTTTGTGTTTCTATAAAATACATCATCAAAGATAATGAATACCCTGAAAAGAGATTGGATTAGTTAGAGCAGTTGAGTGTCAAATGCACACATCTTGTTAAGAACTCATGTGTTTATTAGGATCATGTAAAATAAGCATATAACAAAAAGGTTCGGTCACATGACTTTGTTGTGGGTGACCTGGCACTAAAATAAAATCCAAAGAATACTAATGCAGAAAAAGACAAAAAATGGAAAGTTAAAATCAAATTGGTTGGGACCATGTATAGTTAGAGAAACGCTAGGAAAAGGTGTATACCACCTTGTTATACTTGAAGGAAACCCTTTAAAAATTAAAATGAAAATTATGCACTTGTGTAAATATATTATGTAAGAAAAATTCTAAAAATACCAAAAAAATCAAAATCATTTAAAAATACAAAACCTTTTTCGGTACCTACATGTTCTAATGGCTCTTTGGCATCTATGTGTTATTTCCATGTTAGTGTGTGACATATTTAGTTACTTCTACATCCACATATATGTGTCACACTTCTATTTGAGTGTGAAATAGTCATACACAAATGCATGATCTATTCCTATTTCATATGTTGAGACTTCCCTCTACTCATATCATGCAGATATTGGGGGCATCTGCTTCTTTGATCTTGATACACATACGTTATATGGTTCAATGATCACATTTCATTATCATGTTTGAGCTTACATATGTACTTGCACATTCATTTATCCATGATTATTTCATACACATGGTACTTGATATGCTATACACTTGACATTTTTTTCCTATTGATCCATGGGCTACTATGACATGTTTATGTTGGTTGCTTATGTTTTCCTTTTATCAACTTCCTTGAGTGTATTACCTTGCTATTTTATTACTTGTTCAAGCATTTTAATATGCTCATTTAATTATTTCCCTTTTGAATATGTATGATTTTTTTGACATTTTCATATGTCATTATTTATTGTTTGAATATGTCGTTCTTACTTTTTTGGACATTTTTAAGTCTTGTCCCTTCAATTGTGTGACATTTAAACATGCCCCTTATTTGTGATCTCCTTAGACCATTACCTTTTAAATTATTTTTGAGTGTTTTTGTGTGTGTTATTAGTTGTTTTTTAAACTTGTACTATGTTAGTAGTGGTTTTTGTGTTCCACCAAAACATGATAATTACAGGGATAGCCCTTTGTTCTAAGGAATAATTTACAAGGATTTATAGATAAATATTGGTTTTAACATCTAGATTAAAATTGCAAATATTATACTAAGGAAAATACACTTGGGTAGAAATTAAATATATTAAACAAAACTCTTAATAAAAGAACTACACATGAAATACACTCCCATACACAAAATTTCATAAAATATAGAATAAACATAAGGAAATCATATAAAATGTTATATGGACTCTCTGTCATAATTATTATTTTTATTGAGGTTAAAGGGGGGATTTTTTTGAACTAGGGTCCCAAGAACCTAAGATAAGTACAAACAAAAGAGAGACAAAGATTACCATAGACCAAATAAGAAATAAAGACAAAACAGGCCTAGAGATAGCCAAAATATAACCCCAAAACAATAGAATCAATAACAAAGAATAACAAAAGAAACCATGGCCTAATCTAAGTCTAAACTACCAGAGACATCCTCCCAATAGGCTTTCATCTTTTTAAGGTTTGCATAAATTTGAAATAATAATTTATCTTTGTCCATGACATTATGAGAACCACTATATTGGCCTTGCTTACCTTTCCCTTTGTTAGTCATCTTGGGCTCAAATAACTCCCCAAGGTGAGCTCTAAGATTGTCTACCTTTTGGATACCCTCATATATGTCTACCTTGATGCAATTAACTAATAATTTGATGTTATTTCTAATATTCTCATTCTCATTCTCTAAGATCTCCACTCTAAATAAGAGGTTCTATAACTATTGATCATCCTCCCTGGTCGAAGAGATTTGATTCAATCTAATGTTTTCCTGCTGCAAGAAATTCACCTTTCCTTTAAGATCCATGAGCTCTCTCATGAACCAACACATTATAGGTTTTTTAATATTTAATTATTTATAGCAATAGGAACACTGATCATAAATATATGCCATGTTTTGAGCATACATCTTTATCATAACCCTCTTAATCAAATCCAACTAGTAAATACACTAAAACAATTATGTAGAGGTTGACCTATTCTATTTCATTCTAAAGAATTATATAGCCTAAAGGTTTTTATCATTTTAACCTCTAATTCCTTCTTTAGTGCACACATGTGCTAACTCATATTGTGATTCTTTGTAATACCATCGATACCAAAATAGACTAACCATGTAACAATATAGAATAACTTATAAGAAAACCATGATTCTATCCATGTGGAAATTACATTGGTTCGTATATTCTCTCGCTAATAGTTTTTCAGACTTAAATTGTTGTCTCATCTTGAGATAAAGTCATAGATGTTGGAGAGACACAAAAAAATAAGATTAAGACATAGAAATTGTACATCACTCAAGGTGCCATTTTACTAGTTTTCACCCTGTAGTGCACTACTTAGCTACCCTCACAAGTTTTCAACTAATTATTAATCCAAGCTACTATCCTTGAAGGTTTTCAATAGGCTAGAGAAACTGGGGAGTGCCCTTTCAATTTTTCAACCAACTTGGATCTATGATGTAATGTGCTCCAGTCTATAGTAAAATTGAATAGCAAAGTTGCAAAATGTTCCCACGTATGGTGAAACTATCTAGATGGTGGAGGCATCTATTATGATACAAATATGGAGGATGGTTATGATGATGGTAGTGTGCCTTATGATGAGTTGGATGTGACAGTATTCTACTATTTGAGCTTCTATTATATTTGACTAAGTGTAATAAATTGAGGTACATCAACCAAGGGTTCAAGAGAAATATAAAGATTGGATAAGTCAGTCTTATAAAACTATCATGCGAGAAAGAATTCCTATGTGTTGTGTAGCAATTCATATAGAGGAGCTTGAGAATATAAAAGTTATCGAATGTTACTATCCTTTTTAGTTGGAAAAGTAGCATGAGTAGTAACCATCTTAGTGGTGATGTCTGCATGGAGATGTGCAAGGTTATTGGCATGATATTGTGTTTGAATCCCTGCAAAAGTGTTATGTAACATCTGATTCTAATAAATTTGAAACTATTACATGACAAAATCTTGAGCATGTAAAGAGGCCTACAAAGTAGTGTTTAATTTAGTATAAATGGAAGATTGGTCATGTAGAGTGGCATTTAAAGTAGCAGTAGTAGTGAAGTTAGATTACGCATCACTCTAGATTATGTCCAACTATTGCTTCTAGTCTAGCTTTTGCTAAGCCAACTATGTGGATTGGTTGAGTGCAACTATAATAACTAGCTAGTATAGACCAAGAAGTTCACAAAGAACTTTAGTTTTAGCTTTAATGGCTTGACCCTATTGTGTGAGATGGGATAATTATTATAGGGTTTGCCAATACTTGTGAGCTACAAAATCAACAAAGAATTTTATAATAATTGGAGAGAAATTTTGTGTTGACAACCTAATTTTGAAGTGATAGGCAAGAATATTCAATGAGAGCATTGACATTGCTTATCTTATAAGGAAGTTCAACTTTGTCTTGGCCTAGTTGAGTGACTTGTTTCTCCAAAGAGATCATAATCTATGTAATGGATTCTTAGAATGCAGACACCCCTTCAATCTATTTGGCTAAAGTGAGTTGTGAAACATCCAAAGAAACATCAGTTGTTGGCAAAGCCATGGCTAACATAGTCATCAAGGAACTCACCAGAATGCACAATAATGAAGCAAGTGAAAAGAGAAAATGGTCCACCTAGTGGACATCACAAGGACATCCAAAATTATGATACTCTAAAGTCATGTTAGTGCATCCTCATCATGAGATCCTATAGTTTCCCATTAGTCTTGGGGTGTCTCCACATCTATCATAACCTACGGTGTGGTTTTAGTGGCTTTATTATGTGCAGACATCATTGTATTAGTTGTGGATTGTAAACTAGGTGTCATTTATTTTGCAACCTCTATGTGTGTCACCTACTCTATTTTTTGGTCAGTAGCTTCTAATGCATCTTGCATAGCCTTAAGCAATAGCATAGTTGGATCTTTTGCTTCCTCAACCATTCTCTAAATCATGTATACCTCATAAGTTTCTTCTTCTATCTTCAACATCTCTCAAGTTTCCTTCTCTTCTGTCACTTGTGTTGTTATGGCATTCTCTTTACATTGATCCTTGGTCATAGTTGCTTCTTTTGCTTGTTGTTGCATATGAACAATTTCCACATCTATGGTTTGGGTTGTTTGGTGCAAGACATCAACTTCATACACTTGTGATTGCAAGAAACACTGAGCTTCTTGAGCCCCTTTAGCTTTTAACTTCACCTCTTTTTTGGCATGTTGATACTCTTCTTGGTAAGCTCATATTTAAGCTTCCCTTTATACTTCACTTACAGCTTGTTGTTCCTCTTATGTTTATGCATCCAAAGCCACATCCTCAGTGTTGGTGATGTGATCCTTAAACTATGAGGAGGAATAAGAAATGATAGATTCTTATATATTATTCTTCTTAACATAATCATTCTTCCGACCAGTAGGAAAAAGTATCCATTTCAACCTTTGTGACATTTATACATGTGTAGGCTAAGTGGTTGATGAATCAGGCATAAGTACTTCTTCTTCTTTCATAGCCATTGTATGAGGGTTTATTTATTCTTCTTCTATAGTGGATGGTTTGTAATGTCATAATGTCCGCTTCTCACATATAAGGGTTCTTGAAGGAATTTTAGGTATAGGATCAAAAGGGTGTGGCAAAGAGAAGCTATCAAATCTTCCTTCTATGAAAATAACCTTTTAAATTTTTTGGAGTTTGGATTCCTCTCTAATTGTGTCCATAATAACCAAATAAGGAAAAGGGGTAATTCCACACACATAAGTCATGATACCCTTTTCTATATGTGGATCGTGCACACAGCCTTCTTGAATAAAAACTCCTCTCCTTCCCTCTCATATAAATCTCTAACCATGTCGACCATCATCGTGTGATATACCTCTTATTTATATGTATATATGTTAGACTATTGACATTAAGATAAAATCTGAGGAACATGAGGATCATCCAGGTAGGTCTTCTAGCTCTGTGTCTTATAGCTTAGAGGAGAAGGTGGTCTACGATCTACAAGACCCTTGTGTTTTTGAAGGTCTGGCAGTGTTACAATTATTATTTATGTGGTAGTGGTGAGTGGAACACTTAGCCATATAGTTTATAAAAGAGTTGATCTTTATGTGGTGAGCTTCTTCTGATGGTTGACCTATGTATGAATTATGACTATGTCAATGAATAATGGTAAAGGTGTACCTAACACCTTAGGTAGTTCATAAATTTGGATGATTGTTCTATGAGGGAGTTTGGTCACCACTACATACTAGCCCAAATACTTCATCACATGAGGGGGAATGTGTGGGTTGTTGATAAGAAGTTATATTAATTTGTCCCACCATGCATTAAACATGCATTGTGTGTCAAATATGTGCTCTCCCACATCCATATTAAGTTATTGAATGCTACATCAAGCCAATAATCAACAACGAGATGCACTATGCCCTCTAGAGACTTCCACTATGTAAATACTAACAAAAAAAGTAAGAACTAGTACTAGAATGTCCATTTTGATGATGTTATGACTTTATCAATATTACTAATGAGTTCTGGCACTAAAAACTTTGGCCAATTAAATTCATTGCTTATATTTATCATTCAATGGATGATATCAATGATATCCTTCATGGCTTCTTTGGTGGCCTTGGTTGTTTGCCAAAATCTAGTAGTGATGCATTCTACAAGAATATAAATGGGCTAGTCTTGAGTATCTTTTAGGGGAATTAGTTTATGTTCTCTAATATAAGTATCATAGATTTTTGACAAAATAGATGGGACTTTGGACTTTTAGGGACCCAAAGGTTGAACTCATGCTGCCATTCTGATTCTACACACCATAGTAGATTCATTCACATAAATTATGACATTCAAAGAAAGATAAATATTTCCTTATTTAAATTGAACAAGTAGAATCTCCATTATATCTCTCAATTGACCGAATGTGGGCAATTGAATTAACCTTTCGACACCCATATTATGGAGTCTATGTATTGGTGTGAGTTCTAATGATTGTGCCCTTAAACTCTTATGGAGGCAAATACATGTTATTCTATGAGCTGAATGGAGGTATATGCATATGGTTCCATAAATTTGGCTTGATGCAAATTAGACCCAATCCTGATATATACTTGTTGCATGATAATGAGTCCCCTCTACAACTAAGAATGTTTAAAAGTAGTCATTGTGTATGTACGTCTATGAAACTTCTACTATAAAGTTCTTACTATTGTAAATCTCAATTCTTGAAGGCTCAAAATTCAAAACTTAATTTGTACAAACTCAAGTTTAATGGCTCAAGGCTTCAAGTGCTACAAGTTCAATAATCAAAAAATGGCAACCAGATTAGATAGATGATCTACGTATATATCTTCATGTGCCCTTTCATATCCTAATGCTTTAAATGTCCCACGATATCACTTTTAATATCATTTAATTATCAAGATCACATTTAACTGAGTTGGCATGCTTTTTGCTTAGCTGTCACCCCTTTTATGAGATTCTAACTAAGTGATGTGGTTGGTTACCTTTTTGTGCATCTACCATACTTGATTATTATTTCTTTGATGTTGAATCCTCCCTTTTCCTTTGTAAATAATTGACCCTAAATAACCATTAGCCATTATAATATTATTATCTCATCACTTGTGTCTTTCCTAGACTTAAACTTTGACACATGCAGTTGGCTTTGCCCTGATGCTTCACTTAGTCACTACACTCCCTTATTAATGACGCTTCATGTTATATGGTTCCTTGTTCTAATTTTCCAAACTAATGGGCATACTTCTTCTCTATGCACAACAAAAATAGAACAAACCAAATCCACACAAAAAAAACTAAAAAAAAAGAATCCTAGTCTAACATGGTGTGATTTTAACACCTATTGATGTATGCATGCTTAGCTTACTGGTAATAGGGTTTTAGCCTAATTCTATTCACTCTTCTAGGTAGATGGTACCCTATAAATACTTTAGGACCATGGTTCCTGGTTGCATTAATTCCTAGATAACATATTGTTAGAATCTTGTCGTTGATGTCAAAATAATTATAATTGATGTCAACAGAATTTCTAATAAAATTGTCAATAAAAATATCAACAAAACTATCGACAAAAATGTCAATGGAAATGTTGATGGAAATGTTAATGGAATTATCTACATAAATTTCAATGGAAATGTTGGTGGAAATTTCAATAAAAATGTCAATGGTCACATATTTTAGTGAAGAGGTGCTTCTTGGATGGGATGCCTCCTTTGTGAAGAGCCTTTGAAGGCTATATAAGGTAGATAGAAGGTTGAGAAATATATGGAAGTTGAAGTGTGAGATTAATAAAGAAGAGAAGCAAGAAAGTGTGTGGAGATTAAAAAGATATATCATATAAACACATGTAGATTTGAAGAATGGAATTAATTTTTTTATCATTTAAGCATAAGCATATTTTTGCGGAAAAGAAGAAGAGGAAATTTAATTTACCATCATTAATTGATGAAGAAACAATAATAAGGTGGAAGATTGTTTTAGTAGAGGTCAGTGCCTCAAAAAAAGAAGAGATTGGTGTCTCTTGCTAAGTTAGTGCTTAGCAGTGGGGATTGGTGTCTCCAGTAGGTTGGTGCCTACAAATTTTGTAATAAGAATTTTATTTATGGTTGGATTTGGATAGTAGATCCAAGCAATCCTTTTCTCCATGGTTTTCTCTTGAAAGGGTTTCTACATAAATCTTGTGTTCTTAATTGTTGATGTTGTGATTTATATTATTATGATTATCAATTTGAAAAATTAAAAGATTACCTTATATTGATTCACCCCCTCTTAGTATAAGCATGTACTCAATAATTGGTATTAGAGTGGGTTCTTTCAAAAATAGTCTAATTTCTAGAAGGTAGATCCCAAGAGAATACATGGCTGGTCAAGAAGGATTTTCCTCAAATAGGGCTCCATTGTTTGATGGAACGAACTATGCATTCTAGAGCATAAGGATGTGCACTTACCTAAAGGATATTGGCTTTGATATTTGTAAATTAGTTATGAGTAGATATATAACTCCATCATCTCCTCCAATAGATCTAGTGGGAAAGAAGGTGAGTGAAAATAATGCAAAATCTATTTATGCAATTTTATGTGGTCTATCAGAATCAGAGTTTGTCAAAGTAATGCACTGTGAATTGGCAAAAGAAATTTGGGATAAACTAAAGAAAATCTATGAAGGAGATGATAAGGTAAAGAAATGAAAACTCCAAACTCATAGGAGACAATTTGAGAAATAATCTTACCGTTAAAAGGTAGATCTCAAGAGCACACATGGCCAATCAAGAAGGATTTTCCTCAAATAGGGCTCCATTATTCAATGGAATGAACTATGCCTTCTAGAGCACAAGGATATGTACATACCTAATGGATCTTAGCTTTGATATTTGGAAATTAGTTGTGAGAATATATGTAGCTCCATCATCTCCTTCAATAGATTTGGTGGGAAAGAAGGTAGGTGAAAATAATGTAAAGGCTTTGAATGAATTTTTGTGTGGTTTATCAGAATCATAGTTTGTCAAATTAATGCACTATGAATCGACAAAAGAGATTTGGGATAAACTAAAGAACATATATGAAGGAGATGAAAAGATAAAGAAAGCAAAACTCCAAACTCATAGGATGCAATTAGAGAGCTTGAAAATGAAAGATGAAGAAAATGTTGTGGCATATCTTCTTTGTGTAGATGAGATTGTTA
Organism: Torreya grandis; assembly: GCA_037957365.1. NCBI lineage: Eukaryota > Viridiplantae > Streptophyta > Pinopsida > Cupressales > Taxaceae > Torreya > Torreya grandis. The sequence goes on from JARHVA010001290.1 coordinate 3,344,963, forward strand.
ACATCATCAGAGGACTCGACAAAAAGGTTGAAGAATCCATGATCATTTAAAAAGTCATAAGCTCACTTCCCTTGAGATTTGATGTAGAATTTTTTTCTGTTGAATAAATAAAGGACTTATACTCATTAACAATGGATGACTTAAATGGGATTCTCACAGCGTATGAAATGAGAACTGAAAAGGAAAATCCATCTAAGGAAACAAATTTTAAAGATTCAAAGAAAGAAAATAATAAAGAAAATAAATCAAGTGATGAAACCATTAATGAACAAGATGAAAAGGAGGCCCTTTTTGTAAGAAATCTTAAAAAAGGAACCCGATAAATACAAAGTTAAGCTACCTTTCAAGTGTTTCAATTATGGTGAAATAGGACATTTTGCTGCTAAATGTCCACATAAGGATGATATCAATGATGAGGAAAATCATAACAAGGAAAATAATAAGGAAATCAAACCTCATTACAAGAAAATCTTCAAACAAAATGAATATAAGAAAAAGTTTTGTAAGCAGAAGAAAAGCCTCTATTCCAAAAAGGATAGTAGTTTAGCTGAGGAGAGCGATGAGAGCATATCAGACAGTGATAGAAAATAAACTTTGTTCATGGCTATAGAAATAAAAAATTATGCCTCTACAAATGAAGACACCTTGGAAGAGGAAGAAGACATCGAAGATGAAGGAGAGGTAGATCTTGAAGAAGAACTCATTTGTGCTTTAGGTGAGATAAAAGTGCTTAAGAAAAATAATTTGAAACAAAATTTGCAACTTGAGAAATATTAAAAGGAGGATTGTGATTCAAGAGATAAATTGTCAGAAAGCCTTGAAGAATCATAAAAGATTATCATTAACCTAAAGATTCAACTAGAGGAGGAGAAAAGGATATAAGAAGAGGTGAGAATCCAATTGAAGACAAAAGAAGAAAATTGTGAGAGGCAAAAGTCTAAAATTGTTTCCTTAAGGAAGAAACTAGAGAAAACAACCACTAAGTTGAACAGAAGCCTCAAATTTGAGAAGAGTACCAATATCTTAGATTATATCATAAATGGATAGAGGTTACCATTTATAAATACTGGTATTGGATATAAATAAAATCAGATGGCCAATAAAGAAGATCACAAAGAGCCACCAAAGAAGGTAAATGAGGAAAAGATAAAAAGTTATGTAGATGTTCTAAAAAGTCCTATCAATAAGGAGAGAGAGAATTAAGTCCCACAAAAATCAAGAAATCCTCCAAAAGCTAATAAGGACAAATTCATAAAGTCCTTTCGTCTAAGATAGGCACATATGACCAGGTTCTAAAATTCCTTTTATGGTTATTGTTATTTTTGTAATCATTTCGGTCATAAAGCAAGAGATTATAGGGCATGAGCAAGAAATGATTTTGTATGGAATAATAATAGAATTTTTTATGGGTATTTAAATAGAAAATATAATCCATTATCTCCTTTATTAGATTATAATGTCATATGTTATAATTTCAATAACTTTGGACATACAACACGCTTCTATAGAAGTGGTTTTATGAAACCTCCTACGTAGAATAAGAAAGTGGAAGTCATGATTAAACAAAAGGAGGAAACTTAAAAAGTATGGAAAAATAAGGAGAGACCTATGCTTGTGTAAACTACATTTCATGTACAAGAGGTATCACTAAGCTCATGAGAAGACAAATTCAGGGGGAGCTAATCAGTGCATTTTCTTTCAGCTCTATAGATTCTTTGGTGATATGCATTTAGAAGATAAAAATAAAGATCAGATAATGAATATTATTTGTGAGAGTGATGATGCAAGTGATGGTAATGTTATTAGAAACAAGTCAGAGAAATAGGAACATAACATAATGAAATTAGTCAAGGTGTAGAACATCTTAAAATAGGCATGGGCTAGAGTCAAGTGTAGATTATAGAAGATAATTCAAATCCATCAAGTGATCAAACTGGGAATGTTAATGAGCATATGGAGCATGATATGCTTATATAAAGGGAAGTGGAAAAGAGGAGTTACCATTTGAGAAACTAGAGATAATCCAAGTGGATGTAGATGATGTCAAAAATCCCAGATTTGATCAAATTCAAGGAGAGAAAATGAAAAAATAAGTCATCCTTATGTAAAAGGATAGGGAAGATCAAAAAAACAATCATTAAATTATGGTGATGTTGAATAAGATGATATGGATGTTTCCCATGATTTATTTATGGATGGAAGTATAATGAATATCACTTTGTCATTAATGTCAAAGGGGGAGAATTAATGAAGGGGTGAGAAAAGGAGGATAACTATAGCAAGGGGGAGTTTCTCTACAAATTTGCCATCAATGACAAAGGGGGATATTGTTGGAATCTTGTCATTAATGTCAGAGGAATTGTAATTGATGTCAACAGAATTACCAATGGAATTGTCAACAAACATATCAATAGAATTATTGATATAAATGTCAATGAAATTGTTAATGGAAATGTTGATGAAAATGTCAATGGTCACATATTTTGGTAAAGAGGTGCCTCTTGGATGGGATGCATCAACCAGCATGAAATACATTCTCCCAATAGGAGCCTATTAACCAGGTATCATAACACCTAGTGATCGATGAATAGCTCAAATGGCATAGCCAACAGGTAGTGCTATAATTTTTGAAGTGCAAATACCATTGTTAAGGCCTCTCGTTCAGTTGTGAAATTTTTCTCTACAAATATAATTTCTTTCTTGTGAAATGTATAGGATGGTCTAACCCCCTCTCCTAGTTTCATTAATGGTAATTTGACTACAATTTGTGATGCATTTACATGCATATGAAATAGTTTATTCCAATATAAGAAGATTAGAATCAATGCAGTCATTAGTCTTTGTTTGAAATCAATAAATGTCACTTGGCATTCATATATCCATATGAATTGTGTTCCTTTCCATAGTAACTCCTTTAAAAGGGGCACATATAGCTCCATAGCCCTTAATGAACTTCCTCTAGTATCCTATGTGTCCCAAAAAATATTGTACCTCTATCAAAATTGCAGGTGGTGGCATTCCTACAATTATTATGATCTTGGCTTGTTCTACCAAGATACCTTTATTGCAAACCATATGACCTAACAAAACCCTAAAGGGTGTGTGAAAAACAAATATTTCTTTAAATTTATCATTATTCATATCACTCTACATATCTCCAGCATCAATATAATTTTAGACAAAAGATTTGCAAACAAATAAAATATTTCCCAATCATCCAAATAAACCTCAAAAAAGTCATGGATAAAATATTTAAATGCAATGACTATAGCTCTAGAGAAAATTATAGGTGCATCATTCAAACTAAATGGCATTACCTTTTATGTAAAGGAACCCCATTTGGTTGTGAAGGTAGTCTTGGCTCTATCTTCCTCTATGATCAAGATTTGATGATATACACTAAAACCATATATGAAATAATATACTTCATGTCCTATGACCACCTCTAAAATTTCATCTATGAAAGGAATAGGAAACAGATCATTGACATAAGACTTATCCAAGATATGGTAGTCTTTATATATTCTAATCTCATTAGTATTCTTATGATGCATGAACATGGGACCAACTCAATCAGATTTCTCTATAGGAAAGATGATATTATATTTGAACATGTGATCCAACTCAAATTTCACTTTAATCTTCATATTTTGGTTCAATCGGTAAGGTATTTTCTTAATTTGATGTGCACACTCCTTTAGTTCAAAGTGCATTTCACCTAAAGATAGATCCACACCCTTAACCTTTATAAATTTTATAGGTAATACATCCTGGTAATCTCTTAAGAGCTACAAGACTTCTGTTATGTCTTCTTAAGACCAATAATCTCCAATGTGCACTAGTTTGGGAATGACCTATGTTCCAATGTTCCTAACATGCTCCTTTAAAGGTTATTGATAGATGTTGTATTCTTCCTCTGGGATAGAGTCACATAGTTTCTTCTAGGATTGTCTCATGGGAATATTGGTATATCACAACCTTTCTTCTTTTATCTACTCTACGACTAGATCCAGGAATGGTTCGAGCTCCCATTCTAGTTCAAATAGATCAGCTAAAGCCATTTCATCCTCACTATCTGAATTAGATGTTTCATCATCTTGATCTTGTATCCTATGGCAAGGATGAATGTGTTGGAGTATTATAAATGATGTCATAATGATGTCATAAAGGTGTCCAGGTGAGTGGATGAAGTGCCTTGATAGCCTAAGTGATAATGATAAAGTGTGCAATGTGCTTGTCTAAGTATGCTTGAAGGAGGCTTGGTCGATCTTCATTTTTGGCATGGTTAGATATGTTCAAGGAATAGTATGATGATTTGAGGATGTGTAAAATTTCCTATCAAAAGTCAAGAATGCTTTGATTACTTGTGTACATGAGTGAAATTCATCTGGTAGTCCGTAGTTTTCATCTAGACCTTTTGGGTCTAGTAGCATAAAATTTGAGGTAATTTGATGATGTCACCATTACGGCATGTGGATGAGTCAGGGGGAGTTGGTGAAATGGTTTTGATCACATTAGTCACTATTTTTTATGCAAAAACTCTCAAGTCCAGTGATGAAGCATGACAAAAGATATGTGAGCACAAAGTTGGGCTCCCATGCAGTTTGACAGTGTTTTCCCATACTTTGTCAAATTTGCAATATGGCAAGTAGAGTCAAGTAAACATGTTGATGAGGTTATCATTTGCACATATAGAGGTGTCAAGATAATGATCATATGGGTTTGTTTAGTTTTTTGCCTAGTTAATCTACATTAAATTTTAGGTCAAGTATTGAAGCACACCAAAAGATATGCATGTGTAAAGTTGGGCTCCCAAGCAGTTTCACATTGTTTTTCCATACTTAGCCAAATTTTCATGAGGCAAGAAAGAGTCGAGTAAGCATTTTGATGCTGTCATATCTCACACATGTAGACATTTCAGGAGAAGGTGATCATATGGACTTATTCAATTTTGTGCCTAGTTGATTTTTGATAACTTTTAGGTCAAGAAATGGAGCACAATAAAAGATATGAATGTTCAAAATTGGCCTCCTAAACAAGTTCTTGACATAGTTACATCTATAATAGAAAGAAATCTGAGCGAGCATTTTAATGGAGGCATATCTTGCACATGCAAAGGTTTAATGAGATTCTTAATACATGGTTGGTTTTTCCTATGTGATTAGATCATATGATCCAAATTTTAGATCATGCATCTAAGCACAACAAAAGTTATTATGTTCCAAAGTTGGCCTTCTAGGCAAATAAGTAATGGTCCCCATACATAGTCATTTTTGCAAAATGTTAAAGATCAGGACCAAATAGAGATATAATGGTGCTTAGGAGTTTGTAAATCCAAATATATGGTGCAAACCAAGTTAAATGGGTCAAAATGTTTTTTGGTTAACCAAGTTAAAGTTTGAGCTCCATACAAAAGCATCAATAGAGTGTGTTTATTCCAAGATGTCAGGATGCAGTGAGATGAGGGCAAGTGCTCAATGTTTAACATTGAGTAGAGATAAAGGTTGAAATAATTTAAGGGAGATCGATGTTGTGTGTTTTATCTAAGAAATGAGAGAATGAGATGCGAGCATAATTTTTGATGTTTAACTGTGACCATATGAATTCAAATATTTGAATTTAACAAAGGAAAAAACTAGTGTTTAGTTTATGTGCCATAAATTTTGATCTAGGTAGAATCTGCTCATGCAGTAAAAAGAAAATTTTTAGAGAACTCTAAGGTGCATCTATCAATATAGATTTAAATATCTAAAAGGGTGTACAGTCAAAGTTATGAAGGTCCAAAGTTGATTATGTGTTCATCTATGTTCTACAAGTAACCCGAGAAGGGTAATTAAGCTCATTTTGATGTTGTTTCAATGTTTCATGATGTATTAGCTATTGGGGAGTGTTTTAGGATACATGAGGATGCTCTATGTGTATTTTGGAGGTGTGATCAATCTATCTTGAGTATGAACAATTCTTAATAAGTTAACTATGTATTCATTTATAATGTTCCTATGCACCAGGTCAGTGTTTGAGTTGTTTGAGCATATGTAGAGGTGAGAAAAGTTGACTATGATCATTTGAGTATGTTAAACAGGACATACAAAGTGGACCCATGTAATTTGAAGTATTCATATGTTCTTTTTTTTCTTGATGAAGTGTTAAATGGGTGAATAGGTCTCCATGAGACCTATAAGGGCTACAAGGGCCTATTTGATAGGTGTAGCTGCTTAAGGGTGACCCATAGATGCTATGGATGACCTATGAAGATTATTTTGAGTTGTGTCTTGATGTGAGAAATGAATTAAGGGTGAAGTCATGTGTTGTGTCTGACATGGAAAGTTTATGAACTTGTTAGATCATGAATGCTTTATATATAGTGAAACCAAATGTGATGGTTTATAGGGGGTAGATATGGAGCCAAGTGAAGGAGAAAAAATTTGAAAGAGAAGGTCTAGGTTAGTGAGGACTAGTAGAGAGTGAAGAGGATCAGACTTGCTTATCTTATCAAGGTGATGAAGGTGATCACATAGGTCATTGGACCTAATAAGCCTAAAAGAGGTAGAATAAGTGAGTTTGCTCAAGAGGCTATTTGAGTGAGTGTTTATGGTGAGTGAAGGCAAGGTGAAGGCTATGTGTGACCATTTAATGAGTTGAAAAAGAATAATAGATTGGGATCTATTTGTATGACCTGTAGGTCATAATTCTGCTAGTAGAATAGTGTTGTTGTTATTGGAGTATGAGCGAAGGTGAAGAGTGATAATCAAAGGTCCATCATCAAGTGTTGTAGACATTAGTCCAAAGGTGGATGTGTTCATAGGTTTTATTATTGAAGCTTAGCATCCAAGGGGGTTGCAATCTCCTTTCAAGGTGAAACTTTTTAAAGGTCTAGTTGTTGTTGCAGCTCAGCTAGACAGGTGTGGTAACACGTTATGGGATTGTTGTCTCACTAAATAAGGGATTGTAGTTCCTTGATTAGTTACAATTAGTCTAAATTAGATATTGTCATTATAGGAATATAGTCCATCTTACAGGGTTTAGTGGGTTTTATCCCCCAAGAGGGTTTCCCACGTATATGTTGTGATAATGTGATGTATGGTCTTGTTCATGCTTTTAATGTATGTGATTTCAGGATTATGTTGTTATGATCAAGTTGATGAATGATGGAATGGTTTTGGAACTAAATGTGCATTGTTGTATACTGATTCACCCCCCCCCCTCGGTAGCTAATTTTCATAATTAGTATTAGATAGGTCTTTTGGAGGAAGCTTAATAACTTAGAGGAGATCCTAAGTAGCACAAGATGGTTAAGCACTTGAAGAAAGAAAATATTGAATTGAGATCAATGGTAAAAAGTCTTGAAGAATAGATTAGGCATATCAAAGAGCAAGAATGTATAATGATGGATGACTTGGTTAAAGAATTTAAGAGGAATAAAGAGACTATCCAAGTTATTAGAATTCAGCTAGAGGCTACATGTTCAAGCCTGAGAGATAAAGGAGATGAATATGTTCAAATGAATACTAATCTTATTTCCCTGAAAGATGAGTATGAAAAAGTCCTAATCAAGATAGGAAATCCTGAAAAAGAACAAAAGGAATCAGAATAGGCCAAAGAGGATGAAGAGAAGTTTAGTATTCTTGAGGATCAACTAAGGTCTACAAATGTAAATCTAAAAGCAATAGAAAATCAATACACTCAACTAAATATTGAGATGGGGTCCTTGAAGAGTCAACATGAGCTTATTGTAGTCAAGTTGGATAAACTTGAAAAGAAGAATGAGAAACCTGAGTATGTCAAGGAGAATGAAAGATTTGAAAGTAATGCAATAAGGTCTATTAGATAACCAAATGCTTCAAGGTATGTTAGTTTATTCCATGGTCATTGTTATACATGTAATAAGTATGGTCATAAAGCTAAGGACTATAGAAGGAAGTCAACCAATTATGGAAAATCATGGAGCTATGATAGGATTTTTTTGGCCAAAGATTGATCATTGTTTAAATCTATCAAAAGGTATGAATGATGTTATTTGTTTTAGTTGTCATATGAGTGGACATATTACTAGATTATATCTAAATGGATTTAAGAGGTCTTCAATGTATGTCAAAAGATATAGAGCTCCTCGAAGGTATGAGAAAGATTAAACTCGGGTATGGAAACCAAAGGTAATCATTGCCAATTATTATATCCATAAGGATGATAATAAATTTTCTCTAGAAGGATATGTGGTAAATTAGGATAAGCTCAAGGATAAATTAGGAAAGATGGTTGCAGAAGATGAGAAGATTCAAACTTGGTATGGAGACCTGAGGTAGTAAAGACTAAGGAGACTAACCTTGTTGAGTCCAAGAGTCTTAATGGATTGTTTTCCAAGGTTAAAAAAGGATCGTAAGTGAAGGAAAGTCAAGATTTTATATTGTCATCATTTGTTGACAAGTCTGAAGCAGAGATTATGTCAATTGTCCAGAAAGAAAAGGAAAATCAAAAGTCAATTCAAGTCTAGCTCAAGGAGAAGACAAAGGTGTTGGTTAAGGCTAGTTCTAAGGTACATATGAGTCCAAGTGAAAATCCTACTATTGTTGAGCATATTTATTCTCTTAAGCCTAAGAATAAGAAGAACTATCAGTATTAGATGACCAAAGAAGAGAAGGCATATGAGGATTTATGGGTAACTCCTAGTTTCACATTGTTCTAAGACATTATGGGTCAGGGTGTCTCTATCTAGGCTTCAAATATATACTTGACAAGTAAGAAGAAGCATGGTGGATACTAGTTGAGCTTTGGTTAATATTGTTTGACAAGAAGGTATGTTTGTGTATTCCTTTTATATATCTATTTGTTGAAGAAAAGAAGCTTGTAAATAATCTCAATGGTTTTATCTTGAGATGGAGTTAGCTTATTGATCATGGTTTGAATGCTCTAGTATAAAGGTGAGTTTCAATATTTTTTTGCATATCAATTTGTGGTAGTTTCTAGGTGAGCCTAAAAATTGAAGGTTTCTCTTCTAGGCCTAGTCTTAGATCTTGTTATGCATGTTAAGGCTTGTTGAGCAATTGTGTAAATATGGGAGGTGGTATGAAGGCTTGAAGAGCTGTGCATAATGTGAGGGGAAACATATGTGAGATGCTCCAATCTTTGTGGAGAATCAATTTTGTGTTCTCAAGATCATAGTGCCAATTAGAGAAGGTCTGTAGCTAAGGTGGAACAACAAGATCATGAGTTGGTTCCAAAGACTTGTGAAGGAGCTATAGTATAGGGTCAGAATGGGTGTTTCTAGGTGGCACAATGAGATTGATGTAATTTCAAGAAGTTTTTGTTGCTTATAAAGGCCTTTACACTTCTTTTTGGTGTGTTCCAGGTGTTTTTGTGGTTTGATGGCATGTTGAAGTCAAATTGAAGATTTTTGAGTGCTCTCATTTTTCTCAGTTTTTATGCTCAAGAATATGCAAGGGTTATAAGAAGTCAAAGTTCCCAAAGGTATGGTTTCTCAATTTTTTTTCTAGAAGTGTGTAACGGATGTCTCGAAGTATTCAATAAGTTTCAGAGGTGGATGTTGACCAGAAGGAGGTTTGTTGACTCTATTTGTTTTAAGATTTTAGGGTTTTAGGCTTTGCTAGAAAAGTGGTATGCCTTATGATTTGAGGTCTAAGGATTCTAAATATATTTAATGTGCCAAATGGGTTGTCAAATCAAACTTCACAGAGATTTGAAGGTTTGTGTATTTCAAGTTATTTAAGTTTTTATCAAAATCGAGGATTAATTGGCAAGATGGTTTGTGAAGGAAGTATGTTGTAGAGGTTGATCTAGGTGATGAAAATTGGTGTGATTTAGGTGGCATATGAGAGTGCTCTAGATGAGAAGTTTTCGGTCATGAAGATGTGTCTACTAAAAATTGTGGGATCTACAAGTTCCAAGTAGGGTTACATGGAGGCTAAATAGGCCTAGTGTGAAGAAGAGTGCCTTTTTTCTCAGTTTTGTTGTTCCCAAAATCTGTCACTAGTTTTTGGGGACAACATATCAACAATTTTTGTCTTGCATGCCAAAATTCTCTCTTCCCTTCTCAAAAAATGTTCTGAGCACTCAAGTTCTTCAATTATTCAAGCATTTTCAGTCAAGGGACTCGCAAGTTCAATGGGTTCAACAACTTCAACAGGTGGGCTCTCATAAAGGAACAACTTCCAAACACTTAGGAAATTTCAAAGTTGGTTCAACATCGAGGTTCAACCAAAAGGTCCATCGATAGGCTTCAAACAAATAGAATGAACCATTGAACCATTAAACCCTGCTTCATCAAGGTTCGAAGGTTCAAAAAGAGTTAAGCACTTCAATGAGTTTGAAGACTTCGACAAGTTCAAAGTTCAACCGCTTTGAAAAGTTCAAACGCCTTTAAAGGACTTAAACAAAAGAAGACTTAAAAGAAGAAAGATTGAACCATTTAACCATTGAACCTTGAACCAAAAGAGTTCAAAGTTTAAAGGTTCAATGAGTTCAATAAAGTTTGAGAGACTTAAAAGAGCAAAGAATGAACCATTGAATCATTGAACCTTGAACCAAAACATTCAAAGGTTCAAGGTTCAAAGTGGTTCAAGTGACCAGCAACCAGTGACATCCCCGTAGATGTCAAATTTAGGGTAATAAAATATCTATTGTTTTTCAAATATGGCATGGACCTAAAAACAAACTCAGTGACTAGCCAAAGAAGAAGCCGAAGGAGCCAGCAAAAAGCGAGAAGATAGCCTGAGAGCTCAGATCACCAAGGAAAGATAAGACATGGTAAGGAAAGAGATAACAATGTAGAAAATCCAAAAATATCTGAGCAAGATTTATTTCTAGTAGGTGAAACAGTCCAAAATCCAAAAATATCTGTGTCGGAGTTATTTCTAGTAGGTGAAACAGTCCACCAAGTGGACATCAGAGAGTGTAAGCACTCAATAGCGTAGCCTATTTTTCTAGATTGAGTAAAGGTGAAGTGGATAGCTGCATAAATATTAGGAAGAGAACCAGGTAGCCCATACTTTGGAGGGGACATTTGAGATGATTTGACATGCCACAATTAAGGCTGATGCCCTATTCTAGCATGGCCCTTGCATTCAAGGAATTGAATGCAGCATAGGCCATTCCATGAAAGAAAATGCCCAAGTCTTTTTGGGAGTGCTATTTATTGTAATCTCTTATTTTATGCAAAGGAGATCTTTTTATTATCATATGCAAAACTTTGCCCAAATTGAAAGGCATTACTAAGACTTTGAGCTCAGATTGTTAATCATATTTCATTATCTGAATGAGAAAGCAAGTGACCTTTTAGACTTTGTACTGGAATAGCTTGTGTTGTTGAAGAAATTATTCTTATGTCTATTTCCTAAATGCTCTCTTGTATATTTAATTAAATAAGCAGAACTAGTGGAAGTAACTAGGAAGGTGTCCTGAAGCCGACTGTGGAGAGACTTTGTGCTACCACAATTGTCTTTAGTGTGTTTATTTTCTATTTATATTTAAAAGATCTTGGGTTGACTTTGTGCCCCCATTGTCCTTTGTATTTCACTCTTTGGCAGTTGAGGTGGAGACTTTGTGTTACACTTCATTTTGTTGTGTTACTACACCCTATTTTAGTGAGAGAAGCAATGAAAGACTTTGTGCTTTCATGGGTTTCTTATGGTTACTGTTACTACTAGGAAGTCTTCCTCTAGTTTTCTAAACATCATTTCTGAAAGAAGAGAAATGCCTTCAGCAATTACCTAAGAATTTTCCTTTACTTTATGAACATCATCTCTGAAAAAAGAGAGATGGATGGTGTTATCCTACCCCTGAGTGTTATTTTCAGCTTATATATATAGTATATAACACCTTATAGTTATAGGGAACCTCCCCTTGATGAGAGGAGAGATTTGTCCCCTTTTTATGTCGTAAACGTACACATTTGGCCAACCAATCTCCTTATGTTGTGGTTGAAACAACCTATTTTGCCTATCAGTTAGCTGGTGACAAAATATTCACCCAACAAGTTTATTCAAAAGAGAAAGGTATGTGCATTTAAATTAGAGTTCTCATGTTGTCCTAGATCATGTTTCCTATTTGGTGAGTTGCATGAGGTTATGTTGATGATTCTTGAGGTGGCTTGAGTAAGATGGCTAGTAAGCCTATATAGTGGTTCTTCATGTGTGTGAAGATCTGAAGATGCTCAAGAGGTGAAATGGCTCATAAATATTAGGGGGAATCCCTCTCATATGTTTCCTAGTTAGTTTCATTATATTTCAATATTTTGTAAGTTCTTTCTTCATTGGTTGTAGTGTTTGATTGAAGAGAGTGTCGGCATAGAGCAAGAGGAAGTTGCCAAAGCAAGAAGAGGTAGGCACAATGTAAGGGGGAGTTTGTACTATATTTTTAATATGGTCTACTCATATTGGTAGTATTTTTAGGTCCTCAAGATCAATTGGTGCCCACTTTGTCATTATGTTAAAGGGGGAGAAATTTCCTATTATGGAGTGATTGAAGACAAAGAAGGAAGGTGAGTTGTATATTGATATATGATGGTTATTGACATCAATAACAAAGGGGATATTATTGGAGTATTGTCAATGATGTCATGGTGATGTCATAGAAGTGTCCAAGTGAGTGGATGAAGTTCCTTGATAGCCTAAGTGATAATGATAAAGTGTGTAATTTGCTTATCCAAGTATGATTAAAGGAGGCTTGGTTGATCTTTAGTTTTTGCATGGTTAGAGATGTTTAGGGATTATTATGGTGATTTTATCATGTGAAAAGGGTCCTATCAAAATTCAATAATGCTTTGAGTAATTATGTGCATGAGTGAAATTCATCTAGTAGTCCATAGTTTTCATCTAGACATTTTGGGTCTAGTAGTAGAAAATTTGAGTAGGCAATTTAATGATGTCACCATTACCACATGTGGATGAGTCATGGGGATTTGGTCAGATGGTTATGATCACATTAGTCCCTAGTTTCTATGTGCAAAGTCTCAAATCTAGTGATGAATCATGATAAAATATATGTACATACAATGTTGGGCTTCCAAGCAGTTTGACAGTGATTTCCCATACTCAATCAAATTTTCAATATGGTAAGTAGAGCCAAGTAAGCATGTTGATGAGGTCAACATTCGCACACATGGAGATGTCAAGATGAAATGATCATATGGGTTTGTTCAAATTTCTACTTAGTTTATATGTGCTAACTTTGAGGTCAGGCGTTGAAGCGCATCAAAAGATATGCATTTGCCAAATTGGGCTCCCATGTAGTTTGACATTGTTTTCCCATACTTACCCAAATTTGCATGAGGTAAGAAAGAGCCGAGAAAGCATTTGTATGGTGGTATATCTTTTATGTTTCAATGTTTCAAGAGAAGGTGATCATATGGGTTTGTTCAGTTTTGTGCCTAGTTGATTTGCACTAACTTTTAGGTTAGGTGATGGAGCATGATAAAAGATATGCATGTTTAAAGTTAGCCTCCCAAACAATTTCTTGACATAGTTGGCTCTATGGCAGAAAGAAATTTGAGTGACCATTTTAATGGAAGCATATCTCTCACATGTGAAGGTTTCAAGAACTTATTAATACATGGTTTGTTTCTCCTATGTGAGGGATCATATGGTCCAAATTTTAGATCATGCATCTAAACATATAAAAAGTTATTGTGGTCCAAAGTTGGCCTTCTAGGTAGATAAGCAATGGTCCCCATACTTAGTCATTTCTAAAAAAATGTAAAGACAGGACCAGATAGAGATCTAATGGTGCATAAGAGTTATACATCTAGATTTATAGTGTGCAACAAGTCAAAATGGGTCAAAGTTTTCATTGGTTAACAAAGTTAAAGTTTGAGCTCTTTACAAAAGGATTGACAGAACATGTTTATTCCAAGATGTTAGGATACAACAACATGAGGACAAGTGCTCGATGTTTAACATTGAGCAGAGATAAAGGTCAAGATACTTCAAGAAAGATTTATGGTGCATGTTTTATCTAAGTAGTGAGAGCATGAGATGCGAGCATATTGTTTGATGTTTAACTGTGACTGTTTGAGTTTAAATATTTGAATTTAACAAAGGAAAAAACCAATGCTCAATTTATGTGCCATAAATTTTGGTCCAGGTAGAACTTACTCATGTAGTAAAAAGAAAAGTTGTAGATGACTCCAAGGGGCATCTGATGATATAGATTTTAAGATCTGAAAGGGTGTACAATCAAAGTTATTAAGGTCTAAAGTTGACTATGTGTTTGTCTGTGTTCTACAAGTAACCCAAGAAGGGTAATTGAGCTCATTTTGATGTTGTTTTGATGTCTCATGATGTATTAGCTATTAGGGAGTATTTTAGACTCCATGAGGATGATCTATGTGTATTTTAGAGGTGTGATAAATCTATATTTAGAATGAACAATGCTTAAGAATTTGATTGTGTATTCGTTCATAATGTTCCTATGCACCAAGTCAGTGTTTGAGCATATGAAAAGGTGATAAATGTTGATTGTGATCATTTTATGATGTCAAAGGGGACATAAGGAGTGGACCCATGTAATTGAAAGTAGTTGTATTTTCTTGTTTTGCTTGATGAAGTGTTAAATGGGTGAATAGGTCTCCATAAGACCTATAAGGGTTGCAAGGGCCTATTCGATAGGTGTAACTACTTAAGGGTGACCCATAGATGCTATGGTAGACATATGAATATTGTTTTAAGCCATGTATTGATGTGAAATATGCCTTAAGGGTGAAGGTATGTGTTATGGCTGACATGGAAAGTTTGTGAACTTGTTAGATTATGAATGCTCTATATATAGTGAAACCAAATGTGATGGTTTCTAAACTTGTGAGAGACTTATAAGAAGGGGGCAGATGTGGAGCCAAGTGAAGGAGAGAACATTTGAGAGAGAAGGTATAGGTCAGTGAGGACTAGCAGAGAGTGAAGAGGATTAGACATGCTTGTCTGATCAAGGTGATGAAGGTGATCACATAGGTCATTGGACCTAATAAGCCTAGAAGAGGCAGAATGAGTGAGTTTGCTCAAAGGGTTATTTGAGAGAGTGTTTATGGTGAACAAGGGCAAGGTGAAGGATATGTGTGACCAGTGAATGAGTTGAAGAAGTAGAATAGATTGGGATCTATTTATATAACATATAGGTCATAATTCTACTAGCAGAATAGTGCTTTTACTATTGGAGTATGACTGAAGGTGAAGAGTGATAATCAAAGGTCCATCATCAGGTGTTGTAGACATGAGTCCAATGGTGGATGTGTTCATAGGTGATGTTTTCTTATCTCAACATCCAAGGGGGTTATAGCCTCCTCACAAGGTGAAACTTGCTAAAGGTCTAGTTGTTGTTGTAGCTCAGCTAGATAGGTGTGGTAGCACCTTGTGGGATTGTTGTCTCACTAAATAAGGGAATTTAGTTCCTTGATTAGTTATAACTAGTCTAAATTATATCTTATCATTATAAGACTATATTCCATCTTGTAGGGTTCAGTGGGTTTTATCCCCCAAGAGGGTTTCCCATGTAGATGTTATGTTGATGTGATGTATGCTTTTGTTCATGATTTGTATGTATGTGAATTCAGGTTTATGTTGAGAAGATCAAGTGGATGAATGATGGAATGGTTTTAGAATTAAATTTGAATTGTTTTATATTGATTCCCCCCCCCCTCAATAGTTACTTTTAATAGAACAAATATTATGTCCTTCCCATTTCCTACTTTATCAATTTGTAAGGCTCAATCAATTTGCAAGCTATGATTTATTGTGAAAATGATTTGACTAAGATGTATAAATCCTTAGCTCATCCCTAGCATACAAAAACCTTTACTTTTTGTAATGCCTTGTGTCAAGTGGTTATCATCTTCAAAGGTGAATGTTTAAATGAAGTCATGTCACAACTGTGTCTAATGCTTTGTCTCTCACATGTGCTCCTAATGTAAATACTAGGCAACTGGAAGAACATCCAATGTATATTTTAAAACATGTACCTAGTACTTCAAAGCTACATCTTCCAACCTCTATCTTTCAATGCATCGATAGATATGAATTTTTAGATAATCTCCTTCTTTGAACATTGGCCAATCTATTATGATGACCTCTGGTAACTGAAATATTGCTAAAATTAATTCACGTGTTGAATCCTAACTCATTTATTTATCATAGTGGACTAACCACCAATTCACAGCAAGCCATTTCAATGCATAATTAAGAGTGCTCACTCTATAGTAAACATATGGTACACGCTATTGAAATCAAAGAATAAACTAGTTACCATCCTCAATGGCAAAATATTGAGGTATTTGGTTTTGCATTACAAAGACCATCCATAGAGGACTGTCGCATGATCTCCTTTAACCCAATTGAGAATATGTATATCTAAATCTCCACTTAATGAAGAAGCTATATCCCATGGTAAGACACCTCTTGGATTTGTATTTATGTAATACTTGTCCATATGACTAATATGGTATACAAAATCTATGTCACATAGAGTTAGTGACCGAATAGACATAGACCACACCTCTTTTGGTTTGAATTGCATGATTTATATATGATTTGGGACATGTTCACATAATAATTGATCTTTACACAAATATTGTTCTTGTATAATGGTGTTGTCATGGAAGAAACTATATGCAGGAACTTGCAGTGCTAGCTATTTATCTTATTTGTTCACTTTCATCCAATTACTTTCCTTGTGAACATAGGGTAGATATGATTCTTTAGGGATATAATAGGTTTTAACCCACATTTATTCAATGTAATTACTATGATTTTGTCTCCCTAATGAGCTTCCAGTTGATTCATGACTGTGTTGACGCTCATTTGACCATTATATGCCCACTTCTTCCCAATCAATACAGGATAGTGAGTCTTGTTTGTCTTCATATCTATGTCTTTAAAGTCATTTCAGAGGCTCAACTCTTTAACTTTGATTTTCATGTCCTCCAAGTGACCAATAGGTTTGACTCATACATAATCCATAAGGCTAAGAGTGACAAGACTATAACTTAGTGTAGGTAACCCAATAATAACCCATGTTGATCTTAGGATCATGTTAACTATGTTTCCAAAATCAAATACTACATTAAGTATTTTATATCCTATTATTTCAATATCCATCTAAGAATCCACATTCCAAGGTTTTTTAGTCTTAACATACTAGAACATTCTATCAGTTTTTTGTTGGCCTTTATTTACACATTTCATTAGGTTATGGAATAGGTTGGTGATGTTCTATGAAATGTCTTCATTATGCAATGTGATAAGTAGCTTCATGAGGTCCATCAAGGTAGTGATAACACCATATTGTCTTAAAATGTGTACTATATGTTCATAGATATATGTATCAATATCCATAGCATCATCTTTAATGGTCTCCTATTATTGTATTGTCTTCAAAATCTTCACAACTTCACGCATTAATCCTTTTTTAGTAGCTAGTTTAGGATATTTATTTGGATGTGCTTTCTTTATCCCATGATCTCTTGGAATATTCAAAGGCAATAATCCTTATTTTGCATGTTTTTGGTGTGTAACATCTTTCAATACATCATCCTCCTGGGGTTGGGTGTTAACTATGTTCACACTCCTTAAAGCCTTATCCATGCATTATTTCTCCAAAACTAGACAATACTTTATATCATTTTAGTTGGAGACCTTATATTAAGCATAGTAAGACTATCACTGGGGGTTTATAGGATAATTTATTTTTATATGATTAAATTATCCACATAGATAACATTGGATTAGAGGTCATTAAGAATTATTTCCCATACCACCTTTCAGATCATCGTGGTATCCTTCCATATTACCTCCTCTAAATCCTCCTCTATCTGCTTAGAATCCTAAGGCATTTGGTTTTTGTGGCCCAAATATCCCAAAGGCCCATTTAGTATTCTACCACTATTATTGTTGTATTCCTTCATACCCACCATATTTTTATTAGAAAAATGATGGTGCCAAAGTTGTTTGTTGTCCCTAGGGAATCTGGGGTGTCCAATTCTGAGATGTAAGTGTCTACGTTTGTGCCGATGATGTCCACCCAACCATACCTAAATATTGATGTTGAGGTACCTATGAAACCCATAATGTATATGATTGTGTTGTACCTATCATGGTAATTTCTAGTTTGGGAGCTGATTGGGTTGTAATAGCTATTTTTTGAGTGGTAACTACAAATATGTTCTTTGTAATGTCTTTAATTCTTGGAGAGATCTGCAATTATTCCCATCATGGTTAGGTGACTTACATAAGTTATAATACAGGTTCTATGGATTCTTGACATACTATTGTATAAAATGATAGTGAGATGTTGCGCGTCTTATTTCTCTACAAATTTCATATAATTTGTTTTGATTCTAAGGCACTCATTTTGGTGATGTCCTTCTTTCCCATAGTCTATGCACATAGGCCTAACTTAGGCTTGTCTCCCACCTCTTGATATTGATCCAACCTTCTCAATAATGTTTATAGGGTGTTTTCTATCTTTATAGTTGAGGTTGATGCATCACCATAATCTTCAATCTGTTTGACTCTAATCGTATTTTCCCTTGCATTATCCTTAGTATCAAACTGGGTTTATGTAATGGCAAACCATATTCTTTTGCTCCCTGTTAGATTTATTTCAAATCTTGTATGGTCTGACTAGAATATTTTGTGATTTTAAAATCTATGATAAGCATCTCTTTTATATGTTGTAGGACTTTTTTATTTACATCTCTACGATATATGAATTCTAATACATGACCACTAAAATATCTAATCAATTCACACTTATTTACTACATCATCATCAATTCCTTTAGCCTAACACATCATGTCATAAGTGATAAAGTACTATTATGGGTCCAAAGACCCATCATAAGATGTTAGATTGAAAAAGGACCCCAACTGAAGTGTCATACTACTACTTGTCATAGGTATCATGATTAGTTATTAAACAATTGATGTCTTCTAATTAGTAATAACAAAGGTAAATACCAATATTGTTATTATAACATATGGAAATACACGTGATTCTAATATTTGTTGTGTTCTTGCTCATTCTAGTGATGATTTAGACTAAGAAGTATCTTCATCCTCTTCCTTCTATTTTAGGATTTCAATTTGTTTAATAAACTCCTTTACTTGCACAAGAATCATGAGATTTGTCTCTGTTAGTATTAATGCTTGTATTTTCTTCTTTTGTTCTTTAGTAAAAGTACATGTGGTTGCATGGTAAGCTATTTTCTATGCTTCAATTTCTTTTTGATGAATTTCTTTAGTAAAAGGTCCTTGCCAACCCTCATCTTCCAAAGTTGTAATGTTTTTGCTATGATTTTGAATAAATTTAGTCTTGGAGGATGTGTGCTCTCATGGTGAATAGTTTTTACTTATAAAAACATATTTTTATGAACTTGAACCTATGTTATGTTTGCAATTATATGGAAATCATGTTTCTATCCCATGGAACACTTTTCTATGTATTTGAACTTTTAAGTACCTAAACTATTTCTTCACTATTTTATTCCTCTTCTTCTCTCACTTTCTCTTTCACATCTTCTCTTCCTCTTTTCATACTATGCCTGAGCTCCTTAATCCACTCATCTATTTTCTCATCTTCTCTTCTTTGTGTCTCACTTTGGTCTTCTATACTACTATAACTTCTTCTATTTGTAATTTCTTGAATCTCACTCTATTTATTCCATCGTCTCTATTGCCATAGATCTCTTTCCAACTACAAAGTTTTATTCTAATCTCTCTCATTTTGGTTCTCCATTTTGGACTCAGATTCAAGTTCTCTCTATTTATTATCTTGCCATTCACCCTTCTGTCACACACATCCCCATAATGCCTGGAGTGACTACTCCATGTTGGATAGAATAGGCACCATGGCCTTTTCTACAGCCAAGATTTTGATAAATAATGATAGTCACTATAATAATTTACCTCTTATCCCCTAATAAACCTATATTTTACCACCTCAAAAGTTGTGTACCCCTATACTATGAACTCAGTGATGTATCTATCTACATTAGCATGGATCTAGTGGTTGATCACACAGGTCCAACTAGTGTCTAGGTTTTACAACCAATCTATCTTCTTTTTAGTCTATGCAATATCATATGTAGCTCTAGATCAAAAATAATGATGTTCCAAGTGAGCTAGCCAATCAGCTAATAATCTAGGTAGTACATGCCAAAATATTTCATAGATCTCACTATATATATATGTTCTTGTATAATATATTTCATGGTACACTATATTCCTTGTACTTATCCCTCTATAAAATTATGAATCTTTTGTTTTAGCTAGCTTTCTACCTCTCTTTGACTAGGTATCCATCAAAGCATCTCTTTAGCTAGTGATTTCCATGCTCACCACACCATTGTTAACAGGGGTTCCTAGGTTTCACCAGAACATGCTAATTATAGGATTAACCTTGAAATCTAAGGAATAACTTATAGGTATTTATAGATGAATATTGGTTTTCAATAACTAGATTAAAATCATAGATATTATACCAAGGAAAATGTACTTGCATAGCAATTACATCTATTAAACAAAACTCTTAACAAAAGGACCACATAAATACACTCTCGTAAACAAAATTCCATAAAATATAGAATAAACATAAGTAAATCATATTAAATGTTTTATGGACTCTCCATCATTATTATTTATAGCAATAGGAACACTAATCATACATTATTCCATGTTCTGAGTGTAAAGCACTATTACAACCTTTTTAATTAGATCAAGGAATTAATAAATACACTAAAACAATTACGCAAAAGTTAAACCCATTTTATTTCATTCTAAAGAATTATATAGCTATAAATTTATTATCGTTATAACCTCTAAGTCCATCTTTAGGACATACAAGTGCCAACTCCTATTTTGTTTCTTTGTAATGCCATCAATACCAAAATATACAAACCATGGAACAACACATAATAACTTAGAAAAAATGTGATTATTTAGTTCACACATTTGCTCACTAACATACTAGTACTATCTAGATGTTGCCACGATCCTTATCATGCATCTTAGGCCTACATGTGATAACATTGGTTCTATGCACTTCAATGTTATATCTACCTAGACATGTTCCTTATATGTGATGTTATCACATATATTTTACACCCGTTGTTGATGTCAAAGCTCAATGTGCAAAAATATAATGATATAATGGGAACACCTCCAAGTTGTAGGACCTTGGCAAATTGAGGTGAACCTCTAGAGAAGGCCGACTTCCTTTCATTAAATTTAGTGCAACTGATAAATTACTACTTTTATATAAATTTTGCTTCTTTAGTGATCTGACTCCTAAACTAGGGTTTGACTAAGGAAAAGAGTTTGAGAATGAAATTTTCAAACTGAAATGGGTGATTGCACCAAATATTTTTATAGTGGGTTTTAGTGCTTGCTTGAGTGAACACAACAAAATAGAAAATAAATTGAAATTTGTAGGAACACAAACTCGTGCAAATGGAAAATTAAGGCAATATTTGTTATTTTTCATAAAAAGAACAATATTCTTTTATTTTAATTAAACAATCTTCCAAAAGGGTTGAAAATACTACAAATGAAATTTCGTGACTGAAATAAGAATCAGAACCTCCACAATTTAAATAACTTTGCATGCATAGGGATTTCTTAGATAAGAAAGGTAAATCTTTAATTTATTCTCATTCTCTAGGTTACAACATGTAGAAAAGTTACTCAAAATATAGAATAATAAATCTAGCAGCAAAAAGATAAGATGGGCTACACCATATTTGTTGGGGGATCAATCCAACAATAGATTACAATTGTGACAGCAATAAACACGGAATTAAACCAGATTGACAAGTAATTAGAATGATAATAGCAAGAACAAGAGATACAAGAAAACACCCTGAAAACTTGTATTAACAAACTCTTTACAAAAGGAATACAATTGAAGAAAGCTTCTTTCTTCCACACCTCTCCTAGATGTATAGATCTCTCAATAGATCTCTATTCCTCAAGAGCTCTCTAAGAACAATCAACTCCAACAAGCCTGGATTGATTCAATTCTGTACTGTTCTTCACACACAATGAATTACAATAATTCACCCTCTACAACAATAACTACTACAAAGCTAAGAAGATCTAATTCTACATATAGAATTAGGAGACTTGAGCATGTACACCCAACAAGCAGTTTAAGCCACCTGAACAAGGGCTCTAAAAATAGTAATGCCAATAATAGAGATGCGAGCTTGAGACTACAACTCAAACTTATCATGCAAACACTCGCTTCTGTCCACGAAAATAGCTTTCTGGACATGCAGGTAACTGACGTCGGTTCCTGCTGCTTGTATGTGACCGCCATCGGCCGACCTTCTGCCGACATCGACGTCTCTGCAACTGCCTGTGACCGATGTCGGTCGCTCCTGACCGACGCTGGTGTCTGTGTAGACCCGAACCTGATAATGAATGCTCCTTGGTGAAGTTTTTAGCTCCACACCCTAACAATCTCCCACTTGGAGATAAACAGCTGCACCAGTACCTGTACAGCAACATCTTCTAGCTCCTCCATCTTCAACTCAATCATGAAGACCAACAGAAGTTGAATGAAGATTCAACTTCTCCTTTGTAACCAGCTTGGTTAACATATCAGCAGGGTTCCTATCTGTATGGTTCTTCTCCAGCTTCAACTCACCATCTTCCAATACCTGTCGTATGAAGTGATACCTTAGCTGTATGTGCTTTGTTCTTGAATGAAAGGCTGAATTCTTACCAAATGGATTGCACTCTGACTATCACTATACAATCTACAACTCTCATGCTCCCTACCAAGCTCATCCATGAACCGTGTCATCCATATCAATTCCTTGCTAGCTTATGTGCCTGCAATATACTCTGCTTTTGTAGTTGACAAGGCAACAACCTTCTGCAACTTAGATATCCAGCTAACCGCCTTCCACCTACAGTAAAAACATAACCTATAGTGCTCCTCCTGCCATCCAAATCACTTGCCATATCTGAATCTACATAGCCATGTAGAGAAGTATCTGAACCTCCATATCACAAGTGCCTACTGCTGGTTCCTCTCAGATATCTAAGGATCCACTAAACTGCTTTCCAATGTTCCTTACCTGGATTGGCCATATACTTACTTACAACTCCCACTGCTTGGGCAATATCTGGTCTAGTACACACCATTGCATACATCAAACTCCCTACTGCGGAAGAATATGGAACCTTACTCATGTACTCTACCTCATCATATGAATTAGGACATTGTTCTCTACTCAACTTAAAATGTCCAGCCAAAGGTGTGCTTACCGGTTTAGCATCCTGCATGTTGAACCGTTTCAACACCTTATCCACATAATCTTTTTGAGACAATATCAACCTGTGATTTTTCCTGTCTCTCTTAATGCTCATGCCAAGGATTTTCTTTGTTGCTCCCAAATCCTTCATAGCAAACGTTTGAGCTAATTTTACCTTAAGCTCTGAGATATCCTGCATGTGAGACCCTGCAACCAGCATGTCATCTACATACAACAATAGAATAATATATCTACCATTATCAAATCTCTTGAAGTACACACAATGGTTTGATTGACACCTACTGTAGCCATGCTCAGTCATAAACCTGTCAAATTTTAAGTACCATTGCCTAGGAGCTTGCTTGAGGCCATACAAGCTTTTCTTCAACCTGCACACAAACTTCTCCTTACCCTTGACCTCGAATCCTTCTGGCTGTTCCATATAAATTTCCTCATCCAAATCTCCATGAAGAAATGCTATCTTAACATCTAGCTGCTCAAGATGCAAATCCTCAAAAGCAACCAAAGATAATACAACCCTTATTGAAGTCATTTTAACAACAGGAGAAAAAATCGCACCAAAGTCAATACCTGGCTTTTGTGCAAATCAGTTAGCAATAAATAAAATAAAGAAGGAGAATATCTAATTGGAGGCTTACTCACCCTTTCTGACCTCCTGATGGGTGTCTGAGACTCGTCCACAACACGCTGTCCACCCAAATTCTCTGACAGTGACCGACCTCGATCACCTGCAGACCTGTTACTGGCCGACGTCGGTTCTGGCTGACCGACCTCGGTACCTGTACGGCTGACATCGGTCTCTGTATGGCCGACGTCGGTTTCTGTCCTACCGACGCCGGTTCCTAACCTGCCGACGTCGGTCTCTGTGTTTTCCTGTAAGTGATTATTTCTTTTTCCCGTGAGCTCATCTTGGACTTTCACCTCATCCAATTCACCATTGCTCTGCTCAGATTGATTCAACTTCCTTAGCTGATCACAATACATCACTCTTTCGTTGAAATCAACATCACGGCTCCTGATTACCTTGTTAGTTTCTAGATTCCACAATCCGTAACCAAAATCATCTGAGCCATAGCCAATAAACGTGCATCTCATAGACTTAGCATCAAGCTTCTTTCTATTTTCCTTATCTATATGCACAAAGGCTTCACAACCAAAAACTTTGAGATATGAGAGATCAACCTTTTTACCTGTCCATGCCTCTTCTGGAATACCACCATCCAGAGTTGTAGAGGGTCCTCTGTTAATCAGGTACACTGCAGTGTCAACAGCTTGTGCCCAAAACTGTAAGGGCAAACCGGCATGCAATCTCATACATCTTGCATGCTCCATTATTGTCCTGTTCATCCTTTCAGCAGTACCATTCTGTTGAGGTGTCCTTGGAACCGTCCTTTGCCTACGGATTCCATGCATGTAACAATAATCTCTGAACTTATGACTGCAGAACTCACCACCATTGTCTGATCTCAGGCACTTTAATCTTTTACCTGTTTCATTCTCAACCATAGCTTTCCAAACTTTAAAAGTATCAAATACATCAGATTTTCTTCTAATACAATAGATCCATACCTTCCTTGTGGCATCATCTATGAAAGATACATAGTACTGTGATCCTCCAATGGAAGCAACCTGAGCCGGTCCCCACACGTCTGTGTGAACAAGCTCCAACTTGTGCCTCTTCTTAGTAGACCCAATTTTGAGAAAACTAACCCTTTTCTATTTTTCAAATACACAGTGCTCACAAAACTCTAGATCTATGCCTTTTAAATCTGAAAGCATACCTTTAGACTTAAGAATTGACATCCCCTTCTCACTCATGTGGCCAAGCCTTGAGTGCCACAATTTAGCGTCCACATCTGAAGTAGATAATATAGAAGGAGATTTGTTAGTAACACAATTACACAAATAGAGAGTACCTTCTCTCTTACCTCTGGCCATAACAAGTGCACCCTTGGTCACCTTCCAAGATTCTGCTGTGAGAGTTATTGTACAACCCTCATCCCCTAACTTTCCTGCAGAAATCAAATTTCTCTTCAAGCTAGGAACATGCATCACATCTCTCAACACCCATGTGTTGCTATTCTGCATCTTTAATTGCACTTTACCTTTGCCAATTATTTTACAGGGCTCATCATCCCCTAGATACACTATTCCAAAATCTCCATGGATATAGTCACTAAAATATTCCCTGTTAGGAGTAGCATGAAAAGATGCACCAGAATCTAATACCCAAGATTCTATATTATTATGCAGAGAGAAAATTAAAGCATCCTGTGCAATACCTACAATCTTGGCTTCTTCCTTTCCTTCGTGCTGGTTGTCCTCCTTAGGCTTTGACCAACAATCTCTGCTTATGTGCCCCATCTTTCCACAATTCCAACATTGTGGCCTTCTGCCATTTCTGGATTTAGATTTGCCTTTCCCCTTTGATTTGGATCTTGCTCTGCCTTTCTTGCTCTTCTCTTTCTGCCTTCCCCTGCTCTCAAAACTTAAAGCGTTCCCAGATGCCTCTTCTGTGCTTTTCCTGCGTATTTCCTCATTCAAGATAATACTAACAACATCCTCTACTTTCAAAATATTTGATGCAGATGCAGTATTACTTACTGCCATTACTAAGCCATGCCAGCTTTTAGGCAAATAACATAATATCAAAAGAGCTTTTATCTCATCATCAAACACTATATTCACTGAACTTAATTGATTCACAATACCATTGAAATCATTCAGATGGGTAGAAACAGATCCACCTTCATTCATATGCAAATTAAATAACTGCTTCATAAGATATACCTTATTGGAAGCTGAGGGTTTTTCATACAAATTTGCTAACGTAGTCATCAACTCTACCGTAGACTTTGCCTGTGATAAATTGGATATCACAGTGGATGCTAGACTCAGTCTTATAGAACCCAGAGCCTTTCTGTCAAGAACTTCCCATTCTTCATCCTCCATGTCTTTGGGCTTCTTTGCAATACATCCTAACGGTAAGTAGAGATCTTTCTAATATAGATAGTCCTCTATCTGCATTCTTCAGTGTTGGTAATTTTTGCCATTGAACTTTTCCATTCTCAATTTACTTTCATCTGCCATTGCTTCTCCCACTCAAATAGAAATCCCTGCAGAAACTCCTGTGAGAACCTGTAATCAATACACACTACACAGATCTGAGCCACCTGTTAGTGAACCTGAACTTTGATACCAATTATCAAGCTCTGAACCTGTAACCAAGGCTCTGATACCACTTGTTAGGGGATCAATCCAACAATAGATTACAATTGTGATAGCAATAAATGCGAAATTAAACCAGAATGACAAGTAATTAGAATGATAATAGCAAGAATAAGAGATACAAGAAAACACCCTGAAAACTTGTATTAACAAACTCTTTACAAAAGGAATACAATTGAAGAAAGCTTCTTTCTTCCACACCTCTCCTAGATGTATAGATCTCTCAATAGATCTCTATTCCTTAAGAGCTCTCTAAGAACAATCAACTCTAACAAGCCTGGATTGATTCAATTTTGTACTATTCTTCACACATAATGAATTACAATAATTCACCCTCTACAACAATAACTACTACAAAGCTAAGAAGATCTAATTCTACATATAGAATTAGGAGACTTGAGCATGTACACCCAACAAGTAGTTTAAGCCACTTAAA
Source organism: Torreya grandis (assembly GCA_037957365.1). Classification (NCBI taxonomy): domain Eukaryota; kingdom Viridiplantae; phylum Streptophyta; class Pinopsida; order Cupressales; family Taxaceae; genus Torreya; species Torreya grandis. Next base: position 3,371,901 of record JARHVA010001290.1, read on the forward strand.
CAAGGGCTCTAAAAATAGTAATGCCAATAATAGAGACGCGAGCTTGAGACTACAACTCAAATTTATCATGCAAACACTCACTTTTGTCCATGAAAATAGCTTTCTGGACACGTAGGTAACTGACGTTGGTTCCTGTTGCTTGTCTGTGACCGCCGTCGGCTGACCTTTTACCGACATCGGCGTCTCTGCAACTGCCTGTGACCGATGTCGGTCGCTCCTGATCGACGCCGGTGTCTGTGTAGACCCGAACCTGATAATGAATGCTCCTTGGTGAAGTTTTTAGCTCCACACCCTAACAATATTGCCGATATTTATACAAAATATCTCATAAATGAGATGTAGTTAACAAAAACTCTAATGCCTAGTAGAGGAAGATGTAAATCTAAAAAATCCATGAACATAGGCATGATCTACAGTAGTTATGACATCCATGGCATGGTGAACAAGTTAAAAAATGAACATGCAAGAGTTGGGTGTGATCCAAACTGGTAGAGGCATGGATAGTTTTTGAGAAATCTTCATACAATGCCTATGTTCTCCTTCATGCAACTACAATGGTTCTTTATGCGATGTAGCGTCCCAAAGTGAAACTTGATATTTGAACAAAAGAAAACTAAAAAATAGCTTAATTTACTTTTTTTCAAAACCCTAATTTGTAATTTCCAATTGAGACTTTTATAACTTACAAGTCATACCACTTTGTCAAAACTAGAATTACAATTTCCAATATGTTCTTTTACAACTTAAGCAATTAAAACTTGTCAAAATGAAAAGTGTAATTTTCAAGTCTAATTTTTATAATTTCCAACTTGTCAAAATAGGAAATGTAAAATACACATGACTCTTTCTAAAAAAAAATCTGTAAAAAAGATAATTGTAATTTACAAGTTATGTTTATGCAACTTTATAATGTTTTTACAATAATGAAAATACAATATATGAGAATGATTTTGATGGATATAATTAATCTATTTCCAACACTTCTTATGACTCTTTATCCTTCGTGACTTGTAACTTCTAAACATATACATCAAAATCCTTGAAGATCTCCTGAACTCTATCTTCAATTGGACTAAAAGAGTGGATGTTGGTTATCTCACAATCTGTTACTGTATCAAAAAGTTCCCTTTTCAAAGTTACTTTATTCTTAAATACATTTACCCATATGATCCAACATGTTATGATACTTGATGTAACAGTGGATAGATCTCAAAGTAAAGACTATATCTCATGCAGATTCTTTTTTATCACTTCTTTGAATTTACTCTAAACCTCTTCTACTAAAAGGATCTGCTCCTAGTAAGCTATTGGTTGACATGATAATTTATTCAACAAATCTTCTATGTCATATAGCATGTTGGTGGCCTTACATGTACAACTTTGGCCTTATGAGTAACACATGTAAGGAATTTTATTCTAAATTGAGCATCTCTATATAATTCCTCTTTCTCTCCATCATTTTTTAATATTTTTTCTGTAAGGAGGATGTTCGATTCAATATTTTTATCTCTCATATTTTATGACTAGTTCTCTCAAAGTTACCCTCCTTTCCTTCATAACTACATAGTGATCCATTATTATATCAGTAATTTTGTTACCTTTTAAGATGAGCTCTTCTACCCATTCCTTAGTAGCCCTGCTGCCAATTTCTATCACCACATCAAGTGTTGCCTGATGTATGATTGAGGTGACTGGCTGTGTTGGTTTAGTTTGTTTTGATTAAATATTGGGCTTGATGTATTTATTCAATGGAGTCATTAGTTATTTAACCTTGTTTTTTAGTTCATCCTTAGTGACCTTGTCACTATCCATTTTTTCAAAAAGGGAGTTGATGTTGGATTGAATGTCCTATTTCAACCCCTCCCTCGTAGGATGTCCAAGGTGAAATTTTAATAATTGATAGTCCCCCAGCACTAGATCTTCTTTATATTTATCTGATGGGGGGACTATAAACTTTGCATATCTTTCCCTTTCTAAGTCACACAATATCCTTGAAAGGGTCTGGGGAGTAGTCTTGGATTTCTTGCATGTATTTGAAAGAGCAAAATCTAATGTACTTGGGGATACCATTTGTTTGTGTTTCTTCCCCATTATTTGTGTTAACCAACTAGGTGTAGAATCATGTTGTGTAGACACTATTACATGAGAATCTATAGCTAAATATGTTGCATTGGTAGGCATGGTGACAAGTGTCATATTATGTACTAATATTGCTACTGATTGATTAACACATGTTTGTGTAATGTATTTCTCATCTATGGGTTGAAGGTACACATTTGCATCAAGTACTTGGTTCTCACCTATCTCCACTAAAGGGGTTGGGGTTACTATGGAATTGGAAGAGGTGGGGGCAATGGAAATGGATGTGTCTACTAGGAGTGTGAGAGATGGAATTGATAAAGGAGCAGACATAGGGATTTAGAACTTCGATAATGGTTGAAGTGTGGAGTCTAGAGATTTAAATGAGTCAATTAAATTAGTAGGGCCACTTAGGGGTTGTAAGGTAAGAAATATGAAAGCAGATGAAAATGAGTTAGTAGTAATCCTAGGAGTTGGGATGGCTAGTGGGATTAAAGTCAAAATGACTAAATCTGTGGCTAGAGATTGCTATGTAGTTTTATAAATTAATGGGGATGGAATGAAAGGGATTGTAAATTAAATAGAAGGAATTATGTAAGGATGGATTTAAATTATGAGAGGAGGAAGTGAAATGGAAACCTGAGTATCTAATGAAGGTGGAAATCGAGTGTCCACTTGCCTTAATTTCACTATTGGCAATGGACTTATTATCATGGGTAAAGTGGTGGCAATAGAGGGTGGAGTCACTTGGGGTAAAGGACTAGAGATAGGAGGAGGAGGTGTTGGAACTATAGGAAAGATAGAAGTAGGTGGGGGATGGATCACATAGATGGGAGTTGTGACTATTACTGAAATGGGGGTTGAAGTTGTGGGTGTTTCAACGACAACTATGTCCTCAGATGAAATGATGATTAGTTGGTCTATTGTTGCTCCCTGACTGCTTTATTATCACCTTTTGACCTTTGATTTCTTCTTCTTCTTATGGGAGATCATTGGCCTATCTAATAGATATACTACTACATCACTAAGACCCTCCACTAATGGTAAAACTCCTTGTTCCTTGAGCTTCAGTAACTTTTTAGTGATACTTATTGTATCCTTGGTCACTTTTACCTCTTTAATCCTAAGCTAATTGAGTGTTTTATTGATCATATGTGTAGTTCTATCTATCAGAGAGAAATATTTAAGAAAAAAACACCTTAGTATTGAAAGGGGTTGATCAATGACATATTTATAGTATATCTTGTCTACTAGGGACACATCATCCACCGAGTCCTCAGGGACTAGTGCTAAATCAAAAGTTTTGACCTGATCCAAGGTCATTCTAGAGTGGTCCCTTAATCTTACTTCCTTTTCATCATCCAAGTCGTCTTATAAATCTTCAAAGTAGGGGACATGGGAACGTGTGGAAATTCCTAGTGTGCTAGTGATGCTGCCATGAACATCATAGAATGATCTCACCTCCAAATGCCTCAGGGTCATCTATGTTATTTTTACTTGACACACTTAGCTTTGGCTAGGGAGGGGCATGTGTAACTAACTGCCTATACTAATTGGAAAATGAATTCCTGACTTATGTTTGCTATATAATAGCTTGTGAGTTTTCACAAGTTGTGTCACTGGCTCCATCAATGCATATTTATCACTCACATATCTTGGAAGAGTGTAAGCACTGAATCTACATACTCTAATGTAGAAGTAGGTAGGGAACTGGATAAAATAGTAACCCCACTGGGTGATCTTTATAGTGGCTGCATTAGAGAATATATTTCTCTCTAGTTCCTTTTCAAACATTATTATGATGTAATAAATGAATGCATCATTCACTCTTCTAAATTGTTGTATGCTATCCTCCAAAGTGAGGTTAGGGTAATAGTTGTACACTTTATTTGCCTCACTAGCTATAGTGTTAAGGTTTGGGAAAGCTCTTCCTTTGGCCAATATATATACCAAGTATCTCATCATATAGAATTTCACTATAGTTTACACCTCCATAAATTGCTTGTGGAGGGAGTCAATGATGAGTTGTGCCTAGTGGATGTATTGTTTATTCTCACGAATGACCCATATGTACTGATACATCCAATCTTGGAATCTCTTTACCTCCAAGCTACTAGTTATCCTATGTAGCAATATAATTATGTCCCCTACATCATCTTTGAAATAAATTCTTGCTAGTGTCTCAGGCAATCAAGTGGAGGTAGCCTTAGGAATTCACAGCCATTGCTTGTTCGGCAATCTCTAGCATCCAATATTGGTATCTTAAAATAATATTTTAGATGATTCTGGAGTTATATCCAGATAACTCTCAAATTTTGGTATTAAAAAAACAAAATCAATGAAATATGGGTTTAGATTTATAATCCTTTCCCCTTTATTGTTTAGGACCTCTCTCTTATTAGTATCATAATGTTGTGTGAGTGTAAGTACTAATTAAGGACTCTGCATAGTTAGTGGAAAAGTTTCTACCTAGGGCAATCTAGAGTCATAGATGCTTTGGATCCAATCATTTTTAAATTTTATTTTGATCCTGGTCTAGAAGTCACCTAGGTCTATGTCTGTAATCTCAGTGGTGTTGGATTCTAAATTGAGAGTTACATTGGGTCCTTTAGATTTGAATTTCATCTCTTTCCTAGACATCGAATCTAGAGAGAATGTTGAGGGAAAACCAACTACAAAATTTGGTAGGATTTTCAAGTGCTAGAATTAGGTGGGAACTTTGACAGAACTTAGAGTTACTCTATGCAGGTGAAAATTTTGTAGGAAAGTGTAGTTGCAAAATTAGGTTGAAATATTTGGCGAAGATTGGAGGTGAAATCTGTAGGTCAAAAATATGTTAGAACTTGGAGTTATTCTGAGCAATAGGAATGTCATCGAGGTTATATGATATAGTTTATAGGTTGAAATCCCATGGGGATGGGAGGTGTTTGAAGTAATGGAAAACTTTATGGAGCTTGGAGTTGTGTTTTGTAGGTCAAGAGTCTATAGGGACTAAAAAGTCTGTAGGGACTAAAAATGGATTTAACATTGAATATTTACCTAGTTTTGGGAATATCCACTAGTGTATAAAATTTGGTAGCAAAACCCTAGGTTTTTTACTACTTTGGAAATGTTCATGAACCTTGGGAAACCACAAACTCTAATGATCCTATATGATGTCAAGATGAAAACCATAAAACACTAATCATCTAAGCAAAAACATTAAGGATCAATTGGTGTTTTAAGGAAATGGGTATTTGGGGTCAATTTAAGACATTTTTCAAAAACATTAAGGGGTCTCCCTTAGGTTACTTGATATTTTGATTTTTTTGTGACAAAAATATCAATATTTTTGGCAACCTTTGTGGGGTGATTACCTATTAATTAGTTTCTTTCCAATAGCCTTCTCGTTCATTAGGCATGGAGTCATTTTAAGCTTAACACACTTTAACTGGTGAAGAACACAATTGGGATTTACCTAAACAAGAATAAAATAAGGAAAAATAGAACAAACTAAGGAAACAAAAACTCCTAAAGACTTGACTTGTGTGAAACCACTTATTTTTAAAAACACAACTAACCCTATTATATACAAAATTTTATTTTTTGGAATGAATTCCAAACTCAAAAATAAGCTTTGAGGTATATCCCATTGATTGGGATAGGCAGTTTTGATCCATTGAGCTTGGATAGTTGGAATACATTAGCTCCTTTGTATTGAGTTATAATAGATAGACCTCTCCATAGTGCATCAAACTTGGCATGCTTATTTGGTTTAGCCTTGTTTATATCCCATTTGATAACTATGTCTCCTTCATTAAAGCTCTTATCATATGCCTTTTGATTAAAATTCCTCTTTGTTTGATCTTGATTTACTTTTAGGACTTTCATTGATTGGTTCCTGATTTTTTCTAATTCGATTAGTTTAGCCAATCTTACTGTCATATCATCATTGTCAATCAAATATAATTGGTGATTGAGATCTAGAGATGGTAACTCAATTAATAGTGGGACTCAAGCTTCTCTTTCATATACCAACATGAATGGGGAGTTGTTAATGGCTCTCTTAGAAATTATCCTATCAGTCCACACTGCTAGCTTCAACTTTGTGTGCCATGTCCTTTGGTTATCCTCCATTGTTCTTTTGATAATTCTTATGAGGTTCTTGTTGGTAGACTCAGCCAAGCCATTACCCTGAGGGTAATAATTGGAAGAATTACTTAGGTATACATTGAGCTTTACAACCCATTCACTCACTTGAGTGCTCATAAAAACTTTAGCATTGTCTGAGATAATGGTGTGAGGAAAAACAAACCTTGAGATGATGCCATCCATGAATTCTATGATAGATGCCTATGTGGCATCTTTCAATGCAACTGCTTTAGTCCATCTTATGAAATATTCCTTTGCTGTGAGGACCCATTTGTGGCCTACACTCGATCATGGATTTATCATACCATTGAAATCCAATCCCCATTGACCAAAGGGTAGGTCAACTTGAATTGGTCTGAGAGGGAAGGCTGTTAATCTTTGCTTTTTGTGAAATAAGCACACTTCTCATAGTTCTTTACCCATTGGTGGGCATATTTGAATAGTTTAGGCCAATAATATCCCCCTCTCATTATTTTTATGGTTGTGGTTCTTGTAGAGAAATGTCCTCTTGACGGGCCATCATGAAACTCTTTAAGTACCTTAGGGACTTGATTATGATTGATACACCTTAACATGGCTCCATTCATATCCTTTCTAAATAATATTCCATCAACAAGAACATAATTAATAGATTGGAGTCTAAAATACTTTTTTTTGGACTATTGAAAGCCATACATGTACTTGCCAGTCTACAAGAAAGTGGTCATGTCATGGATCCAGCTGTTGAAAAGAGGTGGATTGGATGTCTGAGGTACACTTTGAGCATATATTGTTTTAGATACTGCTTCAGTAGTCTTGATATCAGAATCTAGTTGTTGACACAATCTCTTACCTCTTAAAATCTTGGTGATTTTGATGTCCACATCATATTCCATGATCTTTGTGATCCATCTTACTCTTTTTAAATTTATCCCCTAGCTTAGGAAGTACTCTTTGACACTTTAGTGACTAACCATCAAATGAATTTTATTATTGGAGAACATATGCATAAAATTTTTAAGAGTTTTAATCATAGCATATATTGGCTTCTCCATGAAACTATAATTTTCTACATAATCCTTCAAGGATTGACTGAAGAAAGATATTGGTTGTTCTGATTGTTCTTTATTTTGCTGAGTTAGGATAGCTAAGATGCTACCTTTCCCTCCAAAAGCATAGAGAATGAAATATTTCTCATAGTTAGGGTTGAGTAGGGTAGGATCCTGAGAAATAACTTGCTTGATGACTTCAAACTATATTTTCCTTTTTGTGTCTAGTTGAAAATGATCCCCTTCTTGAGCATTGCAATAATGGGTTTGGCCATAGAGGCAAAATTTGGAACAAATCTTTTGAATAAGTTAATTTTTTTGAGAAAACTTTATAGTCCCTTCTTATGGCTTGGTAGTGCTAATGTAGATATAAAACTAATTCTCTCTAGGTCTATTGTAAGACCCTCTTTTAAAATAATGTGTCTTAATAGTTTCACTTCATGAACTGTGAAAATGCACTTCTTTGGATTGAGAGAAACCCCAAATTCTCTACACCTTTAAAAAAAATTCCTCAAGTGATCCAGGTGTACATCAGCATGCTTTGAGTAAATAGTGATATCATCTAGGTATACCAGGATCATCTCATTTATCAAACCTCTAAAATCCATATCCATGGTTCTCTAGAATGTTGTACCAGCATTAGTCAGACCAAATGGCATTTTTTATATGCATGCATACCTTATTTTATGGTGAAAATAGTCTTGAACTAGTTTGATTCTTGTACCAGGATTTGGTTATAACCAAAATAACCATCTAAAAGAGAAAATCCTTTAGATATTGATACATTTTGTATAATTTAATCCATAAGGGGAAGGTGATAATAATCCTTTAGAGATGCTTTGTTTAGATCCCTAAAATCTACATAAAGACTAATTTCACCATTCTTCTTTCTTACAGGAAACAAATTAACAACTCAAGATGAGTGCTTTATAAGGAAGATGATGTTAGCCTCCTTCAGTTTGGATATCTAACTCTTCATTAGGGATTCTATCTTTAGATTAATTAGTCTCTACTTCTATCTAATAGGCTTGGTATTTGGATCAAGCTCTATTGTATGTTGGGCTAAGCTAGGGCAAACCCTCTTAGATCATGATAACTCCAATTGAAGTTATCATCAAATTCTTGACACAACTCAATAAAATCTTGTTTCTCAAAATTATTGCATATATTTCTTATCTTTTGTGATTTCCCTTTTGAGATGATCACTAACTCACAATCTTCTTCATATACTATGATATTATTCTTTTCACCTTTCAACTAATCATCTAAATTGAAGATTTTTTCTAGAGTAGCAAGACCCATAAGTAATTTATTTGTCTTCAACTGGATGTTTTTATCTCCATATTGATCTTGGAGTCTTGACTAATTCCTATCAGAGAATTTAGCTTCTTCTCTCAGAAAGTTGACAATTTGTTGGTCATGTTAAAAGACATGCTAATTGGTTGTAGTATTAGGAACAAATGTCTTTACTATCAACCTTACATGTTGGATATTTTTCTTCTTTATTTATTCTAGTAGGTTATATGGGGGGCCTATGGATGCCATATGATCAACATCTTTGTTATATGCTTTTGGTACCACTTGAATGTTCAAAATAGTAAAGTCTTCTAACAGGTCCCAAACCCTATGTTTGTAAGATCTTAGTAAATTATTCTTAATTATGCTTTTAGATGTCACTTGGTGAATAATTAAATCAATGTCACCAAATATTTGTAGGGATTTTGTCCATCTCTCCTTGGCCAATTGTAGACCTCAAATCAAAGCTTCATATTCAGCTACATTATTTGTGCAGCTAAATTGAAGTCTGAAAGAATAGAAATAGATCTCCCTTCATGGAGATATCAAGACAATAACTGTACCTATACTATTCCTGCTTCTTAATCCATTAAAGAATAAATTCCACATTCTTTGAAGATCTTTAGCTAGTTTTATTAAGTTTGAGATGATTACATCATTTTCATGAATGCGATATGTATCCAACCCTATTTCTTGTACATAGTCATAAGGATCAAATTGGATAGATGATTCCCATTCATCCAAATGAGTGTCTGGAATCTATTCTATAGGGGTTACAACTTCATGATCATCTTCATCTTCCTAGTCATGTAGTGTGCACTTCATGTCCATAGGGATAGGATTATATGGCTCAATATGATCTTTTATGATTGGCTCAATGCTTATTGTCACTCTTGTTTCATATCTCATCCTAAGCAACATGTGATACCAATACACAGATAGATATCTTCCCATTTTGCATTAAAATATCATGAATGACAAATAACAAAATAAGGGGGAAGATCTATAACTAAGATATCTTGGGAAATTAACAAGCTTGGAAAAGTGTGAATAATGAGATTTATCCCTTTTATTATTCTTACTATTTGAACAGTAGTCCTATCTAGTTGAACCATACCCTTATTGATAGGTGTATACTTTATACCAAGGGTATTAACTATTTTCTTGGGCATAACAGAACTACTAGCTAATGAATCTACCATGCAATTGTGAACGAGATGCTTCCCTACTATAAGTGAAAGATAGAAAGGGGGTTGCTTACCACTTTTGCTTATTTTAGTGACAGTTTGTGGTTGACACAAATTAGTTGTAGCATTAAGTCCCTTGGTTGGAACCTTATCTATTATCTATAAGTTTTTCAATGCTTTTTGTAGCAAATCTCTTTTCATGAGAATGGATAGTGCTTCCCACATAGTGATATTAAAATTAGTCTTATTCATCTGTTCAATAATACTAAACAAGATATTACCAACCTTTGTCGATGCTTTTGTGGGTAATATGTCTTCTTTAACGAGATTTGAAGTTAGCACTTTTGCTCTAGGCTGGCTTAATGGTACAAAGAGTGACCTTTGTACTGTGTTGTTCTTTACAGGTTCCAGTACAACTTTGTAAGTTGTAGCTTGTTCCACCCTAAAGGGATGATCACATTCTATTGCTCTTTTTTTAATGTGTATTAGCTACTATCAGACATCTGCCATTAAACAATTCCTCCTCCTAATTTACATCATAAAATCCCTCTTCTTGCCAATTTAAAAGAGTTTCCTCAACTTAAGTAAGTTCTTGTCTATCTATTGATTGGGAAGTGGATTTTTCTTATTGTCTTGATATGTTTTATATGCCTTGCACCATCAAGTCTTGGATGATAACACCATTAGGACAAGTATTCTAGTTATGAGGTTGAGAACAAGGATAACACCACTCATACTCCTGAGCTAGGTTGTTCTAAATAGGTACAATAGCTTTGGTAGCACCTAGTGTAGGTAGAAAATGGATGTTTGGAGGTTTTGATTACATATTTTAACCCTATGGATGTGAATTACCTTGATATGGCTGCCTATTAGGTTGATATGCTGGGTTAGCCTATTGATAAGGCTTGTAGTTATGGGATTGTCATCTCTTCATTGCAACTAACTCATTGTCAAAACTCTTGAGTAATGATTTAACCTCATATAAATCATCTGTAGGTGTGGGAGTTAAAGTCGGTGCTTTGCTCATGGTGGGAATTAGAGCAATTGCAGGTAGTGGTGTAGGAGATATTTCTAGAAATAGAGGCATTGGTGGGCTTAAATAAATTTTACATACATAAATTAAACAATTTTTTGCCCTTATTGTAATTTCATAGGCATTAGGAAGTGTGGTTGCACCCATTGACTGAATCATAATAGTTATATCACTATTTAGGCTCTCAAGTCATATAGGAAAGCATTATTTGGAGTTGACTTGACCAATACTAAAATTATATTCCATGTTTTTTGAAAGCAAAAATTGAAATCAATCATGTGTTGATGAGGAGCATATTGAATAGTAGTTAACTATTCAAATTGGAAGAGGTGGTCACTCTTATCTTCAAATTGAGTACATAGTGTAGTGCCTAGGTTATCCCAAACATGGATAGATCTATGAGGGAGACCTCTATACCATTGTAAGGTTTTACCTTTGAAAGAGGAGGCTTGAAGCTTGATTGTAACATTATCTTGTACCACATTATAGATTGAACAAAGATTAGTAATATCTTGTATGTGTTCTACAGGAGTGGTGGGATTTTTACTAGTAAAATATGAAAGGATTTTTAAATCCATGGTAGGTATATCATTATATTGGGCTAACTAGAGTGGGTTACTTCCATTGAAAGCTATGAAATTAAAAAATTTAGCCATTATGAGAGGTATAAAACTGATGGGAGTACTTGGAGGAGCTGCAAATAAAATTTTAGGATATACTCTAGGGCAAGGTACAACTGATTTTGATCTCTTTTTAGATGAAAATGATAATTCCAAAAAATCAACTCTCATAGCTTTAGTAGATGATCTTGTTTGTTTGCTTGAAATACGTAAACCTTGAAATTATGAATCTATAATCTAGTGGAGTTGCCAAGTGCTTTTAAAATTTGTACAAGGATTGTACAATGCTCACTAAGAATAGCACCGATCTCTTTGTAATTTTTGGGGCCCACCAAATGTGCCAAAAACTATTATCACATAGATTTTACACCCATTGTTGATGTTGAAGCTCGTTGTGTAAAAATTTAATGATTCAATGGGAACACCCCAAGCTATAGGACCTTATAAAATTGAGGTAAACCTCTAGATAAGGCTAAATTCCTTTCACTAAATTTAGTGCAACTGATAAATTACCAGTTTTATACAAATTTTGCTTCTTTAGTGATATCACTCCTAAACCAAGGTTTGACTAGGGAAATGAGTTTGAGAATGAAATTTGTAAATTGAAAATGGTGATTACACAAAATATTTTTATAGTGGATTTTAATGCTTGATTGAATGAACACAGTAGAATAGAAAATAGATTGAAATTTGTAGGAGCACAATCTCATGCAAATGGGAAATCAAGGCAATATTTATTATTTTTCATAAAAGGGACAAGATTCTTTATTTTAATCAAATAATCTTCCAAAAGGGTAGAAAATACCACAAATGAAATTTTGTGACAGAATTAAGAATTAGAACATCCACAAACATTCAAATAACTTTGAATACATAGGCATACCTTAGACAAAAAAGGAAAATTTTCAATTTATTCTCATTCTTTGGGTTACAACATCAAGAAAAGTTACTCAAAATGTAGAATAATAAACCTAGCAGAAAAAAAATAAGATGGAATTTGCCATATTGCCCATATTTATACAAAAGATATCATAAATGAGATGTAGTTAAAAAAAAATCCAACACCTATTAGAGGAATGTGCAAATCTAAAAAATCCATGAAGATAGGCATGATCTACATTAGTTATGGCATCTATGGCATGGTGAACAAGTTGTAAAATGATCATGCAAGAGTTGGATGTGATCCAAAATTGTAGAGACATCGATAAAACTTGAGAAATCTTCATACAACACCTATGTTCTCCTTCATGCAGTTGTAGTGGCTCTTCATGCAATGTGGGGTGCCAAAGTGAAACTCAATCTTTGAACAAAAGATAACTAAAAAATAACTTAAGTTAATTTTTGGCAAAACCCTAATTTGTAATTTCCAGGTGAGACTTTTACAACTTACAATGAATACCACTTTGTTAAAGCTACAATTACAATTTCTAATATATGATTTTATGACTTAAGAAATTAAAACTTATTAAAATGAAAAGTGTAATTTACAAGTCTGATTTTTACAATTTCCAACCTATCAAAATAAAAAATGTAAAATAAACATGGCTCTTTCTAAAAAAGAGAAGTCAAAAATATAGTTGCAGTTTACAAGTTATATTTTTGCAACTTTAAAATGTTTTTACAACAATGAAAATGCAATATATGAGAATATTTTTGATGGAAAGAATTAATCTATTTCCAACACTTCTTCTAACTCTTTATCCTTCCCAGCCTGTAATTTCTAAACATATACATCAAAAGCCTTGAAGATCGCCTAGATTCTATATTCATATGGGCCAAAAGAGTAGAGGTTAGTTATCTAGCAATCTACTACTATATCAAAAAGTTCCCTTCTCAAAGTTTTGTATTCTTGAATATATTTACCCTTATGATCCAATGTGTTATGATACTTGATGTAATGGTGGATAGAGCTCAAAGTAAAGATTATATCTTGTGCATATTCTTTTTTGATCAATTCTTTGAATTTACTCTGGACCTCTTCCATTGAAAGGATCTACTTATAATAATCTGTTGGTCAACTTGATGATTTTTTCAAAAATATTCTATCATATAGCATGTCAATGGCCTTGTCATGTGCAACTTTGGCCTTATGAGTAGCATCTATAAGCATTTTTATTCTAAATTGAGTAGCTCTATCTAATTTCTCTTGCTCTCCATCATTTTTTAGTATGTTTTCTACAAGGAGGATGTCCATGTCAATTGAGTCCAAAACTATCAATTTGGGATAGAAAAGATTCAATCTTTTTACCTCACCCTCATATTTGCTAACCAGTTGTCTTAGAGTTACCATTTTTTCCCTTAGAACTGCATAGTGATCCATTATTATATCAATAATTATGTTACCTTTCGAGATGAGCTCTTTTGCCTATTCCTTAGTGGCCTTCCCATGCTACCAATTTCTATCACCATATCAAGTGCTCCCTGATATGTGATCTAGGTGACTGGTAGTGCTAGTTGGAGTTGTATTGATTGAACAGTGGGCTTGATGAATTTCTTCAATGCAATCATTAGTTGTTCAACCTTGTTTTTTAGTTCACCTTTAGTGACTTTATCATTGTCCATTTTCTCAAAGATGGAGTTGATGCTGGATTGAATGTCATGTTTCAACCCATCCCTCATAGGATGTCCAAGGTGAAATTTTGATACATGATAGTCCCCCACCACTAAATATTCTTTTTGTATGTCTAGTGGGGGTACTATAATCTCTACATATCTTTCCCCTGTTGAATAACATAATATCCTTGAAAAGGTCTGAGTAGTCTTGGATTTATTGCATGTATCTAAAAGACCAAAATATAATACACTTAGAGACACCATTTGTTTGTGTTTCTTCCCCACTATTTATGCTAACCAACTAGGTGTATCATCTTGTTGTGAAGACACTATTTCTTAAGAATCTATAGCTGAAGATATTATGTTGGTAAGCATGAAAATAAGTGTCCTATCTTGCACTGATATTGTCATTGATTGATCAATAGATGTTTATGCAATTTCTTCCTCATCTGTGGGTTGAAGGACCACATTTATATCAAGGACATATTTCTCACCTATCACTACTAAAGTTGTTGGGGTTACTATAAAAGTGAAAGAGGTGGGGGTAATGAAAAAGGATGTGTCTACTAGGGGTGTGGGAGATACAAGTGATAGATAAGTAGACACAGGGAGTTGAAACTTAGGGACTAGTGAAAGTGTGGAATCCAAAGCCTTAAATTAGTCACTTAAATTGGTAAGGACACTCAGGGGTGGTTAGGTAGGAAAGATGAAGTGGGATGAAGATGAAGCAGTAGTTATTCCAAGAGTTGGGATGGCCAGTAGGATTGAAGTCAGAATGATTGAATCCATGCATAGATACTATTATGTAGTGTTGTAAATTAATGGGGATGTAATGGAAGGGATTGAAAATTAAATGGAAGGAATCATGGAAAGAGGAAGTGAAATTTTGGGAGGAGGAAGTGAAATGGAAACATGAGTATCCAATAAAAGGGGAACCTGAGTGTCCACTTGACATGATTGCACTATTGGTAATGGACTCATTATCATCAGTAAAGTGGTGGGAATGGAGGGTGGAGTCATTTGGGGTGAAGGAGGAGTGGAGCTAGGAGGAGGAGGTGTTGAAGTTACAATAATGATAGAAGTAGGTGGGGGTGGATCACAGAGATGGGAGTTGTAACTATTACTGAAATGGGGGTTGAAGTTGTGGGTGATTTAAATGTAGTTGTGTACTCAGATGAAATGATGATTAGTTGGTTTGTTGTTGCTTCCTTACTACTTGATTTCCCCCTTTTAAAATTTTATTTCTTTTTCTTATGGGAGATCACTGGCCTATCTAATTGCTCTATTATTGCATCATTGGACCCTCTGTTGATGGTAAAACTCCTTGTTCCTTGAGCTTTAGTAGTTTTTTAGTGATACTTAATGTATCCTTGGTCACTTGGACCCCTTTATTCATGATCCATTTGAGTGTTTTATTGATCACATGTGTAATTAAAGAGAAAGGTTTCAGAACAAATGACCTTAATACTGGAAAGGGTTGAGAAATGATCTATTTATAGTAGATCATGTCTACTGAGGACTCATCATCTACCAAGTCCTTAGGGAATGGTGTTAAATAAAAAGATTTGACTTGATCCAAAGTCATTTTAGAGTGGTCCCTCAATCTTAATTCCTCTTCATCATCCAAATCTTCCCAAAAATCTTCAAAGTAGGGGACATGGGAATATGTGGAAATTCCCAATGTGCTAGTGAGGTTGTCATGAACATCATAGAATGGTCTCACCTATAAAGTCATTAAGGTCATCTATGTCATTTCTACATTGGCAAACTTAGCTTTGGATAGGGAGGGGCATGTGTATCTACCTATACTGATTGGGAAATGAATTCTTGACTTGTGTTTATTGGATAATATCTTGTGCATTTCCATAAGTTATCTCACTAGCTCCATCAATGCCCATTTATCACTCACATATTTTGGAAGAGTGTAAGGACAACCACTGGATCTACATACCCTAATGTAGGAGTAGGTAGTGAACTAGATGAAATAGGAACCCCACTGAGTGATCTCTATAGTGGCTACATCAGAGAATCTCTTTCTCTCTAGTTCTTTGTCAACATTATTATGATGCAATAAATGAATGCATCGTTCACTCTTCTAAAGTGTTGTCTACTAGCCTCCAAAGTGAGGTCAGGGTAATATTTATACACTTTATTTGCCTCACTAGTTATAGTGTTGAGGCCTGGGAAAGCTCTTCTTTTGTCCAATATATATATCAGGTAGCTCGTCATATAAAATTTCCATGTAGTTTTCACCTCCATCAACTACTTGTGGAGGGAATAACTAATGAGTCATGCCTAGTGGATGTATTATTTATTCTCATGGATGACCCATATGTATTCATGCATCCAATCTTGGAAGCTCTTTGATTTTAGGATACTAGTAATCCTATGCAGTAATATAATTATGTCCCTTACCTCATCCTTGAAATCAATTCTTCCTAGTGTCTTAGGCAATCTAGTGGAGGCAGCCTTAGGGATTCTCAACCATTTCTTGTTCGTCACTCTCTAGCATCCAATATTGTTATCTTGAAATAACTTTTTGGATGATTCTGGAGTTATGTATAGATAACTCTCAAATTTTGGTATTATAAATACAAAATCAATAAATTTTGGGTCCAGATTTATAATCCTTTCCCCTTTATCATTTAGGACCTCTCTCTTATCAACATCATAATACTAATTTTTGTGATTTTTAAGTGTAAGTACCAACTCAAGGCTCTACACAGTTAGGGGAAAATTTGCTACCTGGGGCAATCAAAAGTCATAGATGCTTTGGATCTAGTCATTCTTCAATTCTATGTTGATCCTAGTCCAAAAGTCACCTAGGTCAATGTGACCTAGGTCTGTGTCTATAATCTTAGTGGTGTTGAATTCCAAACTAAGAGTTATATCAGGTCCCTTAAAATTAAATTTCATCCCTCTCCCAAACATGGATTTTAGAGAGAATTATAAGGGAAAACTAAGTGGAAACTCTGATCGAACTTGGAGTTGTTCTACGTAGGTGAAAAGTCTGTGGGCAAGTGTAACTATAAATTAGGTTGAAATCTTGGATGGAGATTGGAAGTGCAATTTGCAGGTCAAAACTCCAACACAACTTGGATTTGTTCTGAGTAATAGGAATGCCCATAGGGTTATATGTTGTAGTTTGCAGGTTGAAATCCCATGTGGGTGGGATGTGTTTAAAGCAATGGAAAACTTCACTTAACTTGGAGTTGTATTTTGCAGGTTAAGTTTCTAAAGGGATTATGGAGGGATATAACAATGAATATTCACCTAATTTGGGGTATATATATTGGTGTATAAAATTTGGTAACAAAACCTTAGGTTTTTTACTACTTTGAAAACATTCATAAACCTTGGGAAACCATAAACCCTGATGAGCCTATACAATACCAAGATAAAAACCCTAAAACCCTAATCATCTAAGTAAATAATGAAAACCCTAAAAATTATAATCAAAACTATGCACGATATTTAAATCAATGGAATAAATCAATCAAGCTTAGAAATGTAAGAAATGATAGCCTTTTTTTTTTAAATGTAGAAGGTAGAGCGAAGTACCATGTAGGGTATCAATGGTGCATAGCATGGCTCATGGTTGTGGCTTACAGGGTCATGGAACATGGATTGAGGTTACTATCAAGTTTACAGATCTTGGAATACTAATTAGTAAGATTAAACAATGACTAAAAAATCCCCAATTTGTTTAATTTATATCCTCTACAATTAATGTTTTAATGATGATGTGTGGCAAAACTTCAAAGTTTTCAAGTAATTTTGTAAATTTCACGTTGACCTCCAGATTTCATGAGCAAGGATAGGTTGACTTATTCAAAAACAAGAAGGCAAAACTCCTAGAACAATTTTTAATTTTGCAAAATTATAATTTATACATGGAGTTCTAGATTTTACAGGTTAGGTTGTTAGCGGGAAGCAGAACTTGGATTGTAATTTGCAATTTTGCAAATTGTATATTTTTAGTCTAAGTTTTAGTTTTTGTGAGGTACTTGGTTTGTATAAAGCATAATTCCATTAATAATTTTCAAAATTACAAATTGCAAGCGGGTTTCTAGTTTCTACTAGCTTAGTGTATTATGGGAAGCAGAGGTTTGGCTGTAATTTACAATTTGGAAAATTGCAAATTGCATTCAGATTTTTGGTTTCTATTGGCTAGTGTATTGTAGGATCCAGAGTTTGGGAAGTAATTTTATCTTTTACAAATTGAAAATTGTAGTCCAATCTTTATATTCTATAGCCTTAAGTAAATGGGTATTTTGAGTCAATTGAAGACATTTTTCCAAAAAATTAAGGTGTCTCCCTTAGGTTACTTGATATTTTTAGGACAAAAATATCAACATATGCTACATGGTTACAATCTCATACTATATAGTTGTTTTATCCTTTTAAGGTGAGGTAACTATCAGATCCTATCTTTCCCTCACCTCAAAGGTGGGGCATATAAGTGGAGGCATGTTCTATACACTTTCAATAATTTTTAAATTTAGTGGGGGCAAGCTTTGGAAGAATGTTCTCCACACTCATTCACTATATTTTACTTATATCATTTTTTAGATTCAATGGGGGCATGTTCTCCACACTCATTCATATTTCTTAGATTCACTAGGGGCATGCATGTTCTCCACACCTATTTAGTATTCAACATATCCAAATTATAATGGGTACATGTTTTGGAAGCATGTTCTCCACATCTATTTAGTATTAAACATCTCTAGATTACAATAGGGGCATGTTTTGGAAACATGTTCTCTACATTGGTACTTATATTAGTTTTCAAGTTTCTCCATATATAACATGGGCATGCGTTGGAATCATGTCCTCCACACTTACATAGTTTTACAAATTAGCCAAAACACATAGTTATAAGATTTAGATTCACAATTGTGGCATAATTCTATACATTGGTACCATTGTTATACATAGTTTCAAGATGATACATATCTAAGGTGCATATGTTATGCAATGTGTTCCTTATATTACAAAATTCAAATCAGCTTCACATTCTAAAACTCTTTTATGGACTATTACCACATCATAGACTTTTTTGTATTGATATCCTGCAAACATTTATAGACTTTATTAAGCCAATCTATTGTAGTATTTGGTTCAATTTTTGGTATGATTGAGGTGATAAAATCACTCAATCTTGTAACTTTTCAAGTTGGACTTAATTGTATCATCCAACCTCACTAGGTTATAAGTATCATTGGGTTGCAGAATTGAGCTAATCTCAATTTCCATGTGGCATCTCAATTTTGCTCCAAATTTGGGAGCATGTGATTTAAAATATTTCTCTCCCAATATCCTTCGATATATGCACTTTTAAGATTTATCTATATTTTTCCTAATCTCAATTTTAGATACTTGTAATGATATTCTTGACCAAATTTAACCCTATAGGTCAAATTGGGACCCCTATAGGTAAAAACTTGACTTTAGAGGTTTATAGGGGGTTTAATATTATGTCATAAGGTGTATTATAGGTCTTTTGATGTCATTCAATGATATATTAGCCTTGGTCTTAGTTATATTAATCCTTATGTCACTTTGAGTCATCTAAAAGGATTTTAGGGCTCATAAATGCAAGTGACATAGTTTTAAAGGTGTCCAAGTGTCTTATTCTCCTTTAAAACATCCAATAATTCATATTCCCTATTAGGAATATTAGTTCATCTAAAACTTGTAGGTTATCTAACTGAAAATTAGGCAATCAATTGAAAAAGAGGGAGTTTGGCACTTGTATGACCCATGAGGGAGTGTGACACATTAGAAAATATTGTGGGATGACTCTTAAGCATTCTCAAACTCATTTTCACATTTTAAATACTTTTAAAGTGTCATTTTCAAGCTAAAATTGTTCTGATCCTTTTTCGCCTTTCTAGAAACATAAATCCAGTCAGTAGGTTTATGTTTGGTATAGATAGTTGGAGAAGTTTGAGACCAAACACCTTTGGGCGGTGAAATTACACTCATATAGATTAATTTCAATAATAAGAGTTTCAATATTGGTCAACTGTGCTTTATGACCCATCCCTAAAAAGTTGTTTATATTTTTTTGCTTGCCAATTTGTGCACCCTACAGGTTTTGCTCTTGTTTGGATGATTCTATACAATCCAGATGTTGGGATTGATTCCAAATGATGTTCAATATATCCTATAATTATATCCATGTTTGGTTTAGAATTTTAAAGTGTTTTTATCGGCCAAGTATCTCAGGTTGCAAGAGAATGTACCATTTTGTGTTGTAGGTAGTTTCCATTATCTGTTGAACCTTCATGCTTTGATAGTGACTTCAGGGGGTTGTGTAAAGTTTATTTACATGTTTTAAATTATATATTTATTCCCTTTACCTTTAAAATTCACTCTTCAAATCAATTTCTATGAGTTTGCAGTCACATGCAACATATACAGTCTTCCACCATTAATGAACATGTACAGGTGCCATGAAGGAACAAAATCATGTTGGAGTAGATGTTTTGAAGTTGGTTCCAAGACCATCATAATGATAATAAACTATTGGGAAATTTTTAAAGAGTCCAAGTCTGTCCATGAGATCAAAATAATTCTCATTGTAAACACTTACATTCTCTACCTGTATATATACAACTCAAAATGTTTACCTACAGGTGTCCTCATGAATAATCTCATGTTGAGAGAAGTGTATAAGATGAGAAATCTATCTTTATAGTGAGGAAAGTCTATTTTAAACCTTTTTAAAATGACAAAACTTAATTGTAACTTACACATATTGCATACTATCCAGTTTTGCATTTTTTACTTGTATGTTACAATGACCACCTACAAGTGGCATTGGCAGAGACATAAAGGTATTTGTACGGAGAGGTTAGAAAAGTGGTGACACCCTACTTAAAGTCTTACATTGATTTTGACATGAAAATACCCATTGAAAGGATGGATTTACAAAGGGATGTTGGAAACCATGTTTAAAGATTCAAATGATTGTATTCAAGGATCAAATCCCTAAACAAGCAAAATAAAACACCTAGGCTTTTTGGAGATACCTTCGAAAAGTGTTAGGTTGACCTCTGATCATCCAAAATGCACTCATTATATGGACTCACCATAAAGGTTCAAATTAAAAAAGGAAGAATGTGATTTGGTCTTATGGTTTTCTTACTAGAAAGGCTCAAAATTGCCCCTTTGGCCACTAAATTATGATAGTGCCATCTATAGATTTTTGAAGTTCTAAGGTGACTCTATCATCTTCAAGTGAAAATGGGGTATGTCTTCATGGTTGGACTATAGTTTCAATAGGAATTATATACAAATTATAAAAATGATATTCAAAAGGGATGATATGTTATATTTTTCATGGCATATACACCTATAGGTGCCTTACCTATAGGCTTCTCTTTCCTAAGAAGTTGACCTACAACTAGTTGCAAAGTTGCTACAAATCCATAATATGAGCTTGGAGATGGGAGAATATTTGCATATTTAGTAATATTTTTGAGTTTATATCCCATTTTATTCTAATAAAAATCAATCTTTATTTGGATAAATAGGTCTTTTGACTTAGTAAATACATCTGCAGGCATGTCTTGGTCTAAAAAGACCACCTACAACTGACTGTGAAACCATATTTCATCCTTGAAGAGAGTTTATATATATAGACACTGATGATTACTAAGGATGAATGTTTTTAATACCTATATTGGATACAAAAGGCATTTCATAGTGATTTCAAAGATGGTTCATGCCTACAATACTCTTATTTTCCCCAATAATTGGTAGATCAGTCAATTGTAGCTGGCAGTGACCCAAATGGTGATTGTTCTAAGTCTTTAGCATAGTAAGAGCATAGTATATGTGGATAAATGAAATATGGGATAGAATTAATGGTTTTATTTAAGACTTTATATCAATGTAAGAAACTCTATGTGTCAAATGCACCTATAGGCAAGATAAATGTACAAACAAGGTTAGCTTATTGGTCAAGTCTAGCTGAGTAAGAACATGGTTCAAGGTGAAAGCATGGGTATAAGAGTTTATGAGAAATGTGAATTTCATAGTCATGATGAAAATTATATAAAAATACCCTTATGGTATTATAATTAACATAGATAGGAGGTTCTAATCAAGTAACGTACAGCCTACATCCTGAACATTGCACACAGTCCATTCCCCAATGCTCTGCCTTGGAATTTGAAGGAGTTTGGGATTAAAATGACATAATAAAGGGCTGATATTTGTGTCTATCATATTTTACACTTTTATAAGCTCTTAAAATGATCAATTAGTCTAAGAAAATATGGGAAGTGCCCTTTATTTTGTCTCAGATAGAGGATACTTCCCTTGAGTGCAAATTGTCAATTTTGAAGAAGGGAGGTGATAAGGTGAGAAAAGGAGTTATTTTAAACTTTAAAGGAGATTTATGAGGTTATAAAAAATATATGAAATCATGACAAACAACCCATATAATTATTAATCCCATCTTGGAGGTCTAGGCCCTCAGAAGTGCAGACAGGCTTATGAGGCATGGTTATGCCTAAAATCCAAACAAGAGGTCATTTTCAATTCTAGCTCTAGGTGATATTTCCAAATAATTTTAACATGTTTTTTAGATCATAATATATGTTTCAAAGGCACAAAATTGTAGATAATTCACAAAGGAAGCCTTTTTTGGACTCAAGACTAACATTAGGCATGTGTGAATGGAAGAAAGGGCTCGATTGAGAAATTTTGAATGCTCGCATCTCCTCTAAATCTTTGAATGGAGATCTAAGACATTTGGAGATGCTAGATATGGTCCTAAAATACTATTTTGTGGCATTGCATTTAATTTTGGATGTGAGATCTCTATGAACAATGGCTAAGAGGGTAAAATAGGCTTAAACCATTGCTAAACCCTTGTAAGGACCCAATGAAGGAAATGACGATGGAAAGCTGATCTAATGGAATATTTTTTCCAAAATTATGATTGTATTTTTAATGGGACTCTCTCAATCTCCTCCCCATACTTTTGGACTATACAAAATTATACTAATGGAGTACAAAATAGGGCATTTTTTATTGTTTTGTGCATTGTACAAGTTATAGGAGGTTACAAGAGATGAAATCAACTTATAAGAAAGATTCAGAAATAAGATAACACCCCATGTCAATTTAATTCCTTGGAAAAACTACTAAGTGTTTAAACAATAGCCCTCATATCAGCCAATCAAAACTGGCATAGTGAACATGGTAGTGAGAAGGGTGAAAAGCTTCAAGTGCATTGCTTTTAAAGTGTGAATAATGCATATAAGGCCATGGAGGGTATTGAAAAGTGTCACCCACTCCATTTTAAAAAAATTCATGGAAAAATTTGATGCCTTTTTAGAGGTCAAGTGTGCAGGGTGTGTGAAATAAGACTACAGATGGTGATAGCCCATTATGGGAGGATTCTAGATGATTAGGATTGTAACAAATGCATGTATGAAACCCTTCCCTCTCATTCAAATAATTGCACCCATCCCTAGTCTTTTATGAGGCATTCAAGAAGCTCAAATTAAGAAGGTAATTTTTTGCATCAACAAAGGGAATTTCATGCCACTTTTCATGAGTTTCATGACATGGGAAGCCGCTTGTATCTTCTAACCTTGCATGGTTCATTTCACATATTCTTCCCATGCATAAGTAACTCATTTTAGTCCTCTCTCTCTCTCAAGTTCTATAAAAACTAGACATTTTGGCCTTTGTAAACTATGCTCCACTTGAGTATGGTGAAGCCTTGCTCATTTGTATACCATGGATCAATAAAGACTACTAATTTTTACCTCTTTTATGACTGTTCATAGTGTTTTTTACTTTGATGATTGATATTTCTTGGTGATGACTCTTGTTTCCTTAGCATGTTGTCTCATTCTCTCACCTATTTGTAGTTGGAAAGCTCCTTCTTACAGGTCATGTGAAGTGTTCTAGGAAGTGTCAAGGTTGACTGAGTTAACCTATTCAATAGTGTCATTATAGACCTCTTGTCTAGTACTCTTATCCTAAACATTCATCCATAACCTCATTATGAAATATTGATGTGAGAAGATGTAGATTAGAGAAGTGTATGTTTGGTTAGTCCCTTATTCTCATGTGTAACATGCATCTGGTCAGTAGTCATAAACTAATTTGGTATATTACCTCCTTTAGGATAGTTTGATTTTATTTTTCTCTCTCCCTTTTCCCTCATAAAGTTTAAGTGTAGTAGTGATCTACAAGTGGTACATCAAGGGAGCTAGCCCTATCTAGACATTCACCTCATCCTTAGGCTACCCATAAGCCTAGAAGTGTTTTAATTGTGCCACTTAGATGAGGAGAGCTAAGACATCTCCTCAAATGGTGCAAATCCAAGTGATAATAGATACATATTTTTAAAATTAACTTGTCAATAGGCAAGGTAGTTATATAGACACACAAGTTTACTCTTTCAATTTCAATTAATTTCAGTAATTTCAAATTCCAAGTTATATGCATTGATTATACACTATAACATTTTCTAGATTGTCGGTCAGTCACCAGTAAAGCACTCAAGTTGGGCACACACAAAGATAAGGTGTGCATACACACCCAAGTATGCATTAATTTCCTTTAAAATAGTAATATTATTACTAGATTAAAGGGGGGCATGTAAACATTATTATATGATTATATAACACCTCAGTCATGTACACTTGGAAAAACTTAGACCTTGGCTATTCCTCTCAAATCTGGACCTTTTTCACTTTCACAAGTCTTGAATTTGATCTATCTTATGCCCCTTGGCCTATCTCTTAATTTGACCAGTCTTATGTTGATAACATAAACCTTCTCTCTTGCCCAAAATGCTTAAAATGTACTTATCTTCCACCTCTGCAAATTTTGAACCTGTACCTCTTTCTTTGTTGCCTAGACACTAACATCCAAGACAAACACTAATGTTGACATTAGTGTCTTGACCCGATGTGAGTGTCTATTGATCTAAAGTCATCCAATTTGTAAATGAAATGTATCTTAGTGGTCAACCTAAGTGATTTAATATGAGTCATTATTCCAAAGGGATTGATATAAATACAAGATCAACCCTCATTCATTCCTTACCTAGCAACATGGGAGTAACACCAAGTATTCTTACCAAAGAGCATCCAAATAGAATTTAATTGAATAAAGCTTTCTTATTTCCATACCATACATAAGTACAACATAACTATAGGTGTGAAGTACTAAAGGAGTAGCTCAAGAGCCCAACTTGCCAAGTTACAAGCTAAGTCATTGTTGTAGTTATTTTTCACATATTTCATGATTTACACACAATCCAACATCTACGGGAGAACTACATGAGTCTTAGGCCCTCTTCTAAAGTATTAGATATGTAGGCATCACCCACCAATAGTGGGGTCTTTGGGGTCAGCTTCACATCATGTGCCATTAACCCATTTTCCCCTAAGGTCACAATGAAGATGAAGAACTAGGGTATTATAAATTCGTAATGAGTGATAGTCCATGACACAAATCTGAATGCAATAGAGTGAAGGTGAAGATAGACCCAAAAGCATCCAAGTGGTTGCATCCTTTTCTAACAAGTATTCTATATAGGACACTTGTGTCGAACTTAGATAGTTGCATCGATGTAATCATCCCAAGCTAACATTAGTGTTTTGAGCTCTAGAAGTGTCAAATCTAAAATTTGATGACTATTCTAGAATTGTCTTATAGCCTCCTTCCTATCTGTTCTAAATCCAACACTGTGTTAGCATCATAGTTAGCTAATTATATTACTTCCTTATCATTTCCATACATAGCTTAGTTGTACTTTCTATATTTAGACTATCTTAGTTTTATGAATTCAACATATGCCTATATTGACTTTAGCATCTAATTACTTTATTATAGATCTAATTATCACCCTAGTGCCATTTCATTTCTATATACCCATTTAATAAAATATATGGCCAATAATAAGCTCACCTAGATCATTTTAGAATTAAATAGATAGGATGAAAGTTGACAAAGATGGTAGAGAGTGAAGGCAATTTACACAGGATATAACTAATTAGACCCTCGATGACACATGATTAGCACATAGGTACATGTGAAAGAGAGACACATTATGGCTTGAGTTGGAGATAACGAAGGAGCTATTGACTACACCTAAGTAGCTAATATAATTATTAGATGTGATGAGGTGATGGAACATGTTACCTATTATAAGATTTTATAAGAGCAAGAGGTTCCATTAGGACAATGAACACCATCTTTTAGAGAGTACTCAGGTGGATAGCATCTACAAGGATAAGATAGATGATTGATTCAAAGAAACCTATGGCACATACATGTCAATATGTTATGGATCCTGCAAGGTGTACACCATGATGATATGATCTAAGTCCATCTATAGATGCTCCATTTGAGGGTTAAGGAGAGACTTAGATATATGACATGATGATGCAGACATATTTTTGATATGTATCATTATATGTATGTGTTTTGACACATTTGATATATATATATATATATATATATATATGATTATTTTTGGCCTTAGACTTATGTTATATACATGTTATGATTTATGGATGTTATAAGTTTATATGCATGTTAGATGATTTAGATGGATAAATATGAATTGTATATGCAATTTGTTTTTTTTTTTTTTGATATGTTTGAGCACATGTTAATCCTTTTAGCAATTATCATGGTATAATGAAATGGAATAATGTATGCATGGATGATTTAGATAGTTACCTTTATTTTATTTGTTTTGTTTGGAGTTCCAAATATAACTCCAACATTATAAACTGATTAAGAATTGAGAAACCTTTATTTGATATAGCATAAGACAAAATGCATTAATGGTATGAAAAGACCATGATGATTATTGTGTGATACATGTAAGGATTGAAAGATTCATTTGTGCAAGACTTAGCGCATCATGATATGGGAGACCATAATCACACTATTCATAATACACATAATGATCTTGACTCGCAAGAAACAATTATAAACAAAATAAAATGTTGGAACAAACAAAACCATGCAAGTATGATGAATAAGGAAACAAACATTGTATAAGTAATACACAATATATACAAAAGAAAAGTGAACACAAAAGATAAGTAAATGACTAAATGCATAAAAGTGAATAAAAGATAATGAAAACACACAAGAAGACAAATGAAACACAAACTAAAAAAATGACTTCATGGATGTCCTATGCTATAGTTGAACCTTTGTTAAATGTGATTCATGAAAATGTTGAATGTTCGATGAGGAATCCCTTAGAAAATAAAGTTGTATTGCTTTGGATGGGGATGGAAGTAAAAGTGAAGTCATGTTAAAATGATGCATGATTGATATGATGGGATTCCCCTAAGTAACTAGGGTGTGTATAGATAATGGATTTACACATGGTGCTAAAAACTGGTTTTCACCATCGTATATGCCCAAAGTTCCATAAGAATGGTTTTCACTTTTAGATGAATTTTTTTCTTCTTCTTTTTTAATTCTTTTGACATATTTACAATAACACTAAGACTCAGGGATAAAAATGCTTGAGGTGCATGATGATTATGGGATCATCAAACTCCTCTCCATCTTTTGTGGCCAACTTGTGAGCTCCATATCCACATTTTGTAATGACTATGTATGGACCCAACCAATTGGGTTTGAACTTCCCTTTCTTCTCTTAATCGACATTGGTGTTTCGTTGATTTTTCTTAAGAACAAGATCTTTGATTTTGAACTATTTAGATTTAATCTTATTATTGTAGCTATGACAAAGGTGATTCTAATAGACGTAGGACATTAAGATGTTTCTCATCAAGGAGGTCAAGCTCACTTAAGCATGAAATGTGATAGGATTCACCATTAATTATATTTTTCAAGGATATACATAAGGATGGGAACTCAACTTCAATGGGTAAGATGGACTCGGTGTCATAAACAAGGTAATATGGGGTTGTCCTTATGGGTGTGTGAACACTTGTATGGTATGCCCACAAAGCAGGAAAAAATTATGCACGTCAGTCATGTCCCAATGCATTAACAATTCTTTTAAGACATTTTAGGATATTTTTGTTTGGTGTCTTGGCTTGTCCATTACCTTGTGGGTATTAAGAAGTAGATCACTTATGTTTAATATGATAAGTATGCAAAGAGCCTTGACATCCTTATTTTTGAAGGATTTTTCATTATCAAATATAATAACATAAAAATGACAGATAATATGGTTTAGGGTGAACTTGGAAATTTGTTTGTCGGTGACATAAGTTAATGACATAGCTTCAACCCATTTAGTAAAGTATTCATTAGTAGTAATGATATGCCTATGACCATTCGAAGAATTAGGTTTGATTTTACCAATGAGGTATAACCCCCACATGGAAAATGGCCAAGGTGTAGTTATGGGTTGTAAAGATTATGATGGGCTATGGATAAGGTCACCGTGTTTTTGGCAAGATACACACTATTTAACATATTTACAATAATCAAATTCCATTATAGGATAATAGTAACCAACACACAAAAGATTTTTAGCAAGGAATATGCCACTTGTGTGAGCACCACATATTCCATCATGAACCTCCTTAATCATTAAGTTTACCTCTATAAAATTTAAACACCTTAACAAAGTTCCATCGTAGCTTGTATGTTATAGGGTGTTTCTAAGGATGGTGAAATGTGAATTTATTTGGATGAAGGCTTTCTTTTAATTATTGGTTAAGTTGGGTAGAGTTAGCTTATCATGGAGATATACATAAATGTCATGGTATTATGGGGAAATGGGACCAACCACTTCACAAACCATCTTGGAGTCTAGTGTATCATATGCTTACACATCAATCATCCACAATCATTTCTTACTCTTTCCATTCAATCTCCCACACTTGTTGATTAAGACTGATGACATCACAATATCCATCCTTTCTTTATCATTAAATCCATCAATAAATTAGTCAACCAATTCAAGCTCATATATCTACAATAGGACATATCATTCTAACAATCCACTTCTTATAGATATCATTGTTTGGGGGCACATCAAAGCGTGTAGCTTTTCTCAGGATATATCATTCCCAATCCACTCCTTACATATATTATTTCGTGGGGCCAAAACAATATATCATCACAACTAATCACCATGTGTAATCATTAACTTAAGTGGGTTAATAACATCCATGTGTTAACCTCGGTCAATTATTTCACAAATCCATTCCCACATTAGGATAACTACATCAGCTTGAGGTCTATTTGGATAATGTAGGTAACACTCAGATATATGGGGTATTTGGGGTCAATTCAGCCACCATCATCGATCCAAGTCATTTCATCCATATTTTATAGCATCAATTATCAAAGTGTTATACATATTTATCATTGCTTGCAACTATCAATCTTGTAAATCTTTTATCACATATCAAACAATCTATATTTTTTGTTTTACGACCAAAAACTTACCATCTCACGATATATCGTTCCCACATCCACTCTTGTAAAACTTGACTCCTTGATCACCATACAAGTGTGTAGTCTAAAAATGGGAAATAATATTTTTATAACCACTCTCTAGCATTTAAATAGCTAGGCACAAATCATTATACACATACTACCTACAATGTTGCAAGTGTTTTCTCAAGACCAGTATGTTCACTATTAATAGCATTAATTCTATCCACTCCATCATCTTCCCTTCAATTATTTTTGAGCATTCATTCACTTCTAATTTTTTCACACGAACACTCGAGGGGGAACATTCATTCATTCATAACCATCTAGGGTAACTTTTTCTCTCTAATTATCAACACTCTACTTTATTTTTTACTCTTTGAAATAGTTTTGCTTCGCAACACCTTTTCAAAGAAGGATAAATGTAAACACCTAAATTTCACCATTTCATGTCGACATTAAATTTGACATGATAAATCTTCACCATCCCTAATTCAAATTAATATTAACATCACTTCCCTCTAAAATTTAAATGATTGATTAATTCATAATCAATTAATTAAATCATGCATATCTATTTCTTCCAAAATTATTTAAAATTTCGGATTACCTATCTCATCCAGATATCTTCCATGTTTGTATCAATTAAATGTTGACTCATAAAAACACCTTCCTCAACTTCCTCAACTACCTTATCAATCATCTTAGAATATTTCAACCAACGTGTGAGTCATTCATTGACTTTTGAACTATCTTGACCCATTCATACTGAGTCACTCAACTACCAACTAATTCTCCCCCTTCTTCTCAAGACATGGGGATTAGTTATCATTGATTGGGATGGGGACTCGAGTCTAATCATTGATTAGTTTAATAATTCAACAGATTAATAGTATTCTCAACGTTTCATCTCAACACCCTCAATCATATAAATTGATGTGCAATCCTCCACTCAAATGATCAACCTTCAAGCTACCAAAGTTATATCACCTTTTCAATTGAATCAATCAAGCATCCAAGCCATTTGCATCTACATGCTACCCAATTCAATTTATATGGAGAAGAATTGAGTAGCCATATACAGTGCAATCAAGATTAAATCATTCTTTGATTACAATGGAGAAGGTGGCACATAATTCATGGTTGTAAGTATTATTTTGTTTATGCTTTATTCATTTGTTACTCTATTAGAGGTTGAGTTGAGTTCAGAATATAATCATTTTTTTTTGTTTCCTTAGCTTAGCTTACATTCTAAACTTTATACTTACAACATCCAACTTAGAAAAGGACTATTATCCATGGAGAGCTTTCATTGTTCCATAACAAGATCCATAGGGTTAATTGTCAATCTTTCTTATTTATCTAATATAACAACTTTCCTATTTCTAATAAAGTCCATTTTACCTTTGCTCATTACTTCTTCCTTAATTGTACGTGATCTTGCAATATCAAACCCTCATTAATGCATGTTTTAATTCCTTTTAGTTTATGAGAGTTATGAAGGTGGCTAAATTAGAAAACAAGGGAGGCAACCTTAATTTGCACCAATATATCCACGTATCCCCTATCAATGTGACCTTTACAACTTTAGGAGCAATTATTACTCTGATAGATGTAACCTACAATGGTAGCTAGGAGTGGTGGAGTGTAATAGTATGAGATGCCAATAAAAATGACTGACCTAAAAATTGATGTCCATTTGACCCTCATGTGGGAGTTTTTCTTATTTATTGGAGAAGGTGATAAAAAAAATTATGATATTTTTGGCATACAATGAAGTTTGAAGCCCTTTTTTAAGGGTTTTTTCTTGAGGTCAACATAGTGGTACAACTAGGTTGAGATCATATATTACCAATCAATAAAAAATTTATGGAGAAGATAATGAAATCTTTAAACAATATATGATATCCCGAAGTGTTTTAATAGTAAATCTTTGAACAATATGATATATAACAAATCTAAAATAAACATCTCAAAATTAATATCTTCCAATATTTTATATTTATTACCTTATAATAATTATAATATATGTTATTTCAAAAATTTAACAACCTATACTCATATAATCAATAAATTGACATGTCCCTCATTGACAACATTATTTTATTAGTCCCGAAGGGATACTTTAGGAATCATTTGTGCTTAACTTGGAATTATTGTTAGGTGTAGTGGCCAATCACATATCATCGATTAATGGGCAAAGAAAAAATATATGGATTTTACAAATTCAAATAGCAGTTTTTTAACATCATGGATAAAATAATAATATTTGCTTGAAGTTGATTGGATAGATTTTTTAGATGTTATGGGCCATTTTACTTAGATTGAGATCATGCATTGATGGCATGATAGGAAGAAAAGGGGTTTGTACCATGTTGGGACTACTCTACATTCAATGTTGTATTTGTTCAAGTGGTATGGGCCATCCTTTGAATATTTGGTATTGAATGAGGGAATGGTTGATTAAAAACATAGCATCAGGTTTTAAAGATCTATATTTTTGCAGAAGCTTGCAATGGTTTGTTACATTCACCATTGAAGGAGGACTGGAGAGAAGTCAATAGGTTGGGGTGACAGAGTTTAGAAGTAAGGTTATTTACTATGAGCTTACTTGAATTGGACTTTTAGGTTTGAAATTGAGGGCTATGTATGGCTTTCATTAGGGGTTAGACAATGTTTTTTTTTGTGTGCCTAAGATTTTTTTTTGTTGCCTTTTATTTTCTAAATTACAATATTTTTGGATAAATCTATGTGATAATTTGGCATTTGATGATTAAAAATGACTTTGTTCATTTTGATGGTTATTATGCTTGAGAAAAATCTAAATTTTTAAATAATATATTTAAAGAATTTTTTAGGGTTATAGTAAAATATAAGGGTTTTGGGAATGTTTTTCTTGTTAGTGAATTGACAGGGTCTGGATTGATTATCAAATGAATTTTAAGCTTTGATCTTTGTAATTTTAATAAATCTTAGGGTTTCATGAATGTTTTTATGGTTAAGACTCTAAGGGCTTTGAAAACATGATCTCAATTTACTGGGTGTTATTCATGTAGTGCTTTCCAATTATAGATTTATTTTGGAGCTTTAGATGCTAAATTTATGTTAATTATTTAATTTCTTGAGATCACCATTTTTTCCTAGTGAAAATAATGTTATTTTATTATGATAACACGAGCATTCACTACATTATTGCAGTTAAATATGATTGTTTCCTTTTAAGATGACATCAAGTATTTATTTATCTGTTGCATACTTTTGAGTGAGGTATTTAAATTGGAAGAGGCTAACTAGCTTGCGACAATATTTTTTGACTGTACAAAAAAAAGTGTGAACCACTTGAAAGTTTTAGAAACTATTATATACACATACGTATGCCTATTTTGTTATGGTAGAAATTAAATACTCAAAAAATTAGTGACATGTTTTTTTGTAAGCTAGTTTGTCTCTTCCATTTGAATTTAAGTGCATAGATCATACATTAAATGTATTAAATATATGGTTTGCAATATGAAATATCTTGATTTGTCTAATAATATATTGACTAGAATGATACCTCTTCCTCTGAGAAATATAATAAATTTATAAAACATAAAGAAGGAAAATATGATATGCAAAAGCTAGTTTATGAATATGTGTTTCATTAAGTGCTTTGATTTTAAAAATAAAGAAATAAATTAAAAATTATGTTATCGTTAAAATTGTACAACTTATTAACAAGAGTAATCTACTTGTTGAATCTCTTCATCACACTCAGTTATATGTTGCATCCAATGGTTTTGTATGTCTTCTAATGTTTTCATTTTTTGGCATAATGGATAGTGTTGACATTTTCAGAATAATAAAATTGGTAACTTAATGAATTCACACTACTCAAACTAATTTCATCTTCTAAGAATGACAATTTCTTACTCTGGATGAATGATCAAACTTGTTACATCCTAATTCCTGGCTAAGCAAACTTACTTGATTCTCCATTGATATTTATAGTTATTAATTTGATTTGATTATTATTTAACTAAGTTGTAAGTCATATGCTATTATAGAACAAATATATGTTGCTTTGATTTCACGATTTCATCACTATGAGTTTAATTATATATTATATCCTTTACATTATGATAATGTAAAATTATTATTTTAGTAGTATTTTATGATATATGTCATGATGCTACGAATTAACTACCTTCTTGTCGTGAGTTGGATGCAAAAGAGATTCATCCCTCAAAGCATGATGGAATGAGAAGATCATCAGAGATGGTGACGTAGATGGAGATGTTGGGGGATGATAAAGGAATGGCTAGAACCCATACACACACCACATTAATGGTACTCATTATATGCATTATTTAAATTGTTAACATTAGTACATTCTTTATGTTATCTGCATTTAGATAATTTTTTATGCATATTAATTATGTGTTAGTTTAGTTTAATACTTATATGTGAAATTAATATTGTGTGATTGTGTTTATGTTGTGTTAATGTGTTCATGAATATTAATGTTTTCAAAAATGTAAATTTACATGATTAATCTGGTTACTACGTATCTAACCTAACCATCATGTCTTATTAATGTTTGGGAACATTGACAGGTTATCTTTATGATATCAGAGATATCATTATGTAATTTAATGTCTTAATATATATAGATGACAAAAGGACATAGGTAACCTAGATAACATAGTAATAACAACGAATACATTGTTATAATTCAGATTTGAATAATAATGTGTTATTTACCATTTTGGATAAAAGAATATAATATGTTTTATATATTAGACTGGTTACTATTAAATCATGATGTTGTTTGCATTTTTAAGTTAGTAATAAATAAAGTAATGGTATTGTGTTATAAATAGAATAAAACAAAGATTTTTAGTTTGGCTTAAGGAAAATTAGAAAAAAAGTAGAAAAACAAATAAAAAGATAAAAGTCATTCAAAAAAAAAGAAAGCATGGAGCTTTAAAGGAGGGTGCAACATGTAGAAAGAAGGAGAGCAGAAAAGAGCATGAATAGGAAGAAGGATAAGAAGTGGACAAGGGAAGAAATGGAGCATGGGTAGAAAAGAATAAAAAGCAGAGTGTTGAGGAGGAGAGAAATTTCAGTCGAGCAAAGGACTTATGGATTGTGCCATTTCAGTTTAGATGCTTTTACAAGGTAGGTGGTGTCTTGAATTATGTTGTGAAGTTCATGTAATCTGAGTTTTTTTAACTATAAATTTTAAATAGGAATTAGTATATTTTATGGACTGTGAACTTTGTCATTCCAAACCAGTGGTGAAACATAGATCGATACAAAGGTGTTTGTAAATCAAATCAGTAACATATAGTATAATAATTTAAATATATATACAAATGCCTTTAAAAAATATCGATATGAGTTCTATGCAGTGAACTTATATATATATATAAGTTCACTGCATAGAACTCATATCGATATTTTTTAAAGGCGTTTTTATATATATTTAAATTATTATACTATATGTTACTGATTTGATTTACAAACACCTTTGTATCGATCTATGTTCATGATTATATTCAATACATCTAAAACATACATGATTATATATATACTCAATACATCTAAAACTAGCGCTATATTCAATATATCCAAAACAAGACATATAATATAGCATCTAAAACAATTATGTGTGATTTCGATAGACATAAGTTATATACATAGAGATTTGAATAATATAAATATATATTACAATGATCTATATACATGTTTATAGGTAGTGAACTGTATGAGTTTATAGGAAGATTATATTAAGTCAACATGCAACGGGATATGAACCTATATTCATGGGTGGATAAAATACATAGCAAATTAGGTGTACAAAGTTAATCAAATAGTAAATTGTATAGATATGACCAGTTATTTATATACATGCAATGAACTATGTGCAAGAATCAATAGTGAAATATATATTGTATGCTTTTTGGACATAAAAAACACAACGATTTATATTTAAGTAATGTAATAATGATGATGTTAAAAAAAATATTGAAGATAATGAACCGTAGAGCCAATACTCAATGTATACTCAAGCTATACTCAATATATTCAATTATTAGTGTCATTAGAGCCAATACTTAAGTTGTGTGATAATATACCATTAGAGGCATAACCGTATAATGATATACTTTAGTCGTAATTTCATTTAGTTTAGTTTATATTTCTAAACTCTAATTAGATGTTTAATTAAAATGATTAACATGAGTAGAGCTTAAGTTATAGTTTTTATATATGTATATGTAGTTTATAATGTTTAACTAAATCATTGATTTAGTTTATATTGATTAAGCAATTATAGCCATAAGTATATATTCACATCGCTTAATTGAAATCATATGAAAACATTGATTAGAATTGTAAAATGGCTAATGACATCTATATACAGTATTTATATATTATTTGATTACTTATATACAGTACATGTTATGAATATAATTAGGATGTATAGGTGCTCATATATATGAAAATATCAATATGAAGGCTTAGGTACTTATATATAGCATATTGAGGTGTGCTTATATATGCAGTATTATTAACTACTAAAAAAAAGCCATACAATTCTGAGGGTCAAGAATCTATAATTACATGAACGTAGTCTACTAAAAATATAATAAGTTGTTTTAACGAAAGATTATGTTTTCATGAGAATTATGACTTTATTTATGATGATTGGTTGTTGAAATTGAGTAGTGTATACATAAAAATGATGGACTATGATATTATTGCTTGTTATATAATATACCATGTATTTAAATCTACTTACATAAATTAGATTATGCAGTCTAAACATAGATTATATCTGGTTAGTATAAACTATACTTGTTTGCTTATTATTTTTGTGATAAATAATATTATGGATATTCATTCATACATTTGACGGATTAAATGTATGCATTTTGATTATTCCTATGTTTAGCATATTTTATGACTGATAGCAGGAAGTAATCTATATGAATCTATTGGTTGTATTTACATTAACAATATCTCACATTGTTGGTACTAAGTAAGTAGCGAGATAGACTTCACTAGCTTATTAGTATCACCAATGTCAAATGAAGGTAATTTGATCAAGTGGTGTGTATAAATTTAAATGATCCTAGAGATCAATAACTATTGAAAATGTTAACCAAAGTAACAGTAGTTATACATTGTCATTTCATATGTATGATTTACATGTTTGTACAATATCACGTTAGAATGAATTTTTGTATGGTACACTTCATATTCTTATACTTCATATAACACACGGGTACTAGTTTATCTCTCTAGATTCCCCCGCCGTCATTATCTACTCATCCATGAATGGAGGGCCATTCCTTAATGAGGGATTGTACAAGAGATCGATGGTTTATGTTTGGTGTGGAAAAGTGCTCAGATGATGCTTTCCCTCCCCATAGTAGTACTTCTTTCGAAACTACACTTAAGGTTGCCATAGATACTAGAGTTCAAAAACTCCTGCTCTGTGGAACCTTGTATCTTGTATTTTATATTGTATTTATTATTATTGAAACATTATACCTGATGAGATGTAATTATTTACTTATTGTATCATGATAGTAGTGGTTGCATGTTTGTAACAACCATGGCTAAAATCTATAATTACTTTCTATATTTAGTTATGTTTTCTTTCATATGATGCTAGTGATCAGTAATAGGTAGTTGTTACATGTTTATTTTATAGTTAATCAGAGTTTTTTCTCTGGTTCACTAATTAAATTTTTGTGGTGAATTATAATGAAAACATACGTTGAGTAAATTTTTTTTTAAAATCACATTATTCTAAGTAGATCCTAGTGAGGATGTTACAAAAATTATGTTGTGTAATCCATTTTGTTTACATGTCATGGCAGAAAAGTGGCCACATGCCAAGGATTTGTAGTTTCAATAGTTAAATTATTATTTTTTAAACATTTTAAAACATAAACAAATTTACTTAAATGAGAAATCAACATATCCCATATTATGCTCCTCAAATTCAAACTAGGTCAATGGTTCCATGAAAATAAAGTAATACACTTGACTTATGGTCATTATCTCTTTGGAGGTTTCACTTTTGACTCATCAAAATTCATTTATTAGCTTATCCAAGTATGATTGAAGTTCATTCAACTGTTTCAATTTCTCCTGTGCAATTTTTAGTTCATTTGCTATTTCATTTTTGTCCTTTGTTAATTGGATTTTGTCTCCAATAACACATTCTAACTCATTTTTTAGTTTGTCATGTTGGCTATGCAGTTCAGTCAGTTGGTTAGAATCGTGAATGTCATAGTCTTACATCTTAGTTTATTTGGCTTGTCAGCCAATTGATCTTTCTCACTCAAATTTTGACCCTTCTCTTCGGCCAATGAGAAAGTCACACTTTTGACTTTGTCTAAATCTTTCAAAGCTTGTTCATATTTTTGATTGTACAAGTTTAGTTTTTACTCAGATAAATTCAATTTGTATTCCAAAGTAGTTGAAGATGAAAATTCACATGAAAAAATGGGTTGAGGGTATAGCCCCATACCTAACCTTGGCTTCAATGCCATATTAATAGTGGTGGCAGGGTAAATGAAGCAGATCAATGTAGTTATTCTTAACCACATAATCCCTTTTTTATTAATTTGCTAGTAAATTGTAAGTCTTGTATCTATTGTTGTAACCCCAACTTGTTGCATTGATATTTTCCATGTTTGTTATTTTTCTCTAACATGAAATGATGTTGTCCTCTCTTGTAACTCCATTTCACCTTATTCATTTTAAAGTGCATTTAGATTGTTTACTTTTCCCCAACCATTTTTTAGATATTCATTATAGAAATTGATAATTTTTTAAGGAGTGGACCTTTGCCTTAAACCTAAGTTGTCCCAATATTTGTCATTTGCTTTTTATTTTAAATATTTCCTTGTCAGAAAACACAAACATTGTATTCAAGAGCAAATAGATATGGACTTATGTCTAATTTTTTCTTTGAAACTATATTTGTTCAAAGCTAATTTATTTTTATTTTTATATTACATTTGATGTTTAACAACCTTTGGTAAGAAAAAAAAGGGCTTGTACCATGTTGCAAGTGTTTATCATGGTCAATTCCTTATTTAAAAAAGCTTTTAGAGCGGCTTGGTAAACATTGTCAAATAAGGCCCATGAATATAAACTAGGAAAAAATGGTGAATAGGCATAGCGATGAAAAATTCATTTCTATCAAAGACTATAGAATAGTGGCCCCGGCTGATTTTGATAGTATAAATGCTTCTTTGGACAAAACAGACATGTTTAGAACTTGTCAGTTCAGATACAAGGTCAATGACTACTTGTTTGATGCATTTCAAGTCTTATTACATTTTTGATACATGTTAAGAAAACTTCATGTTGGAATTATAGAACATTTTAAAAATTGCTTGCAGATAAATGATCAAGATGCACTAAGATCCTTACAACTTGAATTAAATTCAATAGAGATATATAGACTACATCATGTACATGACATTGCCATTTATTTTGAATGGATGAAAAATTCAACAACTACATGCACAGTAAATGGTGAACATGGTTTATGGGGAGATAATTTTTGCATAAATTGTCTATCTAAATGGCTAAAATTTTCCTTTTGTGTTTGGTCTTTGACAAACAAGAAAAAATACTTACACTTTAATGAAAAATTACATTCACCTTTGTATTGTATTATTTTCCATGATCAGAGCCCTATGTATGGACATTATGAACCATTATATTTTAAGAAGTTAAGTAATTATCGATGATCCTCAAGACACATAGCTTTGTCAAGAACCTGTACCATGTTCTCTTCTTGTTGGTAAGAAACTGCTATAAATTTACAGTTATATGGTTTATCAAAAATGTTGGGAGACACATATTATTTTAGCGATAGCATGTTCAATGTTTTTTTGTCATTTAACAAAAAATAATTTTGACATAAAATCTTTGCGTCGATATATAACATGGTATTTTTGCAATTCTTCTCTCTATAGACATCGAAGCATATACCTATTTAAAAATAAATCTAACAAATAATGTTATCAATGACATACTAGCCACTATAAATTGGCAAGGATACATTGTTAGACTAGCTTTACCATATGACAACCATGGAATATAAGCTAAAAACTTTGTCATATAATGGATTTAATATGTATTAAAAGCAAAAACACATCTATGGTTAGCAACAAGTCAATAAATTGTCAAAATTATGAGTGTTCTTGCTCAAATCTCATATACACCATTTTTTTATAAACAAATACAAATCACATTCACTATGAATAATTAATAATGAAATAACAAACTTCTGAACAAATCAAATATTTTACATATTTTACAAGCCCAATACCAAAAAAAAATATTCTTTACTTCGAACATTGAAAATTACATGTAAAAGTTCAATAGGCAAAAAATCTATTAGGAAAACAATAGAAATTTTCAATAAAAGATATAGTGACACTCCCATATATGTTTGTGCTATTTGCAAACAGTTACATTTTAAGCATAGTATGAAACTTTTTAATCAAGTAGAAAAATATACATGCCAATAATTAATAGGGAAAAGTAAAGTTATTTATAAAAATAAGATATGTCCAAATTGCAATCAGACATTGAAAAATGGAATGGTTCCTACATTTACAATGCCTATTGATATTAAACAAAACAAATAATTAAAAATTTTGCTTATGCTATCAGATCTTGAAGAAAGGCTTGTTGTATTGAGAATAACATTTTCATAGATAAGAGACATGGGCTATAGTAAACCACAAACTGGTCTAAAAGGTATGATTATGAATGTACCATCAAATATTGATAATATTCAAAAAGCATTACCCAGGTCTATAGATGAGAAATTAACAATTACTATAGCTTTAAAGAGGTGATTGGAATACAAAAATGCATACCAACAAGGGGTTGTTCGGCCATAAATCATCATGAAATCATTAAAAGAAATATGCACAAGAAAATTGTACATTGCTCACAATGTGTAGATTAACATTGATTAAAAACCACTTATAGTTGATACTATAATGGATAATGTAAATAGTCATAATGCCTCCAAGGAATCTAAATCAAATATAGATAATGAAATAAGCATGTCTTCTAACACAGGTGGAATATATGCCAATGACACCCTAATGCATGGTTTTATAGACTCAACATCAATTACTACATGATACGAGAAAGTGGTTGCAATTGCAATGACTAAAGATAATCACCCGCTTGGCAATTCTAAAGATAAGGACTCTAAAGAAATGAACTTTCCAACACTTTTCTTTAGAAAACCTCATGATGAGGATATTGTGTCAATATTTACATATCAAAAAATATCACAATGGGAACTATTACATGTCAATCATAAGTTTGCATATCACCTTACCAACTTGTTTTTCAAAGAAATTAAACAAATCATATATCAGGTTGGAAAGACTATGTGGGTTCGAAGTAGAAAAGGCCAACTAAAGGGAAGAAAGCTTGTAGCTATAGATGTCAAATACAAACCCAATAAGGAGAAATTTCTTAAATCAAAAATTGGATATGTGGATTTTTAAAAAATCTACATCTCTCCTAATTACAAGCAAGGCATTAAAAATAATGCCTTTACCATGATACGGCAATTAGGACTGCCAAATTTTTTATTGACTTTTACAAGTGTTGAACATCATTGGAAGTTGTTGATGAATGTACTATAGCTATTATATGTAAAGCATGCAAAAAAAAAGTTGGACTTGATGATTTCAAAAAATGATGATGTTTCCTTTCTTGCAAAAAAAGATCTAGTTACATGTGTATGCTATTATAGGCACTGTGTCAATGCATTGAGACAAATGTTATGTAGTGATGAGTTTTTCCTTACAAAAGTCAAAGATTTTTTTTGTGTGACTAAATTTTAACATAGAAGAAATGATCATGACCATTGGCTGGTCTGGATAAAAGACACACCAATATATGGAAAGGATAAAAATTCAACAATTATAGATTGTATAACAAATACATAACTTGTGATACTGATACTATGAAAAATGATGTAAAATTGTATATACAACACCATACTAAGAGTTATAAGAAAAAGAAGAAAATTGTAGATACAATTTTCCATAATTTCTAATGCGACAAACAATAATAATAACACCACTTAAAATAACAAATGATCTTGCAATTACAACATTAAAAGAAAGTTATATGATACTAAGTATAAAATGATACACTACTTCAGATAACTTTGACACATTTTTATAAGACTTGGGCATGACTGAGCCCAAATACCTAGAAATAATATAAATATAAATAACACATCATACTATTTTCCTTGAGCGCACACCATCACAAGTATGGAACAATAATTTTATAAAAGACATGTCATATATGTGGTAAGCCAATACAGATGTACAGTTTGTTTTAAATGCATATGTTGTCGCAACATACCATACTTCATATATGACAAATAAAATTCAAAAACAACACATGTTTTTAGGCAAATATGAAAATAACATGTAATAGCACACATAGATGTTATCTAGATGTTATGTACACTAGGAAATACAATGCTGAAATATCAACAAATGCTCGCACAATAATTTGTTCACTTGGTATTATCATTGCCATTCAACCACTGTTCAAGAACATGTACTTTTGTAAACACATCTTGTCTTGATGGACAAACATTTATCTTAAAACCCACAAATATTCTTAGACATGATCCAAATTACTCAGAATATGTAGTGTGTTAATCTCTTATAGACTATTACATAGCCCATCCTACTACCATTGACCATGTTTGTTTAGTTGAGTTTACTTATAACTACGAGAAAAATGGAAAGCAATTGGAAAGAAAAAAATGCCATGTTATATGCTTTGTTAATTACAACAATCATCTTGACATTGAAAATTATTATCATGAAGTTTGTTGTTGTATTTGTCATTTCAAAACAATGAGAATAGTTTGAAACAAGGTCTTCTAACATGGAAACAAGCATACGATTCACAAGTAAATATCATATAGCAAAAGAAGGCTAAGTTTAACTATGACATAAATCCTTCTAGGGGAGACATAGAATATGTTGCCTTTGAAATTGATTTCGATACTGAGAAAGTATTGGACATTATAAATTAGTTATGCAAAGCAAAGAACATATAAGCTAAATATGATCTGAATATGGACTTCCCATTAACAAATTATGCATCAAGACAACATACATCAAAATCATTTAAAATTCTTCTTCGTCTATTGTTTCTAACAATGTCAAATACTACAAACATATGCAAATGCTAAATTAATAGCAACTTGCAATTGTAAAGGACATTGCTTGAAAGAAAAGGACAAATAAAAATAATTTGTTGTACCTATTTCTAACATGAGGTACGGGCATGGGAAAGACATTTACAACAAAATGTAATAAGAAATGCTAATTTGTATTTACTCTCAAACTATTGAAAGTGATCCATGTAAGCCAAAGGTTCTTATACTTGCATACACAAGAAAAGATTCATACAATACTGGAGGAGTCACATAACATTCAAAATTTATATTGCCATTTAACAAATTAGAACTTATTCCATTGAATAATGAACGTCTTGATGCATTGTCTAAACATTACAATCAATTATGTTTTGTGCTAATTGATGATATCTCACGTGTAGGAGCAAGAATTTTATATCATATTAATAAATATGTGACATAATGCGACTACTAACCATGTTCTTTGTCAATGTTCACATGATCTTTTGTGGAGACTTTTATCAAGTTCAATTTGTAAATGATTGTTTGATCTTTGAGTATCAAAAAATCAATAGTGAGCTGATTCTATATTCTTTTTGGAAAGAAAACATAAATTTTTATCAATTATAGCAACCCATGTGCCAAAAAGATGAAACTTTTGTCTCAATCCTAAACATATTACGAACATGCTCATATATAAAATAGGATATAGCATATCTTAATAAAAAAAATGATTAAGACCAACCCCAAATGATCCTTCATTTCCATATCTTTTTTTTTTTAAGAATGATGTGGAATCCCATTATAACAAAATGTTGACTCTTGTTCTGCACAATGAAATTGTTATCCATACAATAGACAAAGAGGATGATACATACAATGAAAGCCAAGGATATGCTAATGATATATGCCTACCTATAAAAATTATACTAAAGCCTGACATGTTGATTGAGCTTTTTGTTGGGAATTATGATATGCAAGATGGACTCATCAATGGTTTGGATGGTTTATTCAAACTATACATCAAAAAACAAAATAATGAGATTTTCTAGATTAAATTCAATGATATCAACATTGGAAACCTGTAGAGAACAAGACATGTTCATCTCTATAAAATCCATATTTATTTGGCTTGGACTCCTATATTTAGAATGTCAAGACTAGTTTGCATGCTGACCTATAAAAAAATAAATAGTGCAAAACCAATTTCTAGTCCAGCTAGCCTATGCATGCACAATACATAGGTCATAGGGTCTCACCATGGAATGTGTTGCATTCAAGACACTTGGTTTCAAGAGACATGGCTTAGCATATACAACTTTATCTTGTGTGAAAAGCATATACTCATTATATTTGCTAAGTCTACTTACGCATAAAAACTTTATAGTTAATAAAAAAAATCTCTATTGAAATGTCAAGACTAGAATAAAATTCAAAATGGAAG
Organism: Torreya grandis; assembly: GCA_037957365.1. Lineage (NCBI taxonomy): Eukaryota > Viridiplantae > Streptophyta > Pinopsida > Cupressales > Taxaceae > Torreya > Torreya grandis. The sequence continues at coordinate 3,415,917 of JARHVA010001290.1, forward strand.
TTTAAACATAACCTTAGATCAAATGTATTACTTTCATTTGTTATTATATGTTACTTGAATACTCATAGCCTCAAAGCCCATCTAAAAGACATTATCAATGACCATGACTTGATGAGATATGATATATTGTGTTTACAAGAAACATATGTTACAGTTGTCAATTACTTTAATCTTAACTTGAACTTATTGACATGCAACTTGGTATATAATGTCCATGGTATTAATATATGTGTGCAAAAGCATGTAATAATTTCACAACCAATGCAATATGTAGTAGATGAGGTGGAAGTATTAATAACAACTGTTCTGATACGAGAAAATGAATTTGTAGTTTTTGATATCTATACATCCTCATTTCCTTTCATCTTGAATATCATCAATGTTATTAAAAATGCATTGTTAAATGCAAATGCATCCAAAAAAATCTACATTTTAGAAGACTTTAACATTGACATGTTTATTTCCAATAAATCAAGTACACTACTTGAAAAGTATATGTCAAGTTACAATATGCATTTCCTACCACATATACATAAGCAACAAGCGAATATAATCATAGATCATGTTTGGACAAATAATACAAGACAAACTAACTAGATTATAACAATAGAAACATATTGGACCGATCACAATGCGGTATGTGTCACCATAGATAATAATACTTAATGATTAGGATTTAAAACAAGTCAATGAATGCATGCAAAAAAAAAATCTTTGTTCAAAGCCTTTTTTCTAGTGCACAGGTTTAGCTTATATTGATTGCATTTGTATATGCATAAAACATAGGAGTAAACATGTTGTTCCATCTACTTAATTTGTTTGGTGCTTGAACATCACATCTAGCTCTCTTAATTGCATATTTTTCATATATAAACTATGGTATAAATCTAAAAAGAACTGCCATTCAATTTTAACAAAAAAGGACAAGGCATGGAATCAAAAAAAAAATCCATCCAAGAAGAAATAGATCAAGAACAATAAATTATTTTATATGGTATGCATTAGATAAGTTGTTTTGAACAACAATTGCAAAAATGGTAATCCATGAATCATTTTTTTTCTCTTTATTGGCTTTAAAATGCATGTTTTTGCTACGCAAAAAAAATGTGAACCTTTTCCACTTTGCTTTTGTCATTATTCTATTTAAAAAGGAAAAATATTTATTTTGCCTTGTCCCAACACACATAGAGAATCAACTTCTTCATGCTCAATCATGGATATTTATGCTGATAAAAGCATTTCTACATTTGAAGGAGATATTTTAACAATTTATGGGCCTACTCATGTTACAAATCCTAGTTCTTCGATTAAGGCAGAGATATTGCATATTGACTTGGTTGATGTTCATGGAAAGATGAAAATAATAATTAACATTAGAAATAAATTAATTCAAAAAATTTAAACATATATATCATTAGGAAAAAGTACCTGGGTTTCTGAGTTCTTGATCAAGGAAAAGACAAAATATGAAAGAGGGGACACTGCATTTTGCATAGTATTGACTACAAAATCAAACATGCAAAACATACCTATGGTGTTTAAGAAGCATAAATTTATACCAGATCATATAATTGTTGATATAATAGACTTGGATGATTCAAATTCAATTGGCTCATTCGGAGCCTTGGTAATAAGTTATCCGCAAACCAATACTCAGGTTAACTTACATGTCAAGGATGGTGAAACATAATACAACTGTGCAATAGTGAGTCTTTATTTTATCTTTTCTTCTATTTACAAATTGTTTTTTATTTCTTACATTATGATTATTATTTTTGTCAAATTATCTACAAACTATTTTATTTTAGATTCAACTTGGTGAATAGTACCAATAACTTTGACATGCACTTCAAGACCGGCTAATTTTTAAAAAAATATTCAATCTACATTTTCAAAAACATGATACGAAAAGGCCCAAAAGGTTCTCGTAAACTTCATATAAATTTTGCATCTTTCATTGAACCATTGGCTAACGAAACCACAAAAAATATTTGCAAACAATCATTGGCGTAAACATTGACGTAATTTTTTTTTGCTCTATTTTTTTTCCATTAACTATGAAAGAAACTTTAAATTGATTTTCAAAAACAAAAATCTACCTCAAACATCTATAGTTAATAGGAACTTTAAAAGTAAAAGACATTTATTTAGCTCCCTTTTAGCCAATATGCAAGTCTTACCACCGTGCAATTCTAGCAAAGGATCTTGAGCAAGATGATTGTTTGCATTATCCAAGATGTCCATTGAATTCAGGACATTTGTTTATTCATGCACTAACTTACAATGTCTCAATGAAAGATCAAATGCATTTTGAAGAAACCTTTGCTTGAGACTTTGTTGCTAGAACTGATTATAATATCATTTAACTAATATAAACAAGACATCTTGACAAATGTTTTCTTGCTACATAGATTTCAAATTTATAACACAGTTACGATTGCAATGGGCAATATTGTTTTTGATATTAAATGTGAATGAAACCAACTTAAAACCTAGTGAGCTTGTTATAATGTTATCTTGCAAATATGTTCTTATCATTCAAAATATTTTTCCTATCATTTGTTAATACCATTGTTCCTTGTTTTGTATCTTGATTTATTGGTTTTAGGAAAAGAACCTGCTTTACAAACAGGGCATAACAGCTTTTTGACAATACTAATAGTTATCATACACACTTTGATTGTTCATGTTATACATAGTGTTACTATAAACTCATTCCATATTTGGATTAACAAATCGAAACTTTTGTTTATCTTTGCTTTTATCATTGTAATTACATATACACAAAATACAAACCAAGGAAAAGAACCTGCTTTAAAGACATGGCATAACAATTTTTTGACAATATTAATACTTATCCTAGATACTTTGACTATTCATGTTATGCATAGCATTATTACAAACTCATTCCATATTTGGATTAACAAATTGATTTTTTTTTTGTTTTTGCTTTCATCATTATAATTACATATGCATAAAATACATGTGTATAATAACCAAGAAAAAAGATATTGATATCTTGCATAGTGATTTCTTGATATATGTTATTGATATCTTGATATATGTTATTGTATGGTTACAATTCCTAGCTTGAATTCATTTATGAACATATAAATATAAAACAACTTTCAAGATCTCACATATGTTCTTTTGATAGAAATTCGAGATTTATGGAAACAATAATCGATTATTTTGATGATACTAGTTTCTAATGTTAAAGTATGAAAAGTTGATGCTTAAAATTGAGTCACTATTACAATTCAAAATTGTGCATTACCATATTAATCTGGATTAGGCATAGCATCAGCAAGCTATGCTTTACATCATACAATTGCTTGAGCATTGGCATTATGCCTTCCAAGCACTATAGAGCCAATATTGCTTTAGATACTAAGGCATATATCAAAATCAATAAAATTTCCAATTCAACAAATTGTTATAATGCAAGTTATCCAACAGATTGTAAATCTTTACTTTTGATAGTTCAAAAATTATTTGATTTATAGATTATACTTCTAATCTTATACATGTTTTATGTTGCATCAAATTTGTCATTTCTAACAATTATATTATATGGTTTACATTTTTTGCTCTATTTTAATTATCAAATGTCACATTGCTCAGTCTTATATGAAAACTGCCTCTTTAATCTTATGTGAATTATGACTGTTGTGTAGTTTAATTCCTTAATTGTGCACCATTTTTTTGATAAAATATCATCGTAGACAGTGTTATAAATATAATAATAGTAATCAAGACACATTATGTGAACAAGTAATTGACTACTTAGTTCTAAACCTCATTCACTATATAGTAGAGCATACATATTGAAAATCAAGTAACTTAGTAAAATTGCTTTGACCAAAAAATGCATTTGAATATGTCTTAAAGCTAATGGGCAAGGCAATTAGTAAAATAGTTGCCATTGCTAATATCATTAAGGTATGAAAATGCATCCTATAGATTTTAATGTTGAACAATATTAGATATAGGTCAATTATTTTGATGCATTACTCTCAATCTATGCATTTGTATTTGTCATAGTTTAATGCATTGGAGAGGACGAATCTCAACCTTCAGCAAAAAGCCATCAATTAGCCTATAGCCTATATGCAAGATGCTCTTGAAGGAAGTATTTTGTCATAAGTATAGTGAATTTTACCTGGTGAATATTTTAGTCGTTTATTAATCTTACAATTTATTTTCATTGGTCCATAAAGATTTAGTCTTAGTCGTGTAGCATTTATCTTGCAAGAATTACATTGCAAAGTTTTTGACGTCTTCAAGGTTTGTATCTCATTTTTAGTTTATTTTTATTTAAATCACTACTTTGAACTTGGCATGGATTAAAAAAGGAATTTTAAGATTGGCAACCAAGTAAACTATCTTCAAATTGATTCATATTCAAATTCTGCAAAGTATTTGAACCTTCGTTTGATTTTTCAAAATATCTTTATAGCTTTCATCTGTTCTAAAAATTCCTTTGCAAATTTATTTGGAATCAGTATATACGCCTGAACTTTTTCACCTTCAAATAATATTAACATTATAGAATAATAGCATTTATTTGTATTATTTTTGTAAAGCTAAAGTAAACAACTTTACAACATGGAACATTGCTTCTCAAAGATACCAAAAAATGTTGATGCAAAAGTCCTTTATGATGCTGATGATAATAGATAGTATCAAGGGCATGGACATTTTCATCACTGGCTTCAAATATAATGCATTCATGAGCTTATAGTTTATGATTTTATGACTTGTTTCACAGTCTAGCAAATAAAAAAGAAAAAAAGAAAAGGGGGTCAGTTATGGGCAAATGTGATAACAAATTACTGATAATGGTTTTGATCAATAATGTATACTGAGATTTAGAACTCGATATCCTTACATCCTTGATTAAGATTAGAAATCATGGATCTTTAACTACAATAAGATTCTAGATTAAATCTATTTACAATCATTGTTATATACACATACATGTGTTTGCTAAAGATTTAAATGCTTTATTGTAGTTGTATACATTTTGAGCTAGAATGGTTTGATGTCTCTATTGATTTGGTTTAGTTTAATAAAAAACAAGAATGCACTAGAAGCATTTTTTGTAGTTTTTGAAAAGCCTTTTTGATATTGTGCATGCTTATGTAATTGGTTATTGATATTTGGAATAGAAACATTCCATATTTGGTAAGAGCGGCAGATCTTGTTCCACTAAATTTCAATTTCTCCTTGTTCAAAAGATTTTTGTCTTTGTTTCATTGCATTATCTATGTTTTTATTCAAATCCTTATAAATTTATAGGCCAATATTGCTTATTGATGACATACATGTTACCGTTTAAGCATATATAAAATATTTAATTTGCTCAAATGTTAAAAATGTCATTGCACAATGTTATAAATTATTGGATTCTTGCTCAAGAACAATTGCAATGTTAATGACAAAACACATGTTCTTTGTAATCATCTATAATCATGTATTTTTTTCCCCCTTCATAGGTACTATGTTTGGCTTCAATGCTTTTTAGCTTACTTGAAATATGTTAAATGCAATTGCATATGAATGTATAGATTTTTTAAAGAAGACAAAAATAAAAGCATTGTTACAGACTTTTCACTATGCTTGCTTTAGATCCACATCTATAAATAAGTTGATGAAGGTTATGACTTAAAAAATATGGAAATTGATATTTAGTTAATCATAAACAAATACCTGCCCAACTATTTCTTGGATTTTCTTCAACCCCATTCACTTCATTGAATTCACCAAACCATGACAAGTTTGTACATGCATCTAGATCTTTATAACCTCCTACCATTTTATTTGGTGAATTGATTCAATATTCAATGTAAAATATTCAAACAAAGTAGTCAACGTGATGCGAATAAATGCATCACTGAATGGTAGAACATACCCACCTTATATGAAACCCTCTTATGTTTGCCATGTCATTAATTCCCAGTCTCAATCAAAGTAAATTGGCCCATAACATTAAAAAAACCAGCCATTGAGCTTCAAACAAGTAATATTATTTTATCTATGCCATTAAAAAAATTGTTATTTCACTTTTCAAAAGCCTTATATTATATCTTTACCCACTAATCTATAAAATCTGATCGGCCACCACACTCAACAATAATTCAAAGATAAAGTTAGTTTGTAATGACATTAACTATGTATTAGTACAACTTTCATCCATCAAAAAAATCTAAAAAAACTTCTCTAGTCTCTTTTATTTTGTATACAGGATTTGATTATGAATTATAAGCTATGTATGTGTTTTAATATTTGCTAAAGAACATTTGTTCAAGATTTGCATTATGTCTATTCAGTGTGGGTTTAACACCATTCCATCCAAATTGAAGATTATTTTAAGTATCTTAACTCCATCTATAATTTTAGTATTTGTCTATTTTAAAATCTCGTTGTTGTTCTTTTGTACTCGATTGGATCATAGAATTGGTTTAAATGTTAATCAGTCAATAGACCCCCATGATTCATGTTGCATTTACTTGATTTACCGCTCAAGATTTACAATTTAGGGATTTGTATCTATCCAGTAAAACACAACAATGCATTATAAAAATTTAGATACTTGTAGAAGCTTGTTATGCTTTGTTATGTTTGTCAAAACAACAATGAGTAGAGAAAAGTCAATGGATTAGGATGTCAAGATTTCATTATATTTCGCATGTGAACTAATTGAAAGTTTTACCAACTATTCTAGTCACACTCATATGCCTATTTTCTTTATGGTGGAAACTAAATAATCGAAAGTTAGTGACATGTTTTTTGCAAGCAAATTAGTCTCTTCAATTTCAATTTAAGCACACAAAACATCTATTAACTATACTAAATACATGGTCCACCATAACTAAAATATATGTAAAGAAGTAGTTACAGATGATCCACTAGTATTGACAATGGGTGTTTTTGGGGAGTGGTTTTATAGTGATCTCTTAGATAACACTCTTAATGGTAGTATTCCTTAAAATTTTGGGAACCTCAATAATATGAAATATCTTGATCTATCCAATAATATATTGAATGGAATGATATCTCCTCTTTTGGGCAATATAATAGAACATAACAACAAAAAATATGGTATGCAAAAACTAGTTTACAAATATGTGTTTCATTAAGTGCTTCGATTTGAGAAATAAAGAAATAAATGTAAAATTTATGTTATCAATATAATTTACAACTTACTAACAAGAGTAATCTAATTGTTGAATATCCTCATCATACTCAGATATATGTTGCACCTAGTGGTTTTGTATGTCTTGTAAAGTTGTCATTTTTTACATAATGCATGGTGTTGACATTTTCAGAATAATAAAATTAGAAAATTAATTAATGCAAACTACTCAAACTGATTCATCTTCCAAGAATGACAATGTCTTACTTTGGATGAATGATTGAAATTGTTCTATGTAATCCATTTTGTTATAGATGTTGTGACAAAAATGTTCCCACATGCCAAGGAGCTACAGTTTCAATAGCTATGTTGTTATTTTAAATGCATTTCAAAACATAAATGAATTTAATTAAATGAGGATGCAACATACCCCATATTATGCTCCTCAATTTCATACTAGGTCAATGGTTTCATGCAAATAAAACAATACACTTGACTCATAGTCATTATCTCTTTCGAGACTATGCTTTTGACATGTTTGAGTTCATTTTTTGCATTGTCCAAGTACGGCTGAATTTTATTCAACTGCTTCACTTTATCCTGGAAAATTTTAGTTCATTTGATATTTCATCTTTATCTCCTATTAATTGGATTTTGTCTCCAATAACACATTCTAACTCATTTTTTAGTTTGTCATGTTGGGTATTTAGTTCAATCAATTAGTTAGACTTTTGATTGTAATAGATTAACATCTCCTCTATTTTTTTCAACTTGTTAGACAATTGATCTTTCTCACTCAAATTTTGACCCTTCTCTTTGGCTAATGATTTCATCACACCTTTGACTTTGTCCAAATATTTCATTGTTTGTTCAGATTTTTACTTGTACAAGTCTAATATGCTTAGTTAGATTCAATTTATACTCCAAAGTAGTTGAAGATGAAAACACATATGAAAAATGGGTTGAGGGTATAGCCCCATACCAGACCTCAACTTCAATGGCATAGTGATAGTGGTGGAAAGGCAAATTAAGTGGATCAATTTAGTCATTCAGCTTACATATGCATGATTTTTAATCCTCACCAAATAATATAAAAAATGTTACTTATAAATCTTTGCATGCTTAGTTTTGAAATGTCTTTATCAATGTATAAGCAAATACATTATATATTTTTATTTTAAATTCTTCAGTCTTCTATAATTGCAGTTGCCCATAACTGACCCCTATTTTTTTAATTACATAACTCACATCTAATTGCGAATAAAAGTCATAAGTACAAGCAAAATATCATGTTATTAATAACAAAAGTCCTGAAAAAATATATCACATGAATGATTCACAGAAACAAGATTAATTTTTTGCTTGTATCACCATTGTAGCTAAACACTTACTATTGTTTGATGAATAAGCATCAAATACATTACTTGAAATTTGATAACTGACAAACAACAAAAGAGCTAGAGGAAGGCATACTGGACAAATGCAATAGGTAATATATTGTTCTTCCTTAGACAATTGTCCGTAAATTTTAACAACATTAATCAATGTCATCTATGTCATGAATTTGGAATTATACTTCAAATAACTCTTGACTTTGACTTGTGAAATGCAAATTTAAATATGTCCAAGATTAGAGATGATGAGATGACCATCAAGGAATACAAGTCATGTTTCAGCATGAAAGCTTTAATAAAGCTAATTAATATGAAATGATTTTGCATACATATATTATTAAAATTCCACCACTAAGACTTTCACTTAGCCTTTTGATTAAGCATTCATGATATATATATATAAAATATTATAGTTTCCCACTTCCAAGTTTGTTACTATCTAATCCCCTTTGTAATTTGAACTTGTATGCCACATCATCATCAAAACAAATGAAAATCTTATGTTCTTAATCTTTACTAAGAATGTCATAATGTTTCCTATTTGCATATGTA
>JARHVA010001290.1:3430000-3651245 GCA_037957365.1 Torreya grandis
TGCATTTTTTTGCATATATGCATCAAGTTAAGAAAATAATTATTCTCGTTATAATGCATTCTCACAAAATATTTTTTTAAACACACTTGCAAAACATTTGTCACTTTAAAACAGTTACATCTTTAAATAATATACTATTTTCAGTTGTTATAAATTTATCTATACATATATATATATATATATATATATATATATATATATATATATATATATATATATATATATATATATATATATATATATTTTCAATAGTTTAGTAGTTAATGCTTCTATTACAATCGTTGTAAACACTAATGGGAAGCGAATAATCAAATAAAAAAGTTCGTTTGATTTATGCAGTGCACAAGGACCAAATAAATACATGTTGGTAGCTTCAATACCATGCAAAAACAACAAATATTTACCCACCACTTACTGATGACACTATTACATAACCTAAAAAAAAATTGTGAAATAGTATAGTCTTTCTTCAATACATCCATGCTCTATTTGTAAGGAATCATATCCAGGTATTCAAACAAGAAATTATCATGGTGTCCATACTTGTCATCGATGCATTGGTGAAATAAATACTAATCACTTTTGTGCAACCAATAACATGAACCCAGGTATACAACCTAAAGTTATATTTGATCTCACTCAAGTTGAAGGAATGTTTATTGAAAGAGTTAATCAAATGCTACAGGTAACTCATACACATGATGAATAATACAAATATAGTGTCCATACTATTAGTTTCCCTTAAGATATATCTTCTATTGTTAAGTACCTACCACACCAGCCTACAAACCTTGACATCTCAGTGTTAATAAAAATTGGATCAACGAACAAACCATATGATTACTTTATAAGTAGAACACATGTTAGCCAAGCTCTAAACTATAAAATGGAGAATGATCCCTACTATAGAGATGTCTAGGTTGACCATCAAGCGCCATATACCCTACCATCGAAACCTATTGATATCTCCTCTCTCCTTCATCACATTACAATGGAGATTCAAGTTATGCCAATCAATAATCTCAACTTCAATGATGACATAGGTGCACTTGTAAATCTATAGCACTAACACACATCATCTTTTGTATCTTCTCTTCCAAACGCATAAAGAGATGTCGACCACATAAGAGATTATGTAAATAACACAAACAGTGACATCCCAGCTATAATCAATTGGCCAAATTTAGTAGTTCACTTGTCAATGAATACAACACTGAGGGGCTATTTTTTATGGCATTTCTTACTCTTTTTCCAATAGGTGCTTGCATGTACTAACAACCCCATATTAAAAATGTCTAGCTACACGAATATGCTTTGCACTTACTTACATATCAAGATAACCAATTTGGAAGCCACCCGTACTTCCATTACTTTTTGTTAAACCTAATGATGCACCATCAAAGTCAGGCAACATCAACATTATTTGTAAAAGCAAACATAAAAGACAACCTTGTCAGGAACCTAGAACAATAAACATGCTCTGATACCACGTGTCAGGATCTTGCTCCACCAATAGAGCACATATGATTACTTCTTGTATTAGCAACTAAACACAGAATTTAACCAGAATCAATAAGTAACTAGAAATATGAAACAACACAGGAATATGAGAGACAATACACAATTGTATTAATAATCACTCAGAAGAATATACAATAAAGAAGATGCCACTTCTTCTTCCACCTCAAAGGCTCGCCACACCTCAAGACCTTCTTCCCTCTCTCTCTCGGTCCCAACAATCAACTCTAATACAAAATTAATGTTCACCTCTACCAGTCAGAAACAACACTGCCAGTACATCAAGTACACAACCATACTCCAAGTAGATCTCCTGCTCTCTGTTGCTACCTGCAAATCACTAGACCTTACTCACCATTGTAGATCTCCAAAAGAAGCCATGCTCACCTGCTGACTAAGATCATACAAATAAGAAGAACCCTTCTGATTCTCCAAACCAGCACCCACCTTGGTACTGTGGCACTAGGAGGAACACACCATTGCTCTCCTCTCTTAGAAGGAGCTTATTTTTTGCTCTCTTACTCTCTAGCTACAAGTTTACAATACATGCCAATGGGTCTATAAATAGATCCCAGACTTGAACAATAACGTAGACTCTTAGTTTACTATAATTATCCACGTAGCTCAAGGCTCAAAATAGCCTTTACATGCAAACACTCCATTCACTAAACTAACTGTTTGTGCAACGAGCAGTTTTAGAACACACAGGCGACCGATGCCGGTCCCTGCTTGCCTGGTGCTGTCGACGTCGGCTAACTCCCTGCCAATGCCGGTTGCCTTCTGCACTGATAATGACCGACGTCGATCATGCTACCGATGCCGGTGCTTTTGGGTCTTCAGCAAACTCCTTTTCTTTGTCTGCAACAAGTTGAAGCTTTTAGCTCCACAACCTAACAATCTCCCACTTGGAGATAAACAGCTGCAACTGTACCTGTACCTGTACATCATCTAGTTTGTTCCCTTGGCTATATATCCCTCTTCAAGATCACTCTTGAAGACCAACCACCACAAAACCTGTAGTGCAAAACCTGTCATCTAAATCTCTTGCCACATCTGCATCTACAAACCCCTGTAGAAAAGAACTTGACCCTGCATAGCATGTGCACCTGCTGCTAGTCCCTATAAGAATCCACTGAACTGCCCTCCATTACTTCTTTCCCGAATTGGCTCCAAACTTTTTGACAACTCCCACCGCTTGGGAAAACTCAGGTCTACACTAGACCTCATGTGATTTCGAACCCTATTCCAAGCTAAGCTTGAACTGTCCAACCCTTGGTGTGCTTTCTGATTCTGCAACCTACATCATGAACCCTGCCAACACCATCTTCACATCAGCTCCCATTGGAGACAAAATCTCCATGTCTGTTATGCCAAAGAATTTCGCTGCTCCAAACTCTTCCTGACACACCTCTGAACTAACCTCACCCTTAGCTTGGCAAATCCCTGTATGTACAAAACCTGCTAGCAAATCACCCACATACAGTAACTGGATAATGTCGTGACTCATTATCCACCTGGTAAGACAAAACCACAATAGTTACACTGACACTGACTGAAGCCATGCTTAGTCATCTACCTGTCAAAACATGTACCACTATCCTGCAGCTTCTTCAAGACCATATGCCTTTGCCTTACGTCTCACGTATCCATCCACTCTCTTCTTTAACTTGGGAATCCGTCCCTCATCCAGTGCTTTCTTCTAGCTAACAACTCTACCAACAAATACCTATTTGGTTCTTCTCCAAGGACTCACTCCTCATCCATGCCAAGCTCCCACTGTTTTTGGATTCTACCTGCATTGCTTCTTCCATCTTCCTAGTTTTTGACCATCAATAAGCAATATAAAGAAGGTGAACAATGAATATGAGGTTCACTTACCCTTTCTGACCTCCATATGAGCATTTGAGACTTGTTGATAGCTTGTTGTCCGCCCACCATCCGTTTCAGTGACCGATCTCGGCCATCTCCCAGTCTGTAACCGATCGATGTCAGTTCCCTGTGTTGACACTGACTATTGACGTCAGTTTCATGACCGACACTGGTATCCCTTCTACCGACGTCAGTTCTTGCATGACCGATGTCGGTCTTCTTGTTGTCGACGTCGATTACTGTCTGATCAACGCCAGTACCTGTGTTCGCCTGTGAGTGATAACTTTTTACCCGTGAGCTCTCCATGGATCAAAATCCTGTTCAAATCAACACATCTCTGCTCAGAATAATTTAGTTCCCTCACCTGATCTCTGTCCATCATCTCCTCCATGAACACCAAGGCTTTTCAGTTCCTTAGCTTGTCAAAAACATTTGTCTTCTGCTTAAGAACCTGCATTCCCCTCCTACATATGTGACCAAGCCTACAAAGCCACATCTCTGCAACAGAAGGTGAATCAGTAATATAAGTAGATAGATAAAGGATACCTACTTTCTTACCACCATCTAATTCAAGTATATCCGCTGTGAGAGTTACAGTGCATCTCCCATCACCCAAATTTCTTGAAGAAATTAGACTCATCTCCAAGATTGGTACCTGCATGACTTCCTTCACCACCTGTGTGTCATCCATCTGCAATTTCAGCTTCACTTCCCCTTCGTCAATCATCTAACAAGGCTCTCCAACCCCTAAAAAAATCTCTCCAAAGTCTCCAAAGACATACCCATGAAAAGATGCTCTATTTTGGGCTGCATGGAAAGAGGCAAAAGAATTTGTAAACAAAGATTCTACTTTATCCAGAGCAACCTGTGCAACAACCCCTGCAACATCTGCTTTTACACGCTGATCTTCTACCAACCAACAATCTTCCTTTACCTGCTCCTTCTTTCCATCAATCAGACCATTCATGCAATTCAGTTTCTCCATTCGTAGCTTACTTTCTTCTACCATTGCTATACTCCCACTCAATCTGAAACCCCTGCGAGTGACTTGTAATCAAAACACTACCAGATCTGAACCACCTATTAGTCAACCTAACCAAAATCTCTAATACCACTTGATGGTATCAGCTCTTGAACCTACAACCAGGCTCTGATACCACTTGTCAGGAACCTAGAACAATAAACATGCTCTGATACCACATGTCAGGATCTTGCTCCACCAATAGAGCACATATGATTACTTCTTGTATTAGCAACTAAACACAAAATTTAACCAGAATCAATAAGTAACTAAAAATATGAAACAACACAGGAATATGAGAGACAATACACAATTGTATTAATAATCACTCAGAAGAATATACAATAAAGAAGATGCCACTTATTCTTCCACCTCAAAGGCTCACCACACCTCAAGACCTTCTTCCCTCTCTCTCTCGGTCCCAACAATCAACTCCAATATAGAATTGATGTTCACCTCTACCAGTCAAAAACAACGCTGCCAGTACATCAAGTACACAACCGTACTCCAAGTAGATCTCCTGCTCTCTGTTGCTACCTGCAAATCACTAGACCTTACTCACCATTGTAGATCTCCAAAAGAAGCCATGCTCACCTGCTGACTAAGATCATACAAATAAGAAGAACCCTTCTGATTCTCCAAACCAGCACCCACCTTGGTACTGTGGCACTAGGAGGAACACACCATTGCTCTCCTCTCTAAGAAGCAGCTTATTTTTTGATCTCTTACTCTCTAGCTACAAGTTTACAATACATGCCAATGGGTCTATAAATATATCCCAAACTTGAACAATAACTTAGACTCTTAGTTTACTATAATTATCCACCCAGCTCAAGGCTCGAAATAGCCTTTACATGCAAACACTCCGTTCACTAAACTAACTATTCGTGCAACGAGCAGTTCTGGAACACACAGGCGACTGACGCCGGTCCTTGCTTGCCTGGTGCTGCCGACGTCGACTGACTCCCTACCGACGCCGGTTGCCTTCTGCACTGATAATGACCGACGTCGATCATGCTGCTAACGCTGGTGCTTATGGGTCTTCAACAACCTCCTTTTCTTTGTCTGCAATAAGTTGAAGCTTTTAGCTCCACAACCTAACAAACCTACCACTCATAATGTTAGACTTACATGCATATCTAACACAATTACCTGATGTAATTATTTTAGATCAATTAATGCATTTTGGGTCAACACTTAGAGGTACATGTGCATTTTGGTCAAAATGCAAAATTGAATTAACAGATATGATCAGACAACTGGGATCACTAACACCATTATTCACCTTGAGTACAATAGACACTAGGTGGCCAGACCTGCACAAAATCATGGCAAGAGCTTCAAATTCTACCTTGGACAATAATCCCCAATGGATAAATCAAAGTCTAATTGTGAATCCCCATCTTGCATCTTCCTATATAAAAAAAGGTTTGCAAACTTATATAAATAAATCCTTGATAAACATCTTCACAATAAAGACTATTGGTACATGTATTCATATTGAAACTTTGTTTTTTACATTTCATACATATTAAAAACCTATCTCAGGTTAAAATTATTTCATGTATTTTTTATACTTGGGTACAAATGGCAACATAAAGGATCTGTGCACATCCATGGGTTTGTATGGTTAGAAAATGCACTGAATATGGACACATTAAATTGGGAAAATGCACTTCAAGTCGATTTTGCAAAGAAATACATTGATCAACATGTAATAACATGGAACTCACATAACAATGATAGCCTCCACAAATTGATCCACCATTTTGATCTTGACAATCCATTCTTGCTCACCACTAATGCAATATTACATGGTGATCCTTAAAAAGATTATGATGAACTTCTAAACTGAGTTCAATGTCACACAAAATGCAGTGAGTCTACATGCTTCTGAAAAAGGGAAAGACTTCATAATGTAGATATAAAGACCCATGGCCACTACAAGCAAATTCAATCATGTTCATTAATAGTCAAGGTTGAAAGATGTACCTTCCATCATGTAATGATAAAATCTAGTAAACATCCACAATGCAAGCATGATTTCAATATGGCATGCAAATGTAGATTGCCAACTAGTTGTTTCTGAGCATATTGTGCTCAAATATATAGCAAAGTATGCATCAAAAGCTGAAAGCAAATCTCAAAGCTATCATCATATGCTAACAAGTATATCATCTATAATTAGAGCTAAAATCGTATCCAAGACCGCATATAGTAAGTTTCTATCAGAACCTATTATTGATCATGACATAGGTGCATAAGAAACATGTCACATATTACAAAAATTACCTTTAACATTTTGTAGTTGAACCTTTACTATCTTATCTGTTGGAAAACAAATCTTTAGATGAGTTCTTCAGAGTGCATCTGTTAGGAATTAGCTTTTACATTAGTGAATTTAGGTATTTACCAAGAGGTAAAAAGTAAGTTTGAGTATTTACAGGTTGATATTTACCGAGAGGTAAATATAGTTAGCTAGTTTGTGTATCAGAATATTATTAAATAAATAATATTACGATAATAGATATATTGTTTATATTTTTATAACAATATATCATATTTAGAGGTTTGCATAATCATAGGGGTGAGAGAAATTAACAAAAAAATTATAGGAATCATATTCCTATATATATATGTAATATACCTGAATGATTTATTAATCAAAATAGAGAATAGAGTAGAATATTATTGTGTGAGTAAATTTTTTTGTGTGTACTGCAAACTCATTTGTGTTTGGCTCTTTGAATTCATAAAAGTGGTATCAGAGTTGTATCCATTATACGTTACAATGTGAGTCTTGGAAGTCTATGTTTACAAAGAATATAGTCTAACGGTCATCAAGTATTTAAGAACATATATTTTCATATATTTGTCTATTTCAAATCATGGCTTGGAGCTACATCGAATTACCATTAGACTTTCACAATGTCTTTAATGTTCAATCCATCTAGCACCCTTTAAACTATTCAGTAATATTCTATGATTGTTCTTCAGACACCTCAATATCTAGATTTGTTATTCTTAGAATGAGATTTTATCAGTGTTAATTACCTTCGATGATACAAGCATGCAGTTATAGTGATGACATCACCTGCTAGCTTTCATTCTCTTATCTAAGCACTTGAAAGCATTCACCTATCTGGTTTAGCTGATGCTCTATAAATAGCGTTTCATTTGGTATATACAACAAAGTGTTGTTCAGCTGTTAAGATCTCATTTATTTTGATCTGCAAGAACATGGATACAATAGAAATGTGACTTATACTGTCTCTAATTTGTAATGATTTTAATACAGTCCATTTTTGATCCATAGAAAGTGACATAATATGTGCAACAATAATATGTTGATCTATTGAGCGAGCAGTCAGATTTGAACACCTGAGGAAATTAGTGACATAGATGACACATAGACCTATCAATCATTCAATCATTGATCATGAACCTCAACATTCAATTCATTTGACCTTCCCACAACCTTTAGCGTACTTCTATTGTAATGTTTGAGTAAAACATGTTAGAATAGGTCGGTTAAGTCAAAATCATAAGGTATATTGTACATTGAAAGTCCTTTTTTTGTGGTAAGGTCATTTTTGTTTTAGAGATTAACGTTTGGATTATGAGTCACTAATCTTAATTTTTTATTAATCATCTATGCCAATAAAATTTATAGGTCTATGGTTAATTTAGTTTTATGTTATTTAGTGGTATTTGTTTTTCTAAAGTGTCTTATAGTTTATAAGTCACGAGTCTATTTTTTTAATATGTACAAATATTATAAAGTGTTTTATGAATTTTTTGAGTCATTATAGGTATTTATGTGGGTCATTAAAAGTAATGTTTATAGTCATCTACATATCAAATGTGTCAAAGTAAAAAAAAGAAATAGTCATTTTTTGTAAAAAAATGTGTCGAAGTCATTTTTATGTCAAAAAAATAAAGTCATTAAAGTTTGTCATTTTTGTCAAAATTTCATAGGTCATTTATGTTATATAAGGTCCTTGTCAAAATTGTAAAAATAAAAAATAATTTGCCTCACGGACACATTTTTGCTTATACACAATGTCTAAGTTATGAAGGGGTTAGAATTTCTATGGAAGCAACTAATACAAAACATGCCAGAACCATCAAAGCACATGTTGATTTCATCTGTTGAGTAAGTAGCTTCACTTACTAGAGGCTGGAGGATACACAGAGGAAGGATATTTCTAGTAACCTCTCGTTAGTCGCAAACGATGGGGCCACACCAATGATGTGGTGACATATATAGTATGGTGTGTTTTTCACAATAAAAATAGAAGAATATGCATGTTTAGAATATATAATTTATGTGCAAATTCCAAACATGATTTCATAAGGTAAAAATATTTTGAAAGGACATAAAGCACCAATATAAGTTAGTTCATGGATCTTGAAAGGGTTTATGGTAGAGATCTAGAAAACCACAGGATGTGAATAGTGTTTTGGCAACAATTAGGAGAGTAGTTGCTACAAAGATCTAGTGACTGCCTTACTTCTTTATGGAGATGACCCTCAGTGACACGTCTATTGTAGTCACATAAAATAAATGTAGGATGCATTCCTTTGCATAATAGTGGTCATGTGCAGCAAGATTGTGTTAGTAGTATGCAGACCTAAGAGTATACAGTGGCATACAATTATGTTCATTCTGTTCATTGTAAAACAATGGGAGGAGTGAAGCTCTCTTTATATCAAGGTCATGAGCCAAATAGGGCATGTTACAATGGGTGATCATACTGTAGATAAGAGTGTGAATGTTTTTGCACCATGTAAAAACTATGGGGGGAATGTTAGGAATTAGATTTTACATTAGTGAATTTGGGTATTTACTAAGAGGTAAATAGTAAGTTTGAGTATTTACAGGTTGATATTTATCGAGAGGTAAATATAGTTATTTTGTATATCAGAATATTGTTACATAAATAGTATTATGATAATAGATATATTGTTTATATTGTTATAAAAAAATATTGTATTTAGAGGTTTGCATAATTATAGGGGTGAGAGAAATTATAGGAATCATATTCCTATATATATGTAATATCCTTGGATGATTTATTAACTAGAATAGAGAATAGAGTAAAATATTATTGTGTGAGTAAATTTCGTAACAACATCTACTAAAAACAACCTATCATCTTTCATCGATGCATATCTAAAATTCCCTTCTTTCATTGACAAAATTCCACTCATTGAATATGCACAAACATGGTCTTACAAAAATAAGAAGAAAACTAATCAATGGAGAAAGAAACCAAATCAAGCAATTGTTCATATATTACCTCATTTTTCATCTAAAGTTGTTGTTGATTCACCATTATATGAGGTTTTCTACTGGACAAAGCTCTTACTTTACAAACCATTTTACAACATTATAGTGGTCATTAGTTTGAATAAGGTAGACATTATTAGGCATTGAGAATAAATTAAAGATTCTTAAAATCCATGGCATACTGAGTGAATAACTAAAAAAGAAAATAACAATGTCGAGACAAGCAGTGATGAAAGTGATAATGAAGAGCATCTACAATGGGATATGGAAATACATGATTGGGAAATCTTATCTCGTACACACCCATCTGGAAATGTTGAGCTAGATAACATTAGCATACTTGGACTCTGTGACTTCAACAATAAACACAAATGGAATCATTCAGATGTCCTAATAAACCTACACATAATTTCACATCAATTCATATATTCACAACATGTAGTTTCAAAAAATGCAGACATTGAGTACACTAATGAACCGATATCATATGAGTTATCAAGTACCCAAAAAATAGCCTTTAGCATAGTTCACTAGCATGCCCAAAAAATTCCACATGATACACCACTCCAAATGATTGTACAAGGAACAATAGGAACATGTAAATCTTACTTGATAAGCAGAATCAAACACACCATGGATAAGCTTCCAGGTAGATGTAAGTCTCCCCTACTTCTTCTTGCTCTAACTAGCGTTGCAACATTTAACATAAATGCATTGACAATACATTCAACACTTCACATCCCTATCCAATAAATGAAAGCACTAGAGGGACAAACATTGACAAATTTCCAAGAATAAATGAGACACATTCAATATGTGCTCATAGATGAAATGAGTTTTATAGGGTGATGCAAGAGCATCAACCCTTCTTTGTATATTTTGTTAAAAAAAATAGCTTATATAAAGTCAAAGATCCTTCACCATGAAGAAAAATGCATTGTAAAGACCTAATAAGGTCCTAAGTAGCTTAGTCAATCTTAATTATATGATAATATGATGTTCTAATAGCTAGGAAGTCATGACTTGGAGCCATGAGCAAATTTCAAGTTTGCCCTCCAAAACTTGATTTCAAATATTTGAATTGTAACCTAAGGCGAAAACCTTATAAGCCCTTGTAAAGAGTATGAATCCTATGTAATGACCCTAAAATGTCAATGATATATTATAAAAGGTAAAAATCAACTATAGAATCTATCTAAAGGTCATCTTTACATTGGAAGAACTAAAGAAGGCAAGTTTGTTGAGTTTAAGAGGATAAAGGAGAATCTTGGTCAAGATTGTTGAGTTAAGAAGATAGAGGAGAAATTATTGGACCTTTCCAAGTTAATACAAGTTTTTTATTCAAGATAAATCTTGATTCTCAAGCATAGGGGGGGGAATGATATAAAGCTAATGCTTTAGTAGTCATTGAAAATGGTTCTAAGACTTTCTCAAGAACTTTTGAGAATCTTGTATATTAGTTGTTTAGAAGAAGTTATATATGTGTGTGTGTGTGTTGAAGTGTTTTTGGTATAAATGGTGTGGTTCATGTAAGTAAAGAAGACTTCAAGAAATGAAACAGTGATTTGAAGATTCAAGATTGTATGTGCTTGTCTTGGAAGTTATGGTTTTGAGTAACTAGCCATATTTGAAGTTGATTAGGTAATGGATGTTATGATTATGACCTAGAGAATGTATCCATGATTTTATTTTAGTTATAATGATGTTTATATAGGTAAAATAACTTTGGAATAATTATTTATTAAGTGAGGAAAGGAGTAATAAGATCTTACAAACTTGTGTTATAGTAAATGTATGTTTAAATATTGATATTAAGACTATGAACGTGTTTTGAAGTGAAATAAGAGGTTTAATTCTTGTTGTACAGGTAAAATATGATAGTCTCAATCTATTTGGTACATTGTATTTTAATGTTTAGTTTAAATAATAAGAAAATTCAATCCATTAAGCCTCTCAGCTAAGAGAACAGAGCATTGTGAGATAAAAGTGTACACAATCGGTCTAAAATACATATAAATGGATGTATGAGTCAAATTTAAAGTTTGTAAAAGATGAAATAGATTTTTATAGTCCTCATGAAGGTGATTTGACATTAAAAGAGTTTTTATAGTTTATGAACCATTGATAAGAAGCTTTCGGGCTGTGATAGGACTAAACTAGGGCACATCTAGTAAATTAATAATATCTCCCAAGTTACCCAATAATTTTTTTTGAAATTGTTAATGTTGAAGCTCATTTGAAATATTAATCCAACAAGTTTATTCTTGAATCAATCAGATAAGTATTGAGAGAGATCTCATCAAAACACAGTCGACTATTCAAGGAGAAATAACTCCAAGAGTTTAGGCTGAGAATAATAAAAGAGATGTAACTTTCATTTTATCTAATGAAACTTCATGAAATTTTTTATAAAGTTGGGATAGAAATTTTATGAGATAATAAAAGTGATTTTATGATCAATGATTCTATACAATAGCATTTATTTCTGATTGTGTTCAATAAAGATCCTGTTTTCCTAAATACTAAAACAAGTAAAAAAATGGAGTGAGATTTCAAAGATTTGAGATTGGATATGAAGTGTGAAGGTTGGAACATCTCATAAATACCTATTTAGACTTGTTTGAAGCATTTATAAATACTATAAAGGTATAAATTCGGATATGACCTACCAAAAGGGCTAGTTGGTCCAATGGTCATTGAGATCTAAAAGAAAGGTAGAAAAAGGTCTATAAATATTGTATAGAAAACCAATGAGTAAGATTGGTTTTCTTTTCAGAGTAAGTCATAAATATGGTCAAGATAGGACTTGGAATCTATTCAAGTTAAAGATTCTTTAAAATTGTGTGAATAAGACTCAAGTAAAGGCAGATTGTATGGAAGGATAAAACTTGTAAAAACTAATTTGATTTTTGTTGTTCAAAAAGTTTGTTTATTCATGGTTATGTATAGTCTTTGAGAGTCGATAAAAGGATGAGACTGTTATAATTGAATAAAAGCATTTTGTAGACAAATGTCTTGTAATCCAAGTGAAGTTCAATAAAGAAAAAGTCTTAAAAACAATTTACTCAAGTTAGTTTGAATTCATTCAAGATCAGTATTGGTTGTCTTTGATTTTTGACAAAGTGAGTAATATTGAAACAAATCAAGCCTGTGAAAGGAGTTGATAGTTGTCATTAGTTAAATGGTCTAAGAGTGAAGTCCTATATTTATTTAAAAGTTTAGATAAGAGTATGAAGATGACTTGAGGGTCATAATAGGGCCAAAGATGCTCAGCAAGATAAATATCTAATTGCATGAGGCATTTCCTTAGCAAAATAACAAAGACTTTGGTGGTTGCTTAGTTATTGTCATTGGAGACCTAGGGCATCTCCCACCTATAAATGACATTCTAATGTATGCAGACAAATCTTTTGGGCACACATTATAGTGAACATTTGATACAATTGTTACATTAGAAACAAATTTTTGTCAACAAGGATGCACAAAAAACAACTTCTATTCAAAAATTTATTAACTAACATCAAAAATGCAAACCCAACAAAGAAAGATTGGAATATGATCATGTCAAGAACGATATCATTCATGCCTCCAGAAGAATAGGAATATTTCAAAAGCTCTACACATTTGTATGCAACAAATATACTATAAATAATGCTTAATAAGCAAATGTTGAAATCACTAAATATGCCAATTACTTTATGCAGAGCCAAACAAAATAAACAAACAAACAAACACATCTAACCATAATGACACTCAGCTTGACCCAGTTGTGTTTCTATGTAAAGAACAAAAAATTATGTTAATATCCAATATATGGGTGAAAGCAAGATTAGTTAATGGAGCTATTGGGGAAATTGTTCACATCGTCTACAACTTAGATTCAAAGCAAAGCCATATTTCCTACCATTTCACAATATCAACAACATTAGAAATGTACAATGACAAAGAACAGCTACATTGTACCATACTAAATGCAATTAAAGATGAATCTACACCAACAAACACATATTTCATTAATGCAATTTAATAGATGTAAACTCGAGAACTGATGTAATTAATCGTAATTTATGTTTAGTTGCATATATGCAATATGTACGTAAAATAGTTTTTGAATTTTGTGAGTACATCCATACTCATTTTTTGATCATTTGTCGGTGTTATTAACTTTTAAATAGTTTTGTATTTACATAGTGTATTATTCCTAATTGCTATAAAATAAACTATACATAACCTTTCCAACAATTTAATTGCCATATCGAATGATGAATGGCATATAAACTACTATGCCTACGACGAGAGAGATATGACTGGGGGGAGTCATGTTCAAAACCTTGCATGCTCGCCATATCTAATATATGTAATTTAGTAAATGACTAATTGTAATTTGCATTTTCTTGCATATATGCATAATGTTAAGAAAATAATTATTCTCTTTTTACTACATTCTCACAAAATATTTTTTAAGACATGATTGCAAATTGTTAGTCACTTTTAGACAGTCACATCTTTAAATAGTATACTATTTTCAGTTGCTATAAATTTAGCTATACATAGCTTTTTCAATAATTTAGTAATTAATGCTTCTATTACAACCATTACAGACACTAATGGGAAGTGAAGAATCAAATAAAAAATCTTGTTTGAGTTATGCAGTGCATAAGGACCAAATAAATACATGTTGGCAGCTTCAATACCATGTAAAAACAACAAATATTTACCCAACACTTACTAATGACACTATTATGTAACCTCAAAAAAATATGCGAAAGAGTAGATAGTCTTTCTTCAATACATCCATGCTCCATTTGTAAGGAATCATATCCAAGTATTCAAACAAGAAATTATCATGGTGGCCATACTTATCATTGATGCATTGGTGAAACATATACTGATCATTTTTGTGTAACCAATAACATGAACCCATGTATACAACCTAAATTTATATCTGATCTCACTCAAATCAAAGAAATGCTTATTGCAAGAGTTAATCTAATACTATAGGTAACTCATACATGTGGTGGATAATATAAATATAGTGGCCAAACTATTAGTTTCCCACAAGATATATCTTCTAGTGTTAAGTACCTACCACACCAACGTACAGACCTTGACATCTTAGTGTCAAGAATAATTAGATCAGAGAACAAACCATACGATTACTTTGTAAGTAGATCACGTGTTAGCCAAGCTCTGCACTATAAAATGGAGAATGATCCCTATTATAAAGATGTCTAGGTTGACCACCAAGTGTTATATTCCCTATCATCAAAACCTACTGATCTCCTTTCTCCTTAATCACATTACAATGGAGATTCAAGATATGCCAATCAACAATCTCAACTTTGATGATGAGAGGTGCACATGTAAATCTATAGCACTATCAAACATGATCTTAGATAGATTATCTTCCAAATGCCCAAAGAAAAGTCGACCACATAAGAGACTATAAAAATAACACAAATAATGACATCCCACCTGTAATCAATTGGCTAAATGTTAATAATTCACCTATCAATGTATACAGCACTGAGAGACTATTTTTTATGGCATTTATTACTCTTTTTCCAACATGTGTTTGTATGTACCAACAACCCCATATTAAAAAGGTATAGCTACATGAATATGCTTTACACTTCCTTAGATATCAAGATAACCAATTTGTAAGCAACCCACGCTTTCGTTAATTTTTGTTAAACCTAATGATGCACCATCAAAGCCCAACAACATCAATAATATTTGCAAAAATAACATAGAAGACAACTTACCACTCATAATTTTAGACTTGCATGCATATTTAACACAATTACCTAATGTAAGTATTGTAGATTAGTTAATGCATTTTGGGTCAACACTTAGAGGTACATGTGCATTTAAGTTGAAATGCAGAAGCAAATTAACATATATGATCACACAACTAGGATCACCAACACTATTCTTCACCTTGAGTGCAATAGACACTAAGTGGTCAAACCTGCACAAAATCATGCCAAGAGCTTCAAATTCTACCTTGGATAACAATCCCCAATGGATAAATCAAAGTCTAATTTTGAATCCTATCTTTCATCTTCGTACATGGAAAAAATGTTTAAAATCATATGTGAATAAATCCTTGATAAACATCTCCACAACAAAGACAATTGGTATATGTATTCATATCAAAACTATATATTATTTTACATTTCATACATATTAAAAACCTATCTCAGGCTAAAATTATTTAATATATTTTCTATACTTTGGTATGAATGGTAACATAGAGGATCTGCGCACATCCATGGGTTCGTATGGTTAGAAAATACACTGAACATGGACACATTAAATCAGGAAAATGTACTTCAGGTTGATTTTGCAAAGAAATACTTTGATCAACATGTAACAACATGAAACCCGTGCAACAATGATAGCCTCCACAAAATGATCCACCATTATGAACTTGATAATCCATGCTTGCTCACCACTGATGCAATATTACATGGTGATCCTCCAAAATATTATGAGGAACTTCTAAACTAGGTTCAACAACACACAAAACATAGTGAGTCTACATACTGTTTCTATCGCTAATTCGCTTTCTATATTCAAAAGATGAATAAAGAAACTAAAGGAATGGACAAGGCTAGAAGTACCTGGAAAAAGATTTGCGCACCGTAATCCAGACGTTTGTGGGCACCCCTCTTTGGCTGTGGAGGAATGACACCTACAAAGAAAAAGAGAACTTGGACAAGAAAATGTTAGATGGATAGGCAGTGGGTTGCCAAGCAAAAGCTTGTTCCCGAAAGTGTGAAAACTTCCTCAAGGGAGGTCAACCCACTGATAACAGACAGATAAAAGACTAAGGAAATACAGAATGCCAGAATATAGGAGTGATAAACAAATTAGAGATGAAAGAAAAGATTAATGATTACCTGAATGGAGCTGTCGGGCTGATAACAGTCGCCGAGGTCGGGAATGTTGCCGGCGTCGGTTTCCTTGTCTGCCGACTTTGGTTATCCTGCCGACGTCGGTAGGGGAAGTAACCAGCGTCGGTCGGGGTAGTGGCCTGTAGTCGGGTCAGGTCGGGTTTCTGGGCTGTGGATGGGTCTGGTTTGTGAACAGGGTCGAGGCAGAGCTCAGGGATGAATTTGAATGGACTGGAGAATGGTCAGGTTCTGATTAGGTGCCCTGTACAGGGTCTTTGTTGGCAGGAGGGATGAGGGAGTTGTCGGGATCACACTGAAAGGATGAAAGAGTGAAAGGAAGGTGGACAGAGGACAGGCCCTGAGAAGGCTTTTCAGCCTCTCAGGGGGTAGGACAGAGGGAGTGGGAGACAACAGATACCAAACAACTGAACACTAAAGAAAAGAAATGAAATGAAATAACAGACTGTGCTTACCTTTTTGCTTGCCGAATGAAGAGTGGGAGAGTTGTTGTTGAGACCACAGAAGACTTTGCAAGAGGAAATCTCTGCTCAAGAATCCCTGCACCTGTTGCTATTGTTGCACGAGGTCCAAAGGGAGAAGAAACGAATGCCAAAATGCCAAGAGAGATCAGTTTGCGAGCTCAAGGGGCCGGGGGCTGGAATGGATGCAGAAAAGAGTCTTGAAGGCTGCCGACGCTGACAGAATCGCCGACGTCGGCCGAAGGGTCGCCGACGTCGGCAGTGGCAGAATGGGGACAGAGACTAAAAATAGCCTCTGCCCATTCTTGCACGCCGCCGAGCGAGGGATTGTGGGAAGAATGGTCATGAGGATACTTAAATGGGTGTGGGAGGAAGATAATGAGAAGATTTGGCATAATAAAGGCTAAGAGGGAGGTGGAGGGATCCAAGGGAGGATCCAAGGTGTCAAGGGTGAGGTGGAAAGGGGGCCACTTAATTGAAATATTTAAGTTATTTTAATCAAATGAGTGGAGGGGACTAAGGCCAAGGGTTAGGATATGGGTTTGAGGTGGACAAGGGGGGAAAACCAAGGTGCAGACACATTTGTGGTGTCTACATTTGCCCCTTTTTGTCTTGTTGGTTGTTATTGACGAACTGCAAGACAAAAACAGGAGTTGGTTGCCCCAAAAAAAGAATGAGGTGTTCCCCCCTCAAAGCGATAGTCGAGAGAAGGAAACTGGAGATCGAGTGTCGATTTGACAGAGAGATGGATAGAAGAGTGCGAGCGAAAACGCTGTAATAGTCGTGATTGCGCGTATACCACTTCACGAAATGATTGGGTCAAATTGTCGCATGTCGAGGGTCAAGGAGTGCCAAAATTGAAGTAACCGGGCCCCAGCATTTAGTCGTCTGTTGATCGGGTTACTCAATCTAAGCTGAAGCTCTAAATGGTCGTCGTGTTTCAGGTATCCCAGGCTCAGGAAGTGCTCCCAGAAACACGAAAATGCCACAAGTAGTAAGGATCAACTGGCTTGCGATCCTACACTTGCGAAGGGTCAAAAATAGTCTGTGAACAATTCTGCTAACCAGCCGTGAGGTAGCACACACGCAAAAACAACCAAGGCAACATTGGCTTGGAAGTAGTCAAAGGTCGAAGGAGATACGCATGATCTCCAATGGTCATTGGTCAAGGGGATGGATGGACGAAAGGGTGTGGCTGAGCTAACCTCAGAAAACGTCATGTGATCTGAGTGTTGCCTACATAGCCCTTGTGTGAAGGGCCTCAGGCTAATGTAGTTCTCCCTAAAAGGGAGGAATGGTCAAAGAAAATGATTGGTCTTGTTTAAAGAAAATGATCGGTCTTGATCAAAGTCACAAAAGAGAAGGTTTGTCCATCAAGGAGACGAACAAACGGGGGTGGTCGAGCTAACCTCAGAGGATGTGTTATCTGAGTGCTGCCTACATAGCCCTGGTCATAGGGCCTCAGACCAATGTAGTTCGGACAAATTGAGAAGATTGGTCAAGTGTCAAAATGATGAGGGTAAGATGAGGATAAAATGATGCTACAGATGGTGTATTCTATAGAATTGGTCGAGAGTCTTTCATCCCTAGCAAGTTTCCATAGTCGTGATGGATGTATGCTAAAAATGAATGGAGGTCTATTTATGCTTCAGCAAGTATTGGTTTATGCTTAACATAAATTGAGTCTGGTCGATAGTTTCCATGTGTACTGGTGTCCATAGAAACTATGTGAAATAGACGAGGATGATGTCTGATGCCATGAGGATGAAAAATAGCTTAGTTTGAGTTGAGTCGACAATTGATGTGGTTAAATGTGACCAAAGTGTAGAGAAGAGGTGAAAGGCAAATCGCTCTTTCATTGACAAGGACTAGAAAGGGAGCATAGATAGGGGTTATTAGAACAAAAGCCCCGTTCATGCATTACGTCGCTGACCAGTGTTGTGTTAGAGCGGTAATCGAATCACTTTGACATTAAAGTGAGCTCGAAGTCCCTTGAGCAGGTAATAGGAGGAGGATAGGGTAACCCAGTTTAAGAGCAGGGATAACCTTGCCCCTTTTATAGGAGACCCTGAGACAACTACAAGCCAAGTCCATGACTCATTTTTTTTTGGGTGCAGACTGATCGATGCGGGAAGTCTACATAGAGATGTCATTTGATTTATGGTCATGTTGCGAAGCTGATCAATGCGGGAAGCTTCTAAGAAAGGTTGTTGTTTGTAGCAAGATTTAGTCATAGCCATCCTTCGAGGGAGTGGTCTATATTTTTGCTTTATATAATGTTTGAATAGCTATCCTTCGAGGGATCAGTCTATTAGCTACAACAATGATAGTACAGCTGTCCTTCGAGGGAGCAGTCTGTCTTTTTGATTTGATTTTGTGACCTTGGATTATGTTTTGACATCTTGATTTTTTTTTGGATAGGAATTTGAGTTATGGACAAGACTTATAAAAGTTCAAGGGCTCCCTTTTATTAGGACAAAGCATCCATACTGTATAAAAGGGTTTTAGAGGATTTGTTACGGGGAATAGGGTTGAAAAATAATAGGATTAAGAGGATGAGGGATTGCTCAAGGGACGAGCTCAAGTTAAATGTTAAGTAAACGAGTACTCAACTAGCAGTAGAATGGTCGTAGATGCAACGCATTAAGGGCTTAGGGTCAGATAAGTCCCTGGGCCATGCTTGTGCGCTAAGAGATGGTCCGAGTCAATTAGGAGCAAACTTGCCCCGCTTGGCTCTTCGAGATTGGTCACGATGATGGCTGATGCTAGATAGGAATTTGACTGATATGGTTGCTGATTGGTCGAGACTAGTTGAGTGTTTGGTCAAAGATTGGTCAATGTTTGGTTGATATTTGGTCAATGGATATTTGGTCAATGGTTGGTTGATGGTTGATTGGTCGGTAGTTGGTCTTTGGTTGGGTCGAATGGTTGGTTGAGGTCGAGTTGAATGTTTAGTTGCTAGTCTGGTCGAGGTCAGGTTAAAAGAGTGATTGACATGTGGTCGAGACGGGGTTGAAAAGTTGGTCGAAGCGTGGACAAAGGCTGAATTCCCCCAGCGGCTAGGGAGAATGTTTGACAAATTGGTTAAGGTCGGTTGAGGCTTGGTGGTTAGATTAACTGTGTTGATTGTGAATAAGGGGATTAAAGGCGACAAAGGGACCATGATCTGGCGTAGAGATCCAGATTTAGGTGACGAGGTTTGAGAAGCATGAGTCGGTGTTGATAATTTATCTAAGGGGTGGTCAATAGGATCCTTGGTGAGAAGGGTGTCCTTTTTTCGGTGTTGACGAGTGACAGCTTTGAGAGCACAACAATGCTTAGTGTCATGTCCTGGAGTGTGGTGATAGTGACAGAATTTAGAGTTGTCAAACCAAGAGGGTCTTGATCCGAGAGTTGATGAGAGGGACGGTGTTGAAGGTTTGTTGATAATGTGGTCGAGAAGAAGGGTGTCATTCCCCAAACATTGGTGAACGACGACCTTGAGGACATGACAATGCTCAGTGTCGTGCCCAGGCGTGCGATGATACGCACAAATGCGAGTGTCATCGAACCATGGTGGTTTTGGTCCGAGAGAGTGATATGGTCTAAGAGGCAGGAGATTGATACGAGTGGACTGCAACAAATGCCGTAACAGCAAGGTATAAGAACATGCTAACGGGTCTGGATATTTTATTGCAGTGAGGGTTGATGACGTTGGTTTGAGAGGCGTAAGAGACGTTGGTCGATGATTAAGAGAAGATATATGTTTGACAGGTTGATAGAGTAATGGAGGCGACGTGCCTCTGTGAAGGATGGGAGTAGGAAGCACTCCAATTAAAGTGGACGGATGCGGGCCCAAAATTGAAGGCAATGATGAAGGTGGGGGAGGAGTCTTCCGGTGTGGTCTAGTGGTCTTTGTGGGTTTGAGTCGAGGGCCACTATTGTGCGAGGCGAGGTTAGATACGAGTTTGGATTTAGATGTGGACGGAGGTGAGTGAGATATAACAATCTCAGGCAAAGGGCAAGAGGAAACCGTGACTGGGTCTTTCTCAATCGAAATGGGCAAAGAGACTGGTTCTTCTCTTGGTGGAGAAGAAATAGGAGAGTGTGGCTCCTCCAGATGGCAGGAGGCAGGGATGATTGTGCCTTCTGCTTGTGCTTGAGGAGTAGGCAAGGTATGGTCATTAGATGAAGGCGGGGCTAATGGCGTAGGTGTGGTCAAGGCGTCCTCCAATATAGGAGAAATAGATGGAGGACTAATAGGAGAAGAGGGTTCTTCATCCTGTGATAGATGAATAGGAGAAGAAGACTCTTCTATCTGTGAAAGAGATTGGTCAGAGACAAGAGGTAAGATAGTGTTAATCGTGTGAATGTCATGGTCATGAGAATCATTGGTTGAAGTCTGGACATTGTTTTGAGTAGGCGAATGATTTGGAAAAGGGTGTTTGAAGATGTCGATATGTTGATTGGGTGGGGCGTTCGGGTTATCTAAAATAAGATCCCCCTTGTCGATCATGTCTTGGACAATGTTTTTGAAAGTTCGGTAGTTGTCAATGTCATGGCCTTGGACGCGGTGAAAGTGGCAGAAGTCGGCCTCTCTATACCATGTAGGGAGGGCTTTAGAGGGGTCAAATTGAGGTGGTTGGATTGTAGGGAGATTGAGGACCCCCTGCTTGAGAAGTTTTTCCAAAACGGAAGCGTATGGTTCTCCAAGTGGAGTGTAAGAATGCTGGATATACCGTTGTTGGAATTGTTTGGTAATGCTGGAAGATGTCGAAGGTTGGAAATAATTCGTTGTTGTTGAGGATGGTGATCTAATGACCACAGTGTTGGCCACTCCTTTAGACTTGGAGTTGGCAGAAGAAGAGGGTCTGGAAGAAGAATGGTTAGTAGATTTTGCGTTGGTATTACGCAATTTGACCTTATCTTCTTCAAGGGCGCAGAGTTCAAGCTTTCGAGCCATGATGAAAGCTTCGTCAAAAGTGCGGAATGTCTGAATCCGCAAGGTAGAAGAGATGTGGTTGGCACATGCTCGAGAAAAGAGCTCGATGAGCTCGGGTTGAGGCAAGGAGAAGGAGAGCTGGTTAATCAAGCCTCTCCAACGAGCGACAAAATCGACTACAGATTCGTCGTCAAATTGCCTGATGGAGTAAAGGTCTATGATAGAGACTTGTTTAGTAATATTAATAGAGAAATGGTCGAGAAATAATTGGGCAAGTTAGATGAATGAAAAGATAGAATGTCTGGCAAGAGAGCTATACCAGTCAAGGGCAGGGCCAGAAAGTGACATAGGAAACGTGCGTAATAATAACGCATCGTCGTGGGCAATAAGGTAACAGGCATATCTGAATGCCCGTAGATGTTGTTGTGGGTCTTCCTTACTCTGAAAGCGAGTGAATTTAGGAAGCTCCCAATGGTTGGGGTACGGTTGGATAGGGACAGAAGGATGGATGGGCTCGTTGCAAATATGGTCATAAGACAGGACATTGCTTGAGCCAGAAATGGAGGCTTCGAGACTGGACATTTTATCCATCAGCATTTTAATGAGATTTGCTGACGGATTGGCGGGTTGAGCGCCCCCTAGGTTGTAAGGCGCTTGGAAGAGGTTAGAAGAGGTGTGCGACGTAGTCGGTTGTACAACGTACGGATGACTAGTCGCAGGGGCAGAAGTGGATGCTAAGGGTGGTTGGGTCATGGAGGTAGAAGGCATAAAATGACTAGGTACCGCCAAAGGTGGTTGCGTGACGGCACTGACAAAGGGCGAGGTAGGCACTCCTGCATTTGTGGGCGCAAAAGTGTAAGGGGTCGAGACAATCAAGTTCTGATATGATGTAGAACTTGGTTGAATTGGGTATGGTTGAGGGGGTAATAAAACCCCGGTGGAGGTTGGTCTAAAAATGGACGGGGAGGCCAAATTTTGCATATTGGCCATGGTCGGGTTAATGGTTGATGTGAAAGGCTAAGTCATAAAGGGCTGGGTGGCGAATGGTGTTGATGTCATCACCACATCACCCGAGAGATAGTTTGGGTTTCTCGCGAGATAGTTATGGAGGGCTGCGCTGTTGAGGTCCAAGAATCGTGCGAAGTCTTGGTCCCCTTCAGGAATGATGAGAGCCGGGGTCGGAGTTGGGGTCGGTCCTGTAGGAGTTATTTCAGTCTCCGAGTGAAACTCCATGATAAGACTGGTTAGGGACAAGAGAGTGGTCAAGAAGAGGGTTAGGTTGTAGAAACTGTGTTTTTTTGTTTCAGAAAACCAGGATGGAGTTTTTGACAGAGAAGGGACAGGTTTTAGGCTACTGGTTTTAAAAAAAAGGACAGTGACAGAGACCGACGTCGGTTGAGAAACCGATGTCGGTAATAAATATGGTCGACGTCGGTCAGATAACCGATGCCGGTAAAAAATATGGCCGACGTCGGTCAGATAACCGATGTCGGTAAAAGAGGAAAGCCGACGTCAGTTGCAGAACCGATGTCGGTGACTGTGTTTTCCAGAGAACCAAAAGATTTTAAGATTCTTGGAAAAAACAATGAAGAAAGCGTCCTCACTTACTCAAACAAACAGATGAGAAGAGAAAAACAGAGAGAGACAGACAAGCCTGAGCGATAAATCCTAAGAATTAACTTTAGAATCTTGTGGCTTATGCCTTAGATGAATGTTTGGGGAGATTGGCTGCAAGAAGGGGTCCTAGAAGAAGGTGGACTAGAGTTGGTTTCGGGTCTTGTTTTAGGTGCTCAAAAATTTGTGTTAGGTCTGGTACGTGGCCTGGTGCTAAGGAGCAAGCTCCCCTCACTTCACGATTCCAGTGGTTAGCTGGTCTCGCTTAGCCAAGATATACCTCGCCTAGAGTTTATCCTCCGCCAGAGAACGGAGTGGGCTTCCCCCTTGGTGATGAAATCCAAGTAGGGTCACCGGGACGGGTAAGGTATCCGCTGGGGGATGAAATCCCAGTCGGGCCTTGTCTCAAGTAAGTTTTATGTTCGTTTTAGTGCATGTGGTTTGGTAGTGTAACATCAAGTGTCTACGATTTATTCAATATGCGGATTTAAGTTACTAGATGTGGACTAATGCAAGCACAAGCAGAAATGAAAGTGCGATACGTTTTAAGCCCAAGTCAAAATGTGAGATTTGTTATGAAGACAAGTTTGAGAAAAGGGTTGAGAGTATGATGTTTGGACTAATCTAGAAGTGCAAGAAATAAAAGAAAGGTTCTTTTAAAGTCCTGCTTATAGTGTCATTTGGAATAGAAGAAAGAGACAAGAAGGAAGGAGCCTAAATGCACCTAAATGAATGAAAGGAAGAGGAACCCGAGGAAGAACCTAAGGTCCCACCGGGCGTGCCAAAATGTTTCTATCGCTAATTCGCTTTCTATATTCAAAAGATGAATAAAGAAACTAAAGGAATGGACAAGGCTAGAAGTACCTGAAAAAAGATTTGCGCACCGTAATCCAGACGTTTGTGGGCACCCCTCTTTGGCTGTGGAGGAATGACACCTACAAGGAAAAAGAGAACTTGGACAAGAAAATGTTAGATGGATAGGCAGTGGGTTGCCAAGCAAAAGCTTGTTCCCGGAAGTGTGAAAACTTCCTCAAGGGAGGTCAACCCACTGATAACAGATAGATAAAAGACTAAGGAAATACAGAATGCCAGAATATAGGAGTGATAAACAAATTAGAGATGAAAGAAAAGATTAATGATTACTTGAATGGAGCTGTCGGGCTGATAACAGTCGCCGAGGTCGGGAATGTTGCCGGCGTCGATTTTCTTGTCTGCCGACTTCGGTTATCCTACCGACGTCGGTAGGGGAAGTAACCGGCGTCGGTCGGGGTAGTGGCCTGTAGTCGGGTCAGGTCGGGTTTCTGGGCTGTGGATGGGTCTGGTTTGTGAACAGGGTCGAGACAGAGCTCAGAGATGAATTTGAATGGACTGGGGAATGGTCAGGTTCTGATTAGGTGCCCTGTATAGGGTCTTTGTTGGCAGGAGGGATGAGGGAGTTGTCGAGATCACACTGAAAGGATGAAAGAGTGAAAAGAAGGTGGACAGAGGACAGGCCCTGAGAAGGCTTTTCAGCCTCTCAAGGGGTAGGATAGAGGGAGTGGGAGACAACAGATACCAAACAACTGAACACTAAAGAAAAGAAAAGAAATGAAATAACAGACTGTGCTTACCTTTTTGCTTGTCGAATGAAGAGTGGGAGAGCTGTTGTTGAGACCACAGAAGACTTTGCAAGAGGAAATCTCTGCTCAAGAATCCCTGCACCTGTTGCTGCTATTGCACGAGGTCCAGAGGGAGAAGAAACGAATGCCAAAACGCCAAGAGAGATCAGTTTGCGAGCTCAAGGGGCCGGGGGCTGGAATGGATGCAGAAAAGAGTCTTGAAAGCTGCCGACGCTGGCAGAATCGCCGACGTCGGCCGAAGGGTCGCCGACGTCGGCAGTGGCAGAATGGGGAGAGAGACTAAAAATAGCCTCTGCCCATTCTTACACGCCGCCGAGCGAGGGATTGTGGGAAGAACGGTCATGAGGACACTTAAATGGGCATGGGAGGAAGATAATGAGAAGATTTGGCATAATAAAGGCTAAGAGGGAGGTGGAGGGATCCAAGGGAGGATCCAAGGTGTCAAGGGTGAGGTGGAAAGGGGGCCACTTAATTGAAATATTTAAGTTATTTTAATCAAATGAGTGGAGGGGACTAAGGCCAAGGGTTAGGATATGGGTTTGAGGTGGACAAGGGGGGAGAACCAAGGTGCAGACACATTTGTGGTGTCTACACATACTTATGGAAAAAGGGAAAGACTTTGTAATATAGATATAATGTCCCATGGCCACCACAAGTAACTTTAAGCATGTTCATTGATAGTCAAGGCTGAAAGACTTGCCTTCCAACACATAATGATGAAATCTAGAAAACATCCATAATGAAATCATGCTTTTAATATGGTGTGCAAAAGTAGATTGCCAACCAGTTGTTTACTGGCATGCTGTGCTCAAATATATAACAAAGTATGTAGCAAAAGCTAAAAATAAATCT
Source organism: Torreya grandis (assembly GCA_037957365.1). NCBI lineage: Eukaryota > Viridiplantae > Streptophyta > Pinopsida > Cupressales > Taxaceae > Torreya > Torreya grandis. Next base: position 3,456,086 of record JARHVA010001290.1, read on the forward strand.
AAAAGCTACCATCATATGCTAACAAGGATATCATATACAATTGGAGTTGAAAACAAAACCAAGACCACATATAGTAAGTTTCTATCATAAACTATTGTTGATCGTGACATAGGTACACAAAAAACATGCCACATGTTGCAAAAGCTACTTTTAACAATTTGTAGTAAACCTTTACTATCTTATCTGTTGACAAACAAATCTTTAGATGAGTTCTTTAGAGTGCATCTACTGACAACAACCTACCATCTTTCATTGATGCATATCTAAAATGCCCTTCTTTCCTTTCGAAAATGCCACTCATTGAATATGTATAAACATGGTCTTACAACAACAAGAGGAAAACTAATCAATGGAGAAAGAAACAAAATCAAGCAATTGTTCGTATATTCCCTCATTTCTCATCTAAACCTGCTGTTGATTCACCATTATATGAGGTTTTCTGTTGGACAAAGATCTTACTTTACAAATCATTCTGCAATATTGTAGTGGACATCGGTTTGAATAAGGTAGACATTATTACGCATTGGGAACAAATTAAAGATTCTTACAATCCACGGCATACTGAGTGAATACATATAGAATAAAATAACAACGTTGAGACAAGCAGTGATGAAAGTGATAATGAAGAGCATCTACAATGGGATATAAAACTGCATGAGTGGGAACTCTTATCTCATACACACCCATCTAGAAACACTAAGCTAGATGACATTAACATACTTGGACTCTGTGACTTCGACAATAAACACAACTGGAATCATTCATATGTCCTACTCGACCTACACATAATTGTACATTAATTCATAACTTGCAATTTCAAAAGATGTAGACATTAAGTGCATCGATTAACCAATATCATATGAGTTGTCAAGTACCCATAAAATAGCCTTTAACATAGTTCACCAACATGCCCAAAAAAGCCCATAAGATACACCACTCCGAATGATTGTACAATGAATAATAGGCACAGGTAAATCTTACTTGATAAGCATAATCAAACACACCTTGGATAAGCTTCCAAGTAGAAGTAAGTCTCCCCTACTCCTTATTACTCCAACTAGCATCATGGCATTTAACATAAATACATCGACAATACATTCAACACTTCACATCCCTATCCAATAAATAAAAGCACTGGAGGGACATGCATTAACAAATTTCCAAGAAGAAATGAGACACATTCAATATGTGCTCATATATGAAATGGGTTTTATAGGGCCAAATATGCTTAGCAAAATAAATAACTGATTATGTGAGGCACTTCTTTAGAAAAATAACAAAGACTTTGGTGGTTGCTCAATTATTGTCATTGGGGACATGGGTCAATTCCCACCTAAATAACATTCCAATGTATGCATGCAAATCTTTTGGGCATACATTATGGTGAACATTTGATACAATTGTTACATTAAAAACAAATTTCTGCCAACAAGGATGCACAAAAAAACAAATTCTATTCAAAACTTTATCAACTAACATTATAAATACAAACCCAATAGAGGAAGATTAGAATATGCTCATGCCAAGAACAATATCATTCATGCCTCCAAAAGAATATGAAGATTTCAAAAGCTCTACACATTTGTATGCGACAAATGTATTAGTAATAATGCATAATAAGCAAATGTTGAAATCACTAAATATGCTAATTACTTTATGTAGAGACAAACAAAATAGACAAACAAATACATCTAACCACAAAGAGACTCCACTTGACCCAGTTGTGCTTCTATGTAAAGAACCAAAAATTATGTTAACATCCAATTTATGGGTGAAAGCAGGATTAATTACTGGAGCTATTGGAGAAATTATTCACATTGCCTACAACTCAAATTCAAAGCCACCTTCCCTACCCATATATGCAGTTGTTACATTCAAAAAATACTCTACCCCTCATGGGATGCAAATAATCCTACACATCTACCGATTGTTCTTATTACACGAGGTAATTGTCGTCAGATGCCTATAAAAATGGCATGGACTCCAACCATATATAAAACACAATGAATGACACTTAATAAAGCAACAATTGACATTAGACACATTGATCGCCAAGGCTTAACATTTACTACCGTATCAAAAATATATTCAATCAATGACATGCATATCTCTCCTGCATTTACCTTTGAGCGCTTTGCAAGAATGAAAGAAAGTAAATATGTAAATCTACGAAAATCAGAGGAAAAAAGATTGACAAAATAACCTCTTCCACAACATTCATAAGAACTCTAACTTTGTAACTATTGAACAATATATACAATAAAAAAAAAAAGAGGAAGATCTTTGTAACTATTGTTATATATAATGCATTTTATAACTTCGACACTTTCAACATTAATGCATATTATAAAGTCTAATATAATATTAAAACATATATTATATAATCTGATATTTATATAAATTATATAAAATATATAATATTCATATCTATTATATAATAAATTTTCAATATATATAAATATTATATAATAAAAGTGGTTCTAAAAAAATGTCACGTAGAAAATAGTAATCATTCGTTGTAAGTTATATATATATATATAATTTCTTGAGTTGAAGAGCAATTAATTGTAATTCTATAAAGGTAATCAAAGAATATGATGATTGCTTACGTGGCTTGAACCCAAAGAGATTTATAAAGTAGTGAAAGACAAATAAAGTCAAGAGGTGCCAACTTGCTCCCATCCATTAATGACCTTAGTTTGCTAATTTTAATATTGAATAGTTGTTCAACTTGTAACAGAACACAATCATCCCATGTCCACTATGTCCACCATCACATCTTCTCTCTAATTAGAATATTACAACCATAATTCAACATAGACATATTTATGAACAAGAATTGTAGTCTAAGAGCTTTATATGATTACGAAAAACGCATATATATTTTTCTATTTCTTGAATGCAATTTTCTCAATTTAAAATAAATTTTTTGTAATTATGTTGAAATTATTATTAAACACAATATAATATAATTTTTTTTATATGAACTCTTAAAATAGTATCTAAAATAAATAAATAAATAAAATTTACAATTCCTCCAATTTTCCTTGCACCTCAAAGGCTGCTGCTAATTAGAGCACTAGCACTATCAAGGTATAAATTCTTCAAGATATCCTAATAAACAAACTCTGGATTATTCGGGTAACAAAATTCGGTATGTTTTCCTTCAATCCTAAAAATGTAAACGGAAAATTGAGTGGCTAAATGTGTGCAACGTCTACTGGTTGTGATTCTATGATTGACAACATTCTTTTACTTACAGAAGTCATCTTCGCATTCATATTTCTCAAGCCCTAAAAAAACATGTTAACGAATACGAGCTCCCTCGTACATGGAGACGCACTTGTTCTTTCTTCGACTCGAACAATATCCAGACATGCTTCATCTTCTAAATTCGCGGTTAGAGCCGGCGGCGGCCTCAGTTCGAATCCCAACGGTGAAGAGCTGAATGCAAATGTACCAAAAATGAGGTTCATTAAACCCCGTAAGATTAAAACTTCGCGGTGGTCCAAAGGGGACGGACCAGGGGAATATGGAGGCCCGCCTGCGTATATAGAACCCATAAAAATTTGGGGAGGAGATAATTCTGATCCTCTTACCACTAAAAATGATTTCATTTGGAATAAAGAATGGAAGAGTTTCGTCCATGTAGTTCCGGCTGAGCCACCAAAGGTCGAATCTCCTAAGCAGGCAAGTTAATTTAAAATTTAAAATAAAATTGAACTCTTTTTTTCATTTTCTTGTAATTTTTTTTTGATTTTATAGATTCCCCAATAATTTTATTTTATTTTTTATTTGGATATAATCGTGGGCTTAGTTTCGGCAACTGCGAAGTATCTCGTCCGTTAAATGTCAAGTTTATCCGATCTTATCCCCTGGATGTGCAGCAACACCCAGGGAGCTGGATACGTATTTTAACCAATTCCAACACTATGGTGCTCCATTACAGAAACCCAAATACTTTTACAGCTTATAGCTCATCCCATTGCACATTCTTCTTGTAAATTTTGCTTCATTTAATATGATCTTTTTTGTTTGGCGTGTTGAAGAGGAACTTTTCGTCATTGTGACAAAAATCGGTCTTGTTGCTGCATTATAAGATTTAAAAGAATGCCCTATAAAATAATCTCTGGTATTATGAAAATATCGTCAACACCAAACAAGAGCTAGAGTGTCCCACCAACATATATAAGGTAAAGAAAGATAAAGGTTTTCTTCAAGGTCCTGGCGAAGCTAGACACAACTTTAGCATACGAGACTCCCCTCGTGGAAGCTCATAGAGAATTTCTTTCCGCGCTACCATTCCACCAGAGTGCAAATGAGCGAAGTTTTTGACCCCACAATCCTCGGCCATTACCAAGGTGACTAACCTTTAAAAAGAAAATCATCACCTCCACGCATAATGTAACCAGCCTCAAAATGAAAATCATCACCGACACGCATAGTGTATCTAGCCTCAAGAAGAAAACAATCACTGACACACATATAAGTTAATTATCCTTTAAAAAAAAAAAAATATCGTCGGCAGGCATAAGATAACCAACCTCAAAAAGACAGTCATCACCTACCTGCATAATGTAACTGGCCTCAAAAGGAAAATCATCAGCAACCGGCATAAGGTAATCAGTTTCAAAAAGAAAATTATGATTGCAAATCTAAGAATGAAGTCACATGAACTAGTTAAACTGGTAGATATACCCTCCCTAAGATACCTTTGGAACAAAGAATCTGTAAGGTGTGTTACTTAAATAAAGTCGAAGGTGAAACCCATAGGCAAATTACACATATATTTGCAGTCACACCTTAAGACATGGAACCTTAAGACATCAATTAAGGATAAGGGAATTTATTTTAAACTAGACACTCAATGAAACAATCTTTTAAACAAGTAAACATAATTTGATAGGCCTTGCGAACCATTTGGCCTAAAGAATGTTAAAAGTCATCTTATCATCATCTTAATATCGAGGCTATGCTTTCTCAGATTCAATCTTGAAATCAAATCCCAGCCTTCTTTGCACGATTCTTGTAAATTTTGCTTCATTTAATTTGTTTGTATCTGATTTTTTGGAGGGAAATGTTTCTTTGGTGTGACTGAGATTTAGTCTCGTGCTGTATTTTCTGTCGAAACTTGGAAATTAATTTGAATTCTGGCAAAGTGCATTTTGCAAGTATTTTTCCTGGGTAAATCTTGGATCGGGTTACGGGCCACCTTTAATGGTGTGTGAACTAAACCTGGATCACATTGTTAAAATTTGTAATTGTGGGTCATACTGGCGTGTGGGGTAAGCTTGGATCCCTTTTTTAAGATTCGTAAACATAGGTCTTGCTGGGGTGTGGGGTAAGCTTGGACCACATTCTTAAGATTTGTAAACATAAATCATATTGGGGTGTGGGATAAGTTTGGACCACATTCTTAAGATTTTTAAACATAGATCATGCTTGTGTGGTAAGCATGGACCACATTCCTAAGATTAATAAACATGGCCCATGCTGGAATGTACCCCATAATCGCCACAGCTCAACCTCCTCACATGTTTGCCAGAGTTACGGTGGAGGGATTTAAACATGGGTCACGCTCTTACGAGTGCCCCCTATTGCCAATTCACCTTTGTAAATTTAAATTTCAAGATAACATAGAATAAAGAAGTGGGATTCTTAAAAAAATTGTGGTTGCAACTATCTTCACAAAGAAATTAGAAAATCAAAACCTTACAACAGCAGACAAGCTTCAATTTGCATATCATGGGCAGGTATGCACACATGCACTCACAAAATAGTTAAGAGAGTTCAAATGTTCACTCTTCTGCCTTCCGCTGAATACTGCCTATAAAACGAAACCCACAGCCATTAAAGGACATAACAATTGCAAACGAAAACAGCAGCTACTGGTTGGATGTGCACCCATACAATCTTTAACAGGAGTCATCATGATTAGACAGAGTACGAGATTGTTGGCAGTTTTCTTGTTCATAAAATGTAAAATGATGCAGGAGAGAAAAACTACAGAAGAACAAGGAAAAATACTTGGGTACTTTGTTGGTCCATCCAAATTTTGGTCATTGTACTTATCCTATCAATTTTTTCTTGGTGAATTGGTAAACATTGCCCCCGGGAAATGTATCTATTCCATATAATTTCCCTGGGACTATGATTCTGAGTTTTTTTTTCCTTATGTAATGAACTCAACTATAAAAAGAGTTAAAAAACAGGCTTTTGGCATTAAATAGCACACAAATATCTTTCCAGCGTGTCCTCATATAGCAACTGTTGAGTTATGGATATGAACTATGTGTACCCACTCTAGAGATTAGTAGCAAAAAGCTTCCAAATTGAAAAAAAAATGTTTTCTATTTTTTATCCAGCCATAATACATATTTAAACCTCATTATTTTCAGCTGCACGTATTTAAACCTTGTTTTTTCTGTAGAGAGTGGGCCAACGTTGACCCACGCTCTATTTAACCTTAGATGACCATAAATCAAAAATTCTCTTTGAAGGATGTTTTACATGCTTTGGGATATTTGCTTGGAAATAATACTATATGTTGTTTTTTAACCTTTTTTCCCAAATTTGTTTGGCTCTAACATATTTCATGTTTTAAAAAATCTCTTGTATTTCATTTTTTCATGAACATGGCTACTATTGTCTAGATCTATCTTGTGATGGACCAAACCTACTTTGTCAATGTTATGTTGCATACAGTTGCCTCCTTTGCAGTTTAAAGACAATTTTGATGTCTGACTGTTATCACTAACATTTATGAAGTTGCTGTTTAGTACTTGGAGCCAATGATTTTTATCACTAGCGGTCTTTTCTGATTTTTTCAATTTAATTATTTTCCAGTCTTTTCGTATTAAATTTTTATTATGGTGATTCTTCTAATAATGTAAGTGGCTCACAGGCTCTTCACAGCACACACATGTGTGGCTTCAATGCGACTGCTGCCACATTTTAGCTCTTACAAGCTTCTTGAATGTGCTTATTTCTCATTATTTGAAAACTGGCTTTGGATTCATCGTCTCCCTTTTACAGGATCGGGAAGCAGGTTTTCTGAGCCTTAATAGAGCTATGGCCCTTGACAGGTTTCTTTATTCGTTGATTTTCATTTCTATTTAGTGTCTGGATTTTTCCTACAACTTTTTTCTATTTGAAATCATGTGGTACTCTTTACTTCTGATGAACAGCCTTGAGGTGGATTTAAGTCAGGAACTAATGAAGCCTTCAGGGTCTATTTTAGAGCGACAAGTAGAAGCAGCTAGGTTTGGCATTCCTACCGATGAGGTATTTTCTTATACATCTTGTAAATCAAGTTGCAAAAAGCTCGATAATTTACCTTGTTTTTATGTTATTTTTTTAGCCTGAGCAGCTATTACATTTCTTCTTACATCTCTCTGTGTTATGAATCTTAGGCCATCAGGGCTGACAAACCTAGATGGCGAGCCATGTCCACAACACGTGAGCAGCGGAAATGGGAACGGGCCAGTAAGGCTACAACAGGGGGCACTGTATGTGAGCAGCTTCCTATTTCTTTTTGATTGCACATGTTCATATTTATACAGAGAGAAAAGGATACCAGTTGTCTGAGATTGAATTCTAATTTATTGCTGTGTTCATGTTGTATCTAGATGATTTTCAGGTGGTTCTTATAGCATAATCTGATATTGCTTTATAGAAATCTGAATTTTTCTGATATCTAATTTTTACATGGCAAGACTGAGCAGTGCAAGGGTATCTATATCTAAGTTGTTTAGGTATAGAAAGAAGCAAATAATCTGCATAGTAAACTTTATTAAATGTGCCGAATATTATTGACAGTAGTCAAGTCAATACTCCAAGCATCCTTTTTTATTTGAAAATTTGATCCAATTGACAAAAGCTTTCCCATAATTGAACAAGAAATGCCTTGTCGATTGATGCAGTTGTGGTTAGGGGTCTCAGTGAAGAGATGCCTCAGACCACGCAGCCTTTAGAATTATACTGCAGAATGATGCCATAAAATGCAACAACAAATAAACTCAGTTCTTTATTAGATTTCAATGGCTGGAACTACAGCTTGCACACACAATAACAACAACACAACAATGTCGAATGAGATGCATTACACCAGATCCTCATATCTCTGCTTGCTAACTTGTGGTTTTTGCAAATATTACTATTTCTCAGAATACGCACTATGATCTATGATCCTTAAGCTCACTGACTCGCTGATTTAAATGTTGGGGCATGTTTATATATAGGCTTAAGACCCAACTACTTACAATAATGCTCTCAACAACCCACTACAAGTATTCAATATTTGCAACACATCATAATGCGCAACAAACATTAAATGCTCAATACAATCCCAATGCACCATAACGTATCACAACATAAGGCATCACGACGAAGCACATCACAAGAACATGTGTGCCCATAACAAACTACATAGAGATCTTAAACTTGTAAGGCTGTTGTAACGATTCACATACAAACAATGCATAGGAGACTCCTTGCTCAATGATCCTCATATTCGCATTGATGCGCACCAACATCTCGCATAAGACGTTGCAAGCTTGCACACTGAAACTCGCAAGACTTCAACTCTCAATTCTTTGTGGGCATCTTCTAAATTGGCACTAAACCAAACAAGGACCTTCAAAACATACTCGTGCAAAGCTTCGCAAGCAACTACAAACTGGAATTGAGATTGTGCAAAACAATAAATTGTGTGGGGCAATGTAGACATATGCGTGTTCAAAGGGCTGCACAACAACACTACAATGGATTTGTGCACATGCAAAGGCAGCACAAAACAATGTAAAGAACATGTGTGCAACAAGACTTGCACACAAAGAACTTCGCTTATTTTCATATCTAAATATTTTTTAATCTAATGTAGGATTACAAGTGAACACGGATGCTCTTGCATCATACACCCTGGATAACAAAAGAAACATGAGCTCCTGCTCATCCTTTTCTAAGAGCTCTGCTATTGGTTATCCTTGTTTTTGTAGTTATAATGCGTTTATCCATGTTGCAGCTTCAATTTTTCAGCTCTTCCATTTTATTAAAAATTTGTTATACTCTATGTCACACGTCTGCGTGTTGACTCTAGAATCAATCACCATTTATGCTTATTTGCGCACTTTCTTCGGCATCCATGCTCTCCAATCAATTTCTTTAGAATTTGTGTTTGCGTTTTCATTACCTTGTTCTTCATGATATGGATATAAATCTGCCACATTGAAAATATGCGATATGTCTATTCCTTTATGTAACTCTATCTCATATGCATTTGTCACAAACTTTCACAACACTTTACATGGTCCAATCTTTTTCCACTTCAACTTGTCATAAGTTCTTTTGGGAAATCTCTCATTTCTTAGGTTTGCTAAGCTCAAGTCTCCCACTTGATATTCCACGTCTCTTCTCTTGACATATGCATGTTGCTTATATTGTGCAATGCTTCTTTCCAATTGTTCATGGACTTGCTGATGTAAGTTGTGTATATTCAGAAAAATATTCTATTTCAACACTTGTCCTTTGCTCATCTCCAATGCTGTACAATTTTGCAACATGCCTTGGACTTGACCCATAAATAAATTGAAATGATGTCTTAGTACTCCTGTTAACTGAATTGTTATAAGCAAACTCAGATTCCGTTAGAATTGAATCCCATGCTCCTAGCTTTCCTTCAATCAAACATCACAACAAATTACAAAGACTTCTGTTGACTACCTGCATTTGTCCATTTGTCTGAGAATGATATGCTGAACTGAATTGTAACTTGATATTAAGCTTCTTCCATATGTCCTCCAGAAGTGTCTAACAAGCTTCACATCTTTGTTTGATACTATGCTGCATGGAAATCCATGAACTTGCACAACTTCCTTGAAAAACAACTTAGCAATGTGTGTTGCATCACTAGTCTTTTTGCAAGAAACAAAATGTGCCATCTTTGAAAATCTATTCACTATCACAAATATGAATCATGTCTTTTCTGTGTTCTTTGCAATCCTAAAACAAAATGTTGATATGTTCCCATGGTCTCTCTGAAAAAGGCAATGGTTGATACAACCCTGCATTTTGACTTCTCCCTTTTTCCGAGTGGCAAACTCTACATTCTTGCACATACTTGCGCACATCTACAGTCATCTTTGGCCTATAGTAATTTTCAGCCAATTGTGCATACGTTTTGTCATAACTAAAATGATTTGATAAACCTCCACTATGTTTCTCTTTAATCAAATTTTCACGCATTGAAGCTCTAGGTATATGCAATTGCGCTTCTCAAAATAACAATCCTTGCATGAAATAATCTAGCCACGGTGTTTGGTCGCCACTCACTAGTACTGTGCATGCAAATTTGACTTTCTTGGGATCTTCCATACTTTCATACTCAAAGTATTTCTCTAACTCAGTGATCCAATCGATGAGCTCTTCAAGACTTAAACTCTCTGAATAACAAGGAGGGTCCAACTTTGGTGTACTAGTCATCTTTGCAATTGCATGCAAGAATATATCTTTAGGTTCATTGACTTCTTCTGTGACCTGTTTTTTAGGTGCTTCTTTTGTGACCTAGTTCTCAGGGACTTCTTCTACGGCTTCAGTATTGCTTTCATCATCCACCACCTCAATCTTCGATATTGTATAGTTTCCATAGCCTTGAAATGGGCTTGTATATCTCTCATCAATCCTAAAAAGTCAGCAAGTCTTGGCGTTGTGGCCACTCTACGCTCTCACAACAAACCCTACTCGGTGTGCCATTTCCTCCAAATCAAAGAACAATCATTACACCTTCTACCCAACACTTACGTTGGAAGGTGTCTTCACTGCTTTCTACACACACTCGCAAATGTGGAAAATAGATTTTTATCCACACGCTTACCGGCAAGGAAGAAACTTTGCTTTGATACCAATTGATGCAGTCACCGTTAGGGGTCTCATGGAAGAGATGCATTAGACCATGTTGCTTTCATAATTTTTTTTTTCCCTTGGAAAAAATTCACAACTCCATATTATTTAAAACAAGAAATCACAATTTGTAGATGCAACAACATTCCAAAGGAAAAAATGCCAAACAAAGGAAGGGAAGAGACCACTCCAAAACAAAGCACCGCAAAGGGTGAAAAGAACAACCACACCCACAAGGAATGAACAACAACCCCCAGAAAGTAAGGGGACCCAAAAGAAAAGAAAAAGAGAAGACACAAAGGAGAGAGAGAAGTGCTAGCCTACGAGAACATAGGCCAAATTAATGAGAAATATATCCCATGTAATCCTCTATTATGCCCTTTTTGCCTTTTTCTTTTTAACCTCTTACCATGCCCCTTGAGAGGGCTCCACCATGACAATCCGTAATGCTGAATTGTGACTCTTTGAAGGTGAAAGTAACATCAGTTGTTTCTGATTCGAATCGGCCACTAATTCCTTGTCAGAGTTTGAGCTCTCAAAATTATGAGAATGCTTCACCCCCCCTGACACGGTTCCCTTTAGTTCAACTCCCATTGATGGATTCGGTTCTGGTCCTCTTACATTTTCAATAGAATCAAATGCCTCCACTTGGGTAACAAAAACTTCATCTTCATTCTTTTCTGGTTTTGTTGTATGAAGACATTCCTAAACATGTACATCTTCTTCATCCCCTTCCTCTTGCACCAGAAAACTCCATTTTTTAGTTGGTGTTTTCTCCCCTTATTTATGAGGAGGACGGGCTCGAGCCTAGGGGCAGGTAGCTCGTAGGTTCCCTGTCTGTTTACAATTTCTACATTTAAATGTTGTATTCTCATAATCCAACTGTTGAATGTGTTGTATTCCCCCACATTTGAGCGTGACTTTGTCCAGTAAGCCCTGGCTGAGATCTATCTTGACACAAATGCAAGAATAAGTATACAAACCTGCAAATATTCTATCAGTATCACTTTTGATATATGTGCCCAAAGAATTGCCTATCGCAGGAAAAGCGCAAGCAAAGTGTATTGGGAGATTGCGTAGCCGCACCCAAACATGCACTTTGGTGACTAAGAGAATATTTGGATCAAAATCTGGAAACCATGGAGTGATGAAGAGACCATCATTTCCCCAAAACCAAGGACCATCATTTAAAGCTCTTTGACTTCTTCTTCGGCAAATTGGACAACGAAGAAACCTTTGGAGTATAGCATGATCTCACATTGTTTTGTCTATGTAGTATGTACCCATTGATACATTGTCGTTGTGAAAGGCCAAAATCCATTGAATCTACAAATAATTGCAATTTTTTTTAATTCTACTTGATATTATAACACTTCATCTGTAATTTCAATTGTTGGCCCCTCTTTGACATGTTCCACTACACAGGCTCTGGGAATGGAAGAGGGCTTCATGATACTTGATTTGTTGGTTGTGTTTTTCAGCACTTCCATTAAATGACATAGGTTTGGATGTTGAAGGCATCGCTGATTCAGCCACCCCTCCACGTAGTCTTAGCAACAAGTAGAGTGGAATCTTTGCCAATTTTGTAGCTCATAAGAGGATTATGATCCTCAAGTTGTCTAACCTAAAAAATGAGGAGTTGTTGATTCTTTGGAATTCCTTGTGAGATCTCTATCTTCCATTTAAGATCAATCACCTGCTTTGATAGATGAACCCAGAAACATATGGTTTCCCTTGAAAGAATTTTGACCATTATCTGAGTCTATGTTTTCTGATAAATGGCTTGTTTCACTGCAGTGTAATCAGATGTTGCTTTTATAATTACATAGTGGAATAATGAAATAAAATGCAATAACAAATAAACTTAGTTCTTTATTATATTTCAGCGGTTGGAAATACAACTTGCACACACAATGACAACACCACAACAATCTCGAATGAGATGCACTACACTAGATCCTCAGATCTCTGTTTGCGAACTTGTTGCCTTTGCAAGTATAGTTATTTCTCAAAATTCTTACAATGATCTATGATCCTTAAGTTCATTGACTTGTTGGCTCAAGTGTAAGAGCATGTTTATATATAGGCACAAAACCCATCTACTTACAATAATGCTCACAACCAATTACAAGCATTAAATATTGGAACACATTGCCACAAACATTAAATGTTCAATACAATCCCAATGCACCATAACACATGACAACATAAGGCATCACGACAAATCACATCTCAAGAACATGTGTGCCCAAAACAAACTTTGAAAGATCGCAACCTCACAAGGTTGTTGCAATGATTCACAAACAAACGATGTGCATAAGACTTATTGCACAATGATCCTCATATTCACACTGCTGCGCACCAACATCTCGCATAAGACATCACAAGCTTGCACATTAGAACTCGCAAGACTTCAAATCTCAAGTCTTTGTGTGCATCTTATAAATTGGCACTGAACCAAACAAGGACCTTCAAAACACACACACGCAAAGCTTCTCAAGCAACTACAAATTGGAATTGAGATTGCGTGCAACAATAAACTTGTGCAAGAAAATATAAACATATGCATGTACAAAGGGCTGCACAACAACACTAACAAAGGATTTGCTCGCACACAAAGGCAACACAAAACAACACAAAAAACTTGCATGCATCAAGACTTGCGCACAAAAGAACTTAGCTTATTTTCTAATCTAAATATTTTTTAGGTTGATGTAGGATTAGAAGCGAACTTGGATGCTCCTGCATCATCAGTCTCTTCCAAACATTTGCTTATACATTTGAAATGGTTTGGTAACTCAAGAATATTTTTTATTCAGTAACAGAGAGATACTATACAATGCTTTGGTAATTCCCGAATATTTTGGATTCAAAGCTAATCACCATCTGCTCATCTCTCAACTTCTCTCATTTTACGTGAGTGTTGTAACCACTCTACAAATACTCAGGTTTATATAATTAAATCTATTTATTAAGTCCTACACATCATTTAAAATATGGTGTATTAACTATAGTTTTCCTAACATTCCCCCCTCATTACATTATAGTTCAATACTAGGAGAGAATACATACTCGTATGTGAACTATGCCATGCGGTTCGATGCCATTACACTCAAATACAATTGGTGAACGAGGACAAACACATTGCTCATCAAGAAACACCCACATAAGTATGAACTTGGACATGCACAATAGTTCATACACTTTCTTCTATGCGAGCAGGGACACACCTAACCATTCACATCAAAACAAACAACACAAATTGTTAGATTGGGCCACACTATCATATCTTTAGGTGGGCCTAAGCGACCCCACAACACATCTACTCTTTAGTGAGAATTGGATCTCACAATACTCATCTTTAGGTAGGATTGGGCTTCACCTCAACTGCTCTTCTGGTTGGACTGGGCCTTACTGAACAATTATGAAACAATAATAGTGGGATTGGGTCTTCACTACTTTTGCTCAAAGGGTCAACCATGATGGTCTTGCAGGCCACAGACCGTTGCATTTGAGATTTTGAGGATAACGAGCATTTGATTTTTATGATCATTTGAGTGGTTAATACTTCTTCGAAGGATAATCAAGCCCAACAGCAGTTGGATTTATGCGGAACTATTATTGTCTTATTGAATTCATTAATTCTTCATTGCCTTGTCTACCCCAAATTTAACAGCCAAATCTCTTATTGTTTTGATGTGATACAGATTCACCATTAGATTATTAGTAATTCTTTAGGAATGATCCAGGAGTATTATTATTTTAGAATGGAGGGATCCAACAGGACAAGTATTAAACATGGTGGCTACAAGTAGTGATGGACATGCCTCATATTTTCCTGCCACTGAAAGATCTTGGGCTCTTCATTTCTGGAATTTGATATAGATGTCATGTATAATACGGTCCTCCCATTTCTGCACCAGTTATATTTTTAGCAGCGGGATTTCCATGTAAACACGAAGTTTTCGGACTTAGATTACCATGATGAGGAGATATCCAAAGGGATGCTGTTATTTTATTTGGACCTTGAGATTCATCAGGTCTATATGCATCTTCTGGTACTAAACACATTTCTTATATCCTGCAGAGGGGTAAGGAGTGGATCATTGGAAAAATGCATGTGAATGACATGATGGCACCGTGATTCCTATTCATGATATCTTTTTTTAATTAATGGTACCTGAAGACTAAAGCGCTCCAGTTCTGTTTCTGGGACTTAGGTGGGGCCCCCATTTCCTGGGCATGTGGCACCCACGTTCTGGAACTTTTATCAGGGTCACATCATCATGGGGAGCTTGGTCCAGTGGCTCCCAGGTGGGATTTGAAACAGGGTCTTCAATGTGGTATTTGCACCACCTTACCAGTCATTTACACCTACTGGGCTTATTCATGGTTTCTTGTTGTTAGCCTTTTTATAAAGCTATTTTTGAGAAGAAAACCTAGAGCATTCTCTGTCAACACAAAAAGGTTAAGGAGTAGCCTTATCTGACAGACCTCAATGCTATCGGGTAGTTTGTTAGAATCCAGTTTTACTTTATGTTGTTACAGGTGAGGAAACACTGACTGTGATCTTTGATGCATGGTATTACTTGGACTGGGGAATTTTTATTGGACGATTCAACTACTTTTATGCTTTTCAGGCTCTGTGCCCTTCTCTATTTGGCTTTGTTTCAGCTAACAATATTATTTTGTTTTCAGGGTATGTTAATGCAGAACATCAATAGAAATAGGGAGGACCCTGCTGTCATAGCAGCCCAATCAAGAGAACAGTATATTCAGGTATACGAATATATACTTGGTCTTGTCCCTGTCCAATTAGAATATTGACCAGTAAAATTTTATCAATTCATGTTACTTGAATATGGATGCAATCCTGATTGTTGCAGTTGAAACAAAGGTTACAGCTTATCACTCTGGCTTTGGGTGGTCTTGGCACTGTGAGTGCATATGTATCATATTCTCCAGAAGTTGCTATTAGGTAAGGAAATACTAATGTGCTTTTCTAACAATAAATTCTTATGTCTTTTTCTAGATATATTATGGTGAAATTCAGAGTGAAGTCTTGCGAGGCTAAAGTCGTTTTTGTGTTTGTGAGTCATCGACTAAAATGAGATGCAACTCAAACTAGAATTTCCTTCATCTTCTCTAGATACGAAAAGCATGCTTTTGCCTTATTTAAGAAGTTAAGCCATGTACATTAAAGGTAAGCCTGAAGGGATCATTTGGGATACCCACGTCAACCATGTAACTAGTTTGTAACTTTTAAGCCTAGTATATGTTGCTTAACTATGTCACCTAGAGCAAGGCATAATCCATATCTGGTGGGACCCTTATGATAAAATATGGTAACCAGAATAAAGTATTAAAGTAAAAGAAATAACAACGGGAAAAAGAAATAAGGTTCCTCCAACGGTAGAGTGTATATCTTTTTTATGCTACTTAATACTAAAATCAGGATTTTCAAGTGAAGGCTTTGTTCCAATTTCCATGTCAAAGTGCAGTTTGCTCCCACCGATGGCAACAACAACTACTGAATTCTTAAGAGTGAGGCAATTTTCTTAAGGGACAAATAGAATTTAATTTGCTAAATACATCAAATTGTCCAATAGAGAAGAGGGGCAGTGTTGCCCAGTTTTGGTCTTAAAGAATGAACACAAGTTACTGATCTATAATATGTTAACACATTTCCGAATGTTAATGCTGTCGGCCACAGTCACAAGGTTCGAGTTTGACAAGGATAAAATTCGGGTTCGAGTTCGTCATAAAATTCGAAGAGTAAGAAAACATTAAAAATAAAAAATAAAATATATTTGTATAAAATAAAATAAAAAAATTAAAATACATAATTAAAAAATTAAAAAGTCATTAAAAAAGTATTTAAAAAAAAAAAAAGAACAACAATATATTTAAATTATAATTATAAAACATTAAAAAATAAATTTTAAAACATAAAAATAAAAAATAAAAAATATATAATAATAACTTAATAATATAAAAACAAACCCTAATATATATTATAAAACAATATTAAAACAAAACATATATTAAAAAATAACGGAAAAAATAAGAAAAAAAAATCCCTACCTGGAAGGGGACTTCCGCCGCCGACCCCCCTGCCTTGATCCCGACGATCCTGCCAGCGTCCATGAGCCTCTACCATCCCTACCGCATCGATCCTGCACGCATCATCTTTGCCCTCCCGTCCCCTCCCTGCGGCAACCTTGCCTCTTCCGTCCCTTGCCCGCATCGACCCTGCCACTCCCGTCCCCTGCCCGTGTCGGTCCTGCCCTACCGTTCGCTGTCTGCATCGTCCCTGCCTCCGCTGTCGAATGCTGTGCTCGCAGTTACAGATTTTAGTGTTTTTTTGTCCTCGTTTTTTCCCAAACTCAACGAATCTATCGGAACTTTTTAAACTGCTTAAAAAATGGCGTTTTTCGAATTTCAACATTAAAAAATGCCGTATCTTGTGACTATGCTGTGGGCATATCACAATATAAGATTCAGAGAGACTTTTTCCTGACACTTTTTGCACTTTATCGCACAGTAGAAAAAAGCTTCTCAAATAAGATTTAATTTCATTTAGGTAACTTCTTTTGAGCAATGTCTGCACTGTAGTTATGTACTTTGTCATTTGAAAAGCAGCACTCAATAGATTTAGCTTTTGGTCCTGCTGTGGGTTTGAAATTTAAATATGTTATTCTTAATATTAGAATTAACTTCTTCAGGACGCTTATGTTTCTCAAAGTAGCTATTCATCAAAAACTATGTCATGGTTAGTTAAATAAATATCTGATGTTAAGTGGGGACATCTTGACAAAGTATGTCAAGAGTTGCACAATTCAAACTCCATTATGACTATAAGATCTTCTGGTCTCCTGAACAGCTTTGGTGTTGGATTTCTTGGATCCCTTGCATACATCCGCATGCTGGGAAACAGTGTGGATTCTTATGGAAAAAATGGTGTCAAGGGGGCTGCAAGGTAATTTTCTTAATTTTTTTTTCTCTCTCTTTCTTTGCATTGTTTGGGGTTTAACTGCTCTAGGTTTACCCACGCCACTATTGTTTACATTGTTTCAGTATTTAGGATTTTTAATGAACACTGTTTGATGAATGCACCTTCTCTCTGCAAATTGTTTGTTATCTGTTGAGTGTCAATTTATATGATTTCAATCTTGTTTATAACTTCCATTTAGAAATATTTTTGGATGCTTCAAATCTGATATATAAATTATCAATTGGATAGTCAATTATAATATGACCACCTTGAAGTGGAAAATGATGATACCGCAAACAAGAAACAAGAAACGTGACAGAAATAATAACAGTAAATGGGGGTCGGGGAGGTTTTGGCACAAGAAACATTTTTACACACACACACACACATTGTAAAATTTCAATTCTTTTAGAGATTCATCTTTCATGAACATTGCTAATGGTTCAAATATCATAAAACTTGCGAGTCAAACTTGGCAATGCCTCAGCAATCCGAAGGGTGAGTCAACAATTTTCTATATTGAAGTTGAACAACATTTTTCTATATTGAAGTAATGTTTAACTAAACATATGTATGCCCCAAGGTTGGGCTACATCAAAAAATAGTTGACCTGTTATTTGCAGTTGTGTTGCTGACACTAGTAATTCTAAATTTTGTATTGCAATCGAAACAGTACAAGGAGGGAAAATTCTATTGCCATATGATCGGAAGTTGGGCTTATTTTGTGTGGTTGTTTTTAGATGTTAGTCTTGTGCGAATTTCAAGCTATGCTTCTCCTTGCTGAGACGTAGCAATGTGTTTATTTAGTAGACATTGAAGGGTAGTTGGAGCACATCATGATAACATTGAAATTGGATTAGAGAGGAAAGCTTATGGGTTGATGAGAAGTTTAATTTTTGGGTATATTGAGAAATTTCTAGGAGTCAAACATGGAATTTGAAAGGTTAACTCCTTTGTCTGATTTTTTTTTTTTTCGGTCAAACCCAAAACAAGAATTTTGGTTAGCCCGTTCATTCAAACATTTTTAGGACTTTCTTGGTCAATATGCACATTTTTTGGACCATGGGAAGTTGTGTTTTCCTTTTTCCAATCTTTAAATGTAGGGGATGCATATGGGATTTGTATTTAACATGGTTGCATTTTATGTTATTGCTGAGATTCCTTTTGAATTTGATCAACTTCCTACATTTAGATATTCTTTGGATGGCCCTCCTTGCTTCCTTCCCTTGAAGGAGGTAATCAATAGAGCTGTCAGAGAGGATATATATCTGCAGCATATTCAAATCACTTTCCCTCCATAGACACTCAGTCCCAACCGGGCTTTCTATGCTGAGTATTTATTACAATGTGGATGGTATTATCATTTAGCTTGGCTACCTCCAACATCGTTGGTCACACAGCTTGATGGTCTCACTTGGCTGATCAAGAATTTGTTCCCACCAGTTACAGGTTGAGACTAACCACAATATTTCTCTTGGCAACAAGATTTATTACTTTTCTTCCTCTAGAAAGTGGAGCCTAAGGAGATCAATGTGGGGGAAGTACTATTGTTTGTACAAAGATTCTGGCGGTTCTCTATCCACTTTCTTCTACTATTCTAATTAGGGGTGCATGTCCTGTTTTTTGTTGAGAGGTTGTCACTCTTAGACGTAGATTCATACAAGGGACTCCTAGAGCTATTGAGTTGATTACATCCATATTTCAGTCCATTATAGACCATTGGAGGCATTGAGCACCCCTTGAATATTATTAATTCACACACATATGGCGACAGATCAGTGAAACACCGTTCCTCTTGCATACTCCTACTAGAGTGCCCCAATCCTACCCTCATTCAAGACGTATCAGATCTAGTGTTCCCCTGTTTAGAGGGTCAACTAACATCCACATTCTAGGAGATTTGATCAGATGCGTATTACCAGCTTCCTTTCTACCATAGGGATCATTGACCATGGATGTTAAGAGAGATTTTGGAAGATATTCTTTGCACCCCGCAAGATTATAGAGTCAAACACGCTTAGCCCTCGCCATTCTTCCTAGATATCATCAGAGATTGTATTGGCTCTTTCATTGTGCTTGATGATGAGGGGGGCAGTCCTCCTTTGCATGTTTCAGATTAGGGGCAAAAATCGCCTCTAGTCATTGCCTTCATTTATCATATCCTATTTAGCGACGACTCTTCCTTTCTCATGGGTATTTGTAATGTTTTTAATACACTACATTATCATCTTGACATGTGTAAACATGCATAGGGTCCAAAGTATTATTTACAACTTAGTTATGAAAGTAGAGTACAACAATGTAAAATTAGAATATAACGAAATATAACACTGTACAATTTGGCAACGCATGCAAATAACATATATGAATTGCAATAGAACGATATAGCGTGATCTAACTTGATGATTTCCTAAGGTGGAACAATATCACCTATATATGAGTACAAGGTTTTTAATATATTAATTAATTTTAATTAGAATAACTATAAGAAACTTAATCAGACTTAGTGTGCTTGGCGCTCCACTATATATTAAATGTGCCCAAATACCCCTTATGCTGCCTACACTATTCCCCCTCCAAAAATAGAAAGATTCTTGATTGTTTACTCTTGATTCAGGGTAGGATAGTGCTACGAGTGCGTGATACCACAACCAAAACCAATTCACCTTTCCATCCCCATCAACTCAACACCTTTTTCTTCATTGTACCAATGTTCATGTGCATGGTGTAAGTCATCTGTAATGACCATTAGTATTGTAAACTAGAAAATGCATTTCTTTTTAACTCTTCAATCTGTCCTTGTATTTGATTAATCGTGCATGGCAACACCTTTTTATTTGACAGTTCATGGTTGACTGGGGGTTGCTGGACATGTTCCTCAATCGATGATCATCGAACATGTTTGTTGAGCCACAGGTTAGTTTCATTGATCAATGATCGTTGGGCGTGGTCATCCATTGATGGTTGTCATCCAAGTACTTTATTATTGTGTAGCATTAATTGATTATCTTTTGAAATGTTATCACCAATAGTCACACTGTTTGACATGTTGGATCTATTCATAGGTGACAATGTTTGTAGTTGTGAGTCCGCTTTGTCACTTGATTATGGTTGACGGTGGTCGCTAGTTGTTTCATTCATTTGGTGCCCGCCATTTGTTGCGTGGTTGCATTGTGTCCATTGAGTCTTTTGTGCACCGAGAAGACTAGACTAGTCGCTGAACATGGGATTTTTACACATTGAGGTCTCAGCTGTATTTCCATTATTTTTATAGAAGTTTTGTTGGTTTTCAGCGAATGCTGTTTCTGATTGGGAGGCACTGCACGTGGCACTATCAACCGTTTGTTCTTGATTGTAAGTGGTTTTGTTTCTATGAAATTCAATAAGTATGCAAGTTTCAACATTTCATATTCTCCCATCTACGAATGCAATAGACCTAATTCGGTATACCATTTTCAGAACATTCATCTAGGTGTAACACATCCTCATCGTCAGGTTCAAACTCGTTATCTGAATTACAAATTGAATTGGGTTGCTCCTCTCCAATTATTTAATGTCGTAATATATCCATTGTTAACCGAGCTTTCCCAATCTTTATTGCAATAGTCTTGTGTTACCAATCATGAATAGCTTTGACCTGCTCTAACCATGGGCATAGTTCTTTAACCCACTTTTCATCCTTATAATTACAAATACCACATTTGTTGTTTTACATGCTATGGTGATTTTATGATCCAACAAAATTCCCAATAGCGCAATTCTTTCTTGGTTTGCTAATATTAATCTAAGATATGCTTTAGCAATGCTGGTTCACTAAATAATTTCCATACTTTTTGGTAATATAATTACACTTGATCCTTTATCAATTAATGCATTTAGTTGGACGATATACTCTATTTCAATAGTTATTTTGGGAACCCCATGTTAGAATGTTGTGATGGGCCCATTATATGTGGATCTAATATAGGCTCTAGGATCTTTGAAGAAACAACCTCAATAACTTCACCCACGATTGCATGTGCATACTTTTGAAACTTATAAAGAAAGTAGACGTAAGTCTGACTAAGGTAGAATGTTTACCTTATAGAAGTTTAGAAGGGGATGGCCAATTACACGAGGAATACAATATAGAAGATTACAATGACCGATTTGCTAAGATGCGGGAAACGTGATATGCAAGGGGCATTTCTGAGGGGACCTCTTTCAAGGGCGAATTGGTGAACTGAAATGCCTTCAAAATTGTGACAATTCATATACGTGCTGGAAGTGGCATGGAAAGGGCTCTGCCTTTTCCGGCTTGTACAAGGGCATTTCCTGTAGAGTTAAAAAAAACTTAAAAAAAAAAAACTTGAAAATTAAATAAACCCTAAAAATATTCTAACCTACCCTAAACCCACCCCTAACCATACTTGAACATGCTAAACACAAAACAAAAGATAAAACCTAAATAATTTTAAAGTTGAAAGAAGTTAAAAAAAAGAAGTTTAAAACACATCAGTTTGTTCTTTTTGCATTTCATCCTTTTAGTGGCAGCCATTGTAAGATTTAGGGGAGCAAGAATGATGAGTTTATGAGCAACAACAAGAAGTTTAGAGTTTAGAAGAAGCAACAACAAAATTAGCTTCAACCCCAAAAAAACAGGGTTTTCATTCTATCTTTTTTCCATTTCTTTATATTTATTTATCGTTATGATAGGATCATGTGTGCATTGCTTGAAAAAAAATTATCCCCTTTATAAAATGAAAACAATTTAAACTCCACATAAATAAATAATGTTCAGATAAACACAGATCGAAAGCTACACCATTTAATTATCTCAAGAAAGATTAGATAATGTGAGCACAAACATTTTTCCTTTTCCATTTCTTGAAGCTTAAATAAGTTTCCTCACACACAAAACCCAACTACCCTACGGGCCCAACTAACTTTCTGACCCAACCTTACTAATCACCTAATGTATTAAGTCAATGAACTAACATATTAAGTAACTATTTAATATCTAACTTGCTAAAAGAGGTGTTTTCTTCCAAGTTCCATTCAAGCAAATGCACAAATGATCACATTATTATTTATTTATTTTTTCCTTATAAAATGAAAACAATCCAAACTCCACATAAATGAATAATGTTCAGACAAATACATATAGAAAACTACACTGTTTTATTATCTCAAGAAATATTTACATATATAAGCACGGGAACTTTTTCTCTTCCATCTCTTCAAGATTAAATAACCTTCCTCACATACAAAACCCAACTACCCTATGGGCTCAACTAACTTTCTCACCCAAACTACTAACCACCTAATGTATTAACTCTATGAACTAACATGTTAAATAACTATAAAATATCTAACTTAGAAAAAGAGGTGTCTCACTAGGAGATGCATGCCCCATACAACACATTTATTTAACTTAAATAGTTTTGGATCATAAAACCCAACAAACCTCTTTGATCCAAAGGGGACAAAAGATGATCTAGGGCAATAATACTTAGGAGCTATACAACAAAACCCACCGCAATCTACCAACTGCCCACCTATACTTCTAACACTGATCAACTTGTGTCAACATGTCTATTGCAACCATAGCCCGACCCTCTATGTACTGTGCTTACCTGACACGAAGATGATGAATGTTCCTCACTCAACATCCCTATGATCATTTGTACTTGTATTGTAATATGAGCATCATTATGGTAATGCCTAGCCACATTGATTTTTGTCTCAATGATAATTTTGTACTTGAAGAATGATGCATCTTTCCTGATGTCCACCAGTTATAACTTCTTTGTAAACAATCTTATGCTCGCAACACCCCCACTTTGCAAACACTCTTGTGCTTACAACCCTAGTTAGTATGTACAATGACTTGAAGACTGATCAAAACCAAAGAACCCGTTCCCCCTATCAGTTGAGAGGTGAAAAGTCTATGCAGCATAAACACCACCAGATAAATGCTATGCTCCTCATCAATGATAACCAAAAAAATAAAAACCAAAATTTGGCATAAACAAAAATTACACCAAATTCCTATCATCCAGGAAAAAATGCCACTACATCCAACCCGATCTTAGAGCTAGTTGCGAACTCAAGATGCACGTGTCTTCTAGCTCTGTTAGCCAGGTTGATCATGATGGATCTGCAGCCCACAAAATGCTACATTTTGGTCTCCGACAGTATTGGCACAGGAAAGTATGGTGTTACGACCATGATGTTTAAACAGGAATTGCCCATTGTCAAGTTCAACATAAGATTAGGGTGTCTAGTACTATCAAAACTTCACCCTTACATATTAAAAGCTCCTTATTTCTCCAATTTTCAATACATATTCCAAAAATTTAGAAGTTAGACTGTAAAACAAAAACAAACATTTTCGATGGGCTGAAAACTAAGATGCAGGACATGGCATAACATGGGGCGTTTCCTAGGGGATCATTTATGGAGCAAATTGGCAAACTGAAATGCTCCAGAAATTCCTCCAAAATAGCGCCACAACTTGGGTACTTGCTGGAAATGGCTGTGCTGTTTCCAGCAAGATCCGGGTAGTTTCCGGTGCCAAAAAAACTTAAAAAAATGTTTTAAATTAAAGGACCTTAAAACTAACTAAACTAACCTTAAAAAAACTTAATTTTAAGCATGTTGAATGCTTTGAATTTTCGTGAATACTATATTTTAATTGTTTTATCTTTTATGGGCTAAAAATGAATATTATGCATTTTTTTATAATTTATTGTACAAAGGTTTCCATTTTGTTTTGTTTCCAAAGGTTTTTGGAAAATTGACATTTCCATGTTTTGGATTCGTTTCCGTTTCTTGGCAATTTAGACTTAGAATGTGCTGAAAGCTTTGAAATGAGTGGTTACTCACCTATCTTCATGCTAGAAAGAAAAATGACTGAAAATCGCATAATCTTTGGAAGTATTCACTTAAAAATGACAGGATAAAAATAACTTTTCACTTGATGAGATTTGACATCTTAACCTCTTATACACTCAAAATATTAGTGCAACACCACTTGACCAACTCTTCTACAAGGCGTCTTGACAAATGCTACCAAACACATATATATAACCCTTGTATGTGCATGTTTGTCTTTTGAAATATGCTTCTCATGCAAAAGAGAAGAGGGAGATTTGAACTCGTGACCTCCACATATACAATGACCTCAAATCAAGCAACTACCAACTCATCTACATATCCATTTAAAAGATGAAGCCATAAATTTGTTTATGAAGTGTTTTTTTAAAAACTGCTAAAATAATATTAAAATTAAAAAGGCACACCTGGCAGTTTATGTCACACCCACTCAGTTTCTCTCTTTGCCTTCCCCTGCTTTCAACACTTAAAGCATTCTCTGATGATTCCCCTATGTTTTTCCTATGAATTTCTTCATTCAAAATTACACTAACAACATCATCAACTTTTAAGATATTTGAAGTAGACGCAATATTACTTACTGCCATTACCAAGCTATCCCAACTTTTAGGTAAAGAGCATAAGATTAAGAGAGCCTTAATTTCATCATCAAAAACTATATTGACTAATTGGAATGCCCTTTCGGTCCCACTTTTAGCTTATGAGAAACTTTCAACACTCTACTTTCGTTTTCCTTTGTTTCCGATGCCTCAACAAAGCTTCAAACGTCATTTTATCACATTTCTGCGAATATCTACCATGCCTGTACACGCCATCATGCCATTCAGCAGGTCGAAGCACCCTTCTGCATTTTACCAAGCCCCTCATATAAGCAAATGCATATCAAAAAACTTTTTAGCAGATTGTAAACACTTTTTAAGGCAATTACTAAATGCCCAACATGAGGATTAATTCCTTTTCAGGCCAAAACGAGTCTGTACAGCAGCATAGCAGGCTGATGTTTGTCTTTTGTCTCCATTTCAGCATTTGAACATCTTTTTGCAGCCAAATTGAACACTTCATTTGCATCATTCAGCAGATTTAACCACAGTCACCGCATTCGAATTCGTGTTCGAATTCACCGAGGGAAAAAATTGGAAAAAATTCGGAACTAAAAATTTTGAGATAAAATTCGTGATTAAATTCGGCTAATAGAAATATACTTATTTTTTAAAATATAAAATTATAAATTATAAAATATTAACTATAAATATAATATATATAATATTTTTATATTGTAAATAAAAATATATTATATATAATATTTTTATATTATAATATTGTATTATAAATTATAAATATAACTATAATTATATTATAAATATTTTATAATCTATATTATAATATTATATTATAAATTATAAAATAACTATATTCTATAATATAATAAGTATAAATATATTTTAGTGTATTTGTATTAAAAAAACAATGTATAGTCGTAGACTAAATAAATATATAAAAATCGCAGACTGCACAGTCTAGACTAAAGTTGCGAGGTAAGGGAAGATTTGTGCATGGAGGAAGAGGTAATGATGGAAGGAACCTACATAGACTAGAATAGTGTTATGTGAAAACAAGTTTACGCATATGAAATGGTAAAAACGCGCAATGGAGAACGAGGGTACGTGCGAGGAACGAGTTACCTTGACCGAGGGCATGGAATATTTGGTCGAGCAAGGGGAAGATGATTCCCTTGGCACATGCTTTAGATGTGGGTAGACTGGATAAAGTATACACTTGAGGGACAGATAAAAATGAAACAAATCGTGATGAAAATACCTTTGAACCCTAAAAACCTGCAAACCCTAAAAACAATGATTTTTATACAAATTTCAACGATTTTAATCAATTTCTTTCAAGTTCAGTGAGTTCTGAACTTATCCCTTGTAGTTCGGCAAATGTGGTGACTATGGATTTAACCTAAGTTGCCGACACATGTACGGGTACATGGATACGGGGATTTTTTTTGGGGTTCGGGTATGGCTGGGTACGGCCGTACAAAAATATATATAAAAAATTAAAAATATAAAATATAGCCATATAAGCAAAATTAACCACATAATATTCATAGAGGAAACAAAATAAGTTAAATAACCACAAAACATACTCATAATTTTAATGCCAAAGGCAAATATGATAATATTAAACGGTTGAACTTTGATTAGTTTTTTAAATTTATAATAGATACATAGTACAAATGTTACAAATTACAATGTATGGAAAACAATAAAGAGAACTCAGCATTTGCTATAGTCTATATTAATTTTCATCTTTGGCTTCGATGTCTTCATCATGATATGGTTCATTAGAACCACAAGCAGCAGCAGTGCCACTCCCACTAGCTCCACTATGCATGTCTTGTGAAGCACTCTCCAAATCCGTATCAAGCAATGAAAGGTAGGCAACAAAGGCATCCAAGGTAAGCAATGAGTGTGATTGCTGCTTTTAGGGTTGCAAATGCACTTTCAAATGTTTTTTGAGGTTCATATTTGACTTTGACCAGCGAAATAAGGAAAAAAAACTAAAAAATGCTTTTCTTAGGTGGGTACGCGCAAGAAATGGGCATGGTACGTCCTTGCCCTTGTGGGTAAGCTTGGTTACGTCCTCAAATGTACCCGAGTGTACTCACAAGGGCATGGATGTACCCTGCCTATTTCCTGCGCGTACCACCCGCTGTACCCGTACCCAGGGGGCTTAGGGGCATGTCCAGTAACATAGGATTTAACACGTTATTTTCATCATTCAACTAATTGAACACTTCAATTGCATCATTCAACAAATTGACCACTTTGTTTAGAATATTGGAACGCTGTTCAGAAGGTTTGGATGCCTTTCAACACCTTTCCAGCATTATTCAGCCCTTTCTTTCATTTTTCACTCTCTGTAGACATTAACAAATACTTCCAAAGTCTTTTCTAGGCAAAATTACATGTAGACAAATAAAAAACTTTGTTAGACAATCTTTAGGTAATCAATAAATTACCTATATGCAAGTATAAAAACCTCATACATAATGCAAATAGTAAATATTATTAACGACATTTAAAAAAAATTTGCAGGGAATGGATCTCTTCCATAATTTTTCACTTCTCCTTCAATTCCTCATAGGCTTGACATTATCACTGTTTAGACAACACACATAAAAAACTACACCATTTTATTAACTCAAGAAAGATTACGTAATGTAAGCAAATGTACGTTTTGTCTACTATCTCCTCAAGCTTAAATAAGCTTCCTCACACACAAAACCCAACTACCCTATGGGCCTAACTAACTTACTCACCCAAATTAATAATCACCTAATGTATTAACCCAACAAACTCACATATTAAATAATTATTTAATATTGAACTTTCAAAAGCGGGGTGTCTCACTAGGAGATGTATGCCCCATAGAGCACATCTATTTAACTTAAATAGTTTTGGATCATAAAACCTAACAAATAATAAATGTTTAAAATTTTAAAAATTTAGTCATTTAAGTTTTTGTTGTTGATTTTTTTTTGAAAAATTATATGTTTTATTGTTTTTCGTAAGATTCTCATTCTAATTGCAGGTCTTAGGTATAATGGCATCAAGTTTAGGTTTAGGTGGAGGGCAAGGTGAAGTAAACAGGTAAGAAGGCCCACATGAAAGTATTTCTATAAAACACGACCCCGTTTCTCATCTTTGGAGACATGTGAGAGATGGAAAACAATGTTGGTGGTGGGTCTCGTGCTTGGATATGTAGTCATTGCAATGTGTTAGATAAGGCCTCATATACTTGACTCAATCCATTTAACTGGGATTGTAGGAGCAAGGGTCAAAACATGTGGTATATTTGAAAATGTGAAGGTGTTAGAGTACATAAAAGAGCAAGAGGAAGTTGATACACATGTTGCAAAAGCTCAGTCTAGATCACATCATCTTAGGTGTGAAACGGGTAGATGGCTAACTCCTAAAGAGGATTGGGAGGAGAGAATATGCCTCTTTTGCAACAAATGCGTGGTGGAGACGGAACGACACTTCCTCTTGGAGTGCGAGGCATACAAAGACATCTGATACAGTTATGGTGAAACTTTGAAAATCACCAACCTGGACACCTTGTTTGAAGCGACAAGGCTGGGTTATGCGGCGAACCTCGTGATCAAACTTCACAGCAGAAGGGAAGTTCTCAAGAAGGAAGTTCAGGCAACTTAGGGAACATTTTGTTGCTGAGGTCCCGTTTTGAAGGGGATGTGCGTGACTGATGGGTCCCATAGGCTGCTGCGGTCTCGTGGACGTTATTAAAATCCTTCATTCATTCATTCAAATGAGACTTAAGGGAGACGACTTACACATTCAACTTCAACACATCCTTTTATTCAAACACAACCACTTGAAACTCCCTTGGATGAAGTCACCTTATAAAAAAAAAAAAAACCAAAAGACACATTGGAAAAGACATTCAACATTGAGAAGAGGGAGATAGTTGATGAGTTGGTTGCTCGATGCATTTATGCTTGTGGGCTGCCCTTCAACATATTGAGGTCACCATATTGGCAATAAATGGTGAAGTCATCAATGAAGCTCCACAAAGGTACAAAAGTGTTAATTATGAAAAGGTTCGAACAAAGGAAATAGAGCATATACAATATTATTTAGAATCAAATAGGGATTTATGAAAGGATACATGAGTTTCCATTATTTCAGATGGATGAAAGGATGTTTGAAATAGACCCTCGATAAATGTTGTTGCGGTATGCCCTAAAGGGGCAATGTTCTTAAAACTTGTTGATTGTGAGGGCCAAGTGAAAAATGCATGTTTCATTGTTGACATTTTGATAGAGGCTATTGAGTCAATGGTCCCCAAAATGTTATACAGCTCATTACGGACAACGCAATTTGTTTTAAAGCAACATGATTGTTCGTAGAAGCGAGATATGAACACATATTTTGGACACCTTGTGTAGTCCATTCCTTCAATTTGTTGCTGCAAAAGATCAAAAAAATTTCATGGGTAGAGCAATTTTATATAGAGGAAAATGAAATATAGATGTTTGTAACAAATCATCATGCCCCAAGCCATCTTTAAGACATTCTCGAGGTTGGAGTTGTTGAAGGTAAGCGAACAAATTCTTAGTTTTTACAATTTGAATTTCTGTTAATTTTTTAGTTTATTATTTTTTTCTATAAGTCTTAATTTTTAAAATTAGAATTTAATCTATTTAAAATTTAAATTAAATATATAAATTTCTTTTTTTAAAGTTGCCAAGATGAGATTTGCCTCTCACATAATCCTCTTGAGACGACTTGTGAAGGTAAGACAAGCCTTAAGTAGCACAATTATTAAGAACATTTGGGGCGTGTGGAGGCAATTAAACACAAATAAAGCCCAAAGAAAAAATATTTGATCATTGATGATGATTGTGGGCCAAGGTTAAGTATTTGCTCAGTTTTACAGTGTCTATTTTGTGTTATGAAAAGATATGCAAATGTAGATGATGCTTGTATGGGAGAAATTTATGATGGAATTGAATGTATGGTTGAATGTATGAGAGCATACAAAAAAAGTAAAGATTTGAAGAAAACTTTTACAATGAAGTTTAGAGTGTGGTCACAAGGAGGTAGAATAAAATGATCACCCCATTGTATCTCCTTGCTATGTTCTAAATATTGAATACTTTAGCAATTAAATACGCCAGTTACCAAATAGGCAACCACCATATGATGACACGAAAGTTGCAAATGGGATTGGGGTAGCATTCACGAGATTTATTTTGCTCCATTTGTAGCATCGTTCACAATGAAATGAGATTGTAGCCTCAGAAGGTAGCATGGGAGAAATTGAGGCTATTTTTGACTAGTATATCATGTCTCTAGTTAAGTGATGGTATGTCCAAGCTATGATGCGAAGTACCTACAACCTATTGCCATAAAACTTCTATCAAAAGTATGGAATTAAATTTATATTTTAAATAAAAAATGTTACGTTTATCAATTATATGATATATCTTTTAAATTTAAAATTTCCTTATTAAGTTACAAACATATGTTTTTATAAATGGTTACTAGTTTCCAACAATCTTTTATGTAATAAGTGTTGAGTAACTTTTGAACAAAGCAGATACTCTTTTATCCACTCAACTAAACGAAACACGCTGGCATCGAGGAAGGCTTGAGGATTTAGTACATTTGTATTTCAATTTGCGCCACTTGTCACACAAAACTAAGAGACATACTAGAGGGCCCAACAAGCTTTTGGATATTCATCTAGATGCTACTAATTTGGATGCTTCGTAGCTACTCTCGCCCATCTTTCATTACTTGGTGTTGATGATGCCAATCAAGGGAGTTTCACACAGAGGGTGGTGAATAGAACTAGTGGAAGTGGCATTCATGGTTTTGCTGATGATAATGATTTTGAGGAGAATTTAGATGATTTATTCTATATTATAATTCTCAAATAGTGAACTAGTTTGAGATTTTGCATTTACATTTTGAAGTTTGAAACCTATAAAACATGATTTGTTACATGAAAATGTGAAATTTTAGGCATGTTAAATGTTTTCAATTTTTCGAGAATACTATATTTTTTAAGAGTCTTATTTTTTATGGGCTCAAAATGAGTATTTTGCATTATATATATTTATATTTTATTACATGAACGTTCCGTGCTGTTTCATTTTCAAAGGTTCTTGGAAAATCGGTGTTTCCACATTTCCACCTTTCGGATCTGTTTTCATGCAATGCAGCTGATGTGCCTTTACTTTTGCCCTCAACTTCTTCTATAAATAAGGAGGTTTAGGGTTGGAAGGAATATCTATATTTTAGGGATATTAACTCAAATTAGACAAATCCTAATTTGAGGGTAACTTCTAAAGAGGTATTATTATATATAAATAAGTTATTGATAATGATATGCACATGTTAGTGCTTATCCATAAAGAGTGCATCTTAGACTATATAAAAGTGTATATTAACATCTCCCCTTAAGATGTACTTTGATAAATGAGAGGACAAATGAAACTGCACTAACCTAAGTAAGCATAGAAAAATGTTGCACAATATGTTGTGTATATCAACGCCCCTTTAAGAGCAACTTAGAAAAAGTGAGCAAGTGATGCAAAACCTATAATATGGGTCTCGACAACTAGGCCTTGTCAGGCACACATACTATACGAACAAAACAACAGTGATCATAAGAATGACCAAGTTGAAGATGATCCTTTACAATATGTACTCAACAAAATTTCCGAACTAAGGCTTCGTAGTGTATCGCAATGATGCCATTATCTATGTGTTGAGATGAATACCAAACAGGGAAGAAAGTCCTTATGGATGCCATTCCATCTTGGTGGAATACTTGGGTGTTGAGCCACTATAACTGCCAAGTCAAGAAGAAAATGGTGTTGAATACAATGTTCTTTCTGAAACTGTAGGATGTCGAACATAGGACACACTTAAGCACTATACAGTGTATCATAGACGTTCAAGGCTTGAGTAGAACAAATATACTTACATAAGATGCCCTGTAAGTGCTTACTAAGTTGTGAAGCAACATGCACCTAAGTACACCCATCTTTAGTATGGACTAACAAATTGACAGGCCATGTGTACCCATATGTGAGGTATCAAAAGAATGATTGGATGGCCTTATAAATTGCACAAAGCGAGTGTTCTGACTGTACCATTGTGTTTTGCTCTGGAAAGACAGGTTTTTGTTTAGATTTAATGGCCAAAACCTTTCATTTTCTTTTCGAAAATCTGAAAAAATTGTGGTGGTAAAAGATTTCAGCAGAAAATTATCTTCCCAGCTGGTGCTGGGTGAGCATGGAGAATTAGTGGTTGTGAGTTTTTGGGAGCATCATTGGCGTGCAGAGAATTAACAGCCACGAGTTTCCAGAAGAATTGTGGGTGAATTAGCAGCTACTAGTTTCCAGGAGAACTGCAGGTGCATTGAGAAGTAGCAATCACTAGTTTGCAAGATCATTGTTGGTGGCAATCCAAAATTAGAGGCTGCTAGTTTGCAGGATCATTGTTGGTGGAAATCTAGATTTAGTTGATGCTAGTTTGCAGATAGATTGCGGGTGGATCTAGAATTAGCAATTGCTAGTTTCTATGCAACTGTTGGTGGCACTAGTTTTTAGAGAACTACTGAATTTGAAAACAGAGGAGTTGCTTGGGCTGTATTGAGCATTAATAGCTTTGTGAATGATGGAGCACACAACACATGTTTAGAGGATTGTTAGGTGTAGTTGGAACTATTTGATGTTGAACAAAAGTATTGAAAGCCAAGAAAACTAGCCCCAGAGCTTGGGTAAAGGTCTCAGATGAAATCACAATTGGCAATGACTTAGGAGCACAAGTCGATGGCGTGCAAGTTGCAACTTCTGCAAGACATTGGGGAACGTAGAAAGTGGACTTGTCCAAGAAGATTGTAGAGGCCCTTGGAGGCCAGAGCCATATCCTTGAAAGAAACTACAAAAACAGATTGCAACTATTTTTTGTTAATTTTGCATCAATTTTTTTTTGCAATTTTAGAAAAAAAGCAGATTAACTAAAAAAGGGCGATGCTTGCAAAAAAAATTGCATGAGAAAAGAAAATTTCAGACCTCCATTAATTGAGTAGTGTGATGAAACGAAGGTCATAACTTTCTTAGATGTTCTAGATGCAATGAAATGTTTGAACCTTGTCCAAGGAGCACCGAAAGTGACAAAACCAAGAATTTCCCTCTAATGCAACTTTGATGGAAAACCCACAAAATTGAAGAGAAGATGATTCTAGAGATGGAAATCATCAATGCAACGAAGTGATTCTTTGGAATGCTCTGATACCATGTTAGAATGTTCGGATGGGCCCGTGATATGTGGATCTAATATAGGTTCTAGGATTTGTGAAGAAACAACTTAAAGACTTTCACTCATGATGGTATGTTCATACTTGTGAATCATTTAAAGCAAATAGACACAAATATGTTTAAGGTAGAATGACTACCATATATTAATAAAGCCCAGTGGAGGAGAGTCAGTGGCCCTTCTCACATGAGGAATACAATACAAAAGATCACAATGACTGATTTGCCTTTACCCTTGTCATCTAGCTTTTTATATAGATAAGTAAGGAGGTTTAGGGTTGGAAGGAATATCTATTTTTTAGGGATATTGACTCAAATTAGACAAACCCTAATTTGATGGTAACCACTAGAGAGGTTCTTATTGATCAATAACTTTTAAATAAGTTATGGATAATGATATGCGCATATGTTAATGTGAATCTTAGACTATACAAAAGTCTATGTCCTAATATACACTAACACCCCATCTTTTGCCATTAAAACATCTCTTTCCTCTATTGTTTGTTGCACTTGTTTTGGAGGCTGTGGTGACTGTGCCTAAGCTAATTGTGGTAAATAGTCCATCAATAATTTTGACTGGTATTATAACCATAGTTCCTTGAATTAATGATGCTAGCTGCTGTATGGGATTATTTTCCTTTTCTTAATGCTTTTTGGTGGAGGTGCAATTCTGTAAGCCCACCCACATTATCTACTTAATGTATATAATAATATATCTTTTACGACTTGAATGACTTGTTGCATGCATTGTTTTTCTATTTGCATGTCTAATTCTGTTTTCTTGCTGCTTGAGTGACAGCCAATAGATTTATATATTCTTCTTGTTTCTATTTCAATTTTCAACCCTCTCAGCTGATTTCATTTTAGGTAGTCCCCATCATCATGGTCGGTAGGACCACACATTTGGTTCATAATTTTGAGACTCGCGTTGGTGTATTTGGGAATTCATTAGCAAAGTTTGGCCCCCCATTACATATTCAACTCTGTGTAATGGGTCTACCCTTTTTGTCCTTTAAGATTGGGGTTCTTGGACCTCGACTTTCGAAACTACTATTACTTGGGGATCACTGATTTCTTTGGTTCCTACCACCTCTGCTCAATGGTGTTTGCTGCACCATCATGAATTGCTTATCAACATTATTTTGTTTTAGATTAAATGAGCACTCACTTGTATCACGAGTCCTTACATTACAGATTCCATAATATTTGATAGGACATTCTTTTTCTGTCTTCCGATTTTGCATTTTAAGCACCAAATTCCTGCTTTCCCAATTTGTGTGTTTTTATCATCATTTCTATTTAAAAGTTGTAATTCCTTCCAATTTGGATTTGTTGTCATTTTTATCTCCATTTTGTTTCTGCAAGTAATTATGTTATTCTACATCAAACATTTTTTCATATGTATCTTGTTGTTTTGATGTGAGCACTTTAGACTCTCTCTAAATACTGTTTGTAGCCCATTCCCAAAATTTTACTGTTTTAGATTATCTCAAATAGGACCGTTTAACATTTGTACAAGATGCAACATTCTTCGGTTGAAATCCTTAATGGATTCGTCTTTTCCTTGCTTGATGCTAGTTAACTCATTCAGAATTTGGGAATCCGTATGCCACTTTTTGAATTCTTTTGTAAATGACGATTTTAATTTTTGCTATGAATTCTTGTTCTCATCTTTTAACTGATCAAACCACTTAATTGCATGGTCATGTATTTTCGGTGGAAAATATTCTTGTTTTACCTCATCTTTTGTAGTGCCATTGGCTTTCCAACTGTATTCCCAATTTAGGAAATGTGTTGTTGGGTCTTGGTTATGTTCACCATCAAACCTGGCAGGTTTGGAAATCAAAGATGGTTTTGCATCCACTCTCTTCCTTTTTAGCGGTCTCTTGCTTATCTTTACGTTTTTTTTGCTTTTGTGGACAATTAAATCCTCCAAGTTAATGTCTTTCTTTTTTCGGCTGGAATAGACAATGAACCATGGATTGCATAATCGCTAGTTACTTGGCAGTTGCTGGAATACTCGCAGAAAATTTGGGAAACCCATTAATCGCCACCCATACTTAACGGTTATCGGTTTTTTGGCTCATGGCGAGTACTCACTAGGAGCCCTGTACATAGTCTGAACGCGTCCAAAACAAATCTAGAACACGTCCAAAACGAATCTAGAATGCATCCAAGGCCTCCAAACGCTGGAAAAACACGTTTTTTTTTGTCTTATAAATTCAAACACACTCTCTTATTGGATTCACACAACACTTGGAGTATTCAGAGCGAATTGGAAGGAGAAAAATTTTGCAAACACATTTCGAGGTTGGTACAAAGGACGAGATTGCTGATTTTGAGAGGCAAGCTATGGAGGGTGCAGTTGCAGTAGCAGGAAGAGAGATTGGATTGGAGGACATCCTTGAAGATGAAGCAAAGGTATAGGTAGAGGGGGAGCCACAAGTACAGGCGCAACGTTCTAGGTAAAGTGAGGAGGGGCAGCCGATTGGGAGGACTAGACTTTCTCAATCTCCTTTAGTTTTATAGAGAGTAGGGAAGAGAAAATTTTAGATTCTTGTAATTTGTACTTGTAGATACTTGTATAAGTATCATTGTATCAGTTTGTTGTTGACAACTTGACAATGTCACAATTGTATTCGCATGATTATGCGATTTTGTATTTTATTTGTATTCAAATCTAATAGAAAACACTTTCCCAATGTTTTACACTCATTTGATACATTTTGCAATTGTAATTTCTATAAAATATACGTTTTTTGATAAACTTAAGTATTTTTTTACTTTGTCGGTTATTCCCAGTTGATCGACCACCCCTGTTGATTACTCTTTGGTTTAAAAAAAATCCTCCTTGGTGAGTGCTCGCCGGTTATAGTTATGTAAAGTATGCAATGAACCTTGAATCCTTTTGGGCAACTGGTGTCACTTCCTCCCCAACCTCAGGGTCAGCTTGCAATACTTCCGATTGTCCAATTTTTCATTCATTTATGCTGACAAGTAGTTAACTTCTACTCTCACATTAGAATAAAATTGATATCGATATCAGCTGAATGCCTTTTTCTCCTACAACCTTATAGATCTTCTCTCATCCCTTACCTTTTGCTTGGTTGTTTGCCTATTTTTAGGTGTGTTATCGCTGCCTTGACAATTAAAATTGTTGTTCACAAATACGACATTCAACTTTCCTTGTGCTGCTATGTCGGGTTCACCAATGTAATCATGCATAGGGTCCAAAGTGTTTTTTAGAGCTTAGTTAAGAAAGTATGGTACAACAATGTAACAATAAAATATAACAATATACACAACTTAATTAGGTATCCAAATAATATGTATGAATTGAAATAGAATAATATAGCTTGATCGAACTTGACGATTTCCTAAATTAAAATGAATTCACTTAAATATAAGGTTGCAACATTTAATGATACCTTTAAAACCTTTGATTTTGGTAGATTTTTCTGTGGATTTGCTCAAAGTTGGAAGTTGGAAATCTGCTTAGAACATCCTCCAGGTTAATATATGGACATCATTGCTATAGATGTTTAGATTTTGATATTGTAACTTTTTACACACTTTTTAATTCAATACTTTTGACTTGTATTAAAAAAAACAGTACTTCCCTTGGGCTATGGTAGACATATTTATGAGTGCTAGCATATCCAATGTCCTCAGGAAATAGAAGGATTCCATGAGGGCAATGTAGGGAAACACCCATCATGCTAGTATCGAGATTTCAGCATGAACATAACTAGGCCACTGGTTAGACAGGTTGACAGATGTAACCATCTGACTCCTCTAGGCCTGTGTGGAATAATAATTATTACTGAATAATAATTGGCATGCAGCATTTGTTCAGTTCAAGGTTTTGGTACCTGCTTCAATAAGGCTCAATTTAAAAAAAAAGTAGTTAACCTTGTTGAGATCTTGACATGCAAGTCATGACCTCCAAAACTACACTGTTTTTAAGTGAGTGGTACTTATTGGTTTCATGAATTTCACTAAGCAGATCTGGCAGTTTTTGTAACAATATTGTACTTAATCCTGTGTGTCATAGGATAGATTTTGTCTTATTCTAATAAGTTGAATTTCCATATCCGTAGGAATAGGAAGGATTATTTGGCAATGTGAAGTGAACAACGATCTTGGCTTATTTATTTGTAATGCTTTGCTCATTTCAAATTGAATTGTGAAGACAATTTTGGCTTGCACCAAATATTGCTCGTTGTCATTCTGTCATTATTTTATCCGGTCTGACATTGGTATTACAGCCACAAATTTTTTCATTGGTCTATTTTTTGTTCCTCTCCTCTTTCCTAGCCATACGTTCTGCATGGAATTGTTATCACTTAAGAATTTGTTCTTGTCTGTTTATTAAGCAGTGTATTAGCTATTCTGGGAGACGTCATTGCAGAGATTCTGTTTGTATGCAGCACACCACTCAGAAATGGGACGTTTCAGTCTTATTGTCAGCGAAATAAGTGGCAACCTGCGCTTTCCTGTCTTACACCTGACTGCGTGGCTGTAGAGTCATTTGTTTTTGGCTATATCTGGCTTTGGCGAAGTTGTAGCTCCTGACAAGAACATGATTACCAAGGCATCCTTGCTGCTCTTTAATCTGCTGATTTTGGCACATTTTCTGAGCATTCAGCTGGCCTTTCATTGGCGCAATTTTTGGCTGTTATTATTCTCTTTGGAGCTGTACAATGGACAACGTACAACTTGAAGTACATTTTTGTTTGCTGTGTTGGACTTGGACTTGCATAGGTGGCGACGTTCCATCTTCTTTTAGATCTGAGTTAATATTTGCAAGGCGTTTTACAAGATATTGTCTATTTTCAGTCATTTTGCATTTGACATTGAAGACGAGTACTTTTTTTGATATTTATGAGGAGGCCGTACTTTTCATTTAACATATTCCAATATTGGAATCTTTTATGGAGGAGAAGAGGTTCTCAATTTTAGGCTTTTCATTTAAGAAGCAAATTTCATTTTTGAAAGTGCTTTTTCCAAAGTTTGAAGACTCACATTTGATCAATTGGTTGAAAATATGACGGAAAGAGAAAAGGTCTTTGGAAGAAAAACCGAGTCCATAGGAGAAAGTGCGTGCTATGTAAAGGGCAATTCTTCCAAAACATCCAATAAGGCCACGTCTTCCAAAAGTGAAGGCGATAATAAGTACAAGAAAAAAAACAAAGGAAAAGGTGGCAAAAATAATAGTCAAGGTAGTCAAAATAAAAAATAGATTGACAAGCAACACCTCTACTGCAAACGGTGTGATAGAAAAGTAAGCTATGAAACCCATGAATATAAGACTCATGGAAGAAAATTGAAGCATACTGTAAGAAGAAAGATGAAAAGTCAAATAAACAAACAAAAGAGACAAACTCTACGCATTTCACCAGTGAATGTGTGCTTTCTAGTTCAAATGATAAAACAAACAATGTCTCAATTAATTCGTCATGGTTCGATGCTTGGGTTCTTGATACTAGTGTCGCCCTACATATGACTTTTCGAAAATACTTCTTTGAGGAGTTTTATGAAGAAAGTTGTGGTCCAGTATTCTTCGTAGATAGATCAAGTTTGACACCACAGGGAAGAGGTACAATCTGACTCAAGTGCCCATCCATGGCTTCCAGATTTCAAACTTTTAAATGCTTTATACCTTCCTCAATTAAAACGAAACTTCTTGTCTCTAGTGCTTATTTGGCAACAAGGCCATTCCATTTTATTGGACAATGGTGATGTCACTATCAAAAGGAAAAGTGACAATGCAATCATCTTGACTGGATATGAGGAAGGAAAATTGCTCAAACTCAGGGGTGAGCCATCAGTTTCAAAAAATTCTGCTCATCTCGTTGAAGACAATATGTTTCCAAACATGTTGTGGCATGCTAGATTTGGGTATACTGACTCGTGCATTGCAAAAGAATGGTGTTGCTGGTTTGCTTACTTTGCTCACAAAATTTGACGAAAAGTGTGAACCCTGCATTTTGGCCAAACATGCAAGAGAACCATTTCCAAAGTCACTGTGAAAGCCGGACATCAAGTTGCAATTGGTTCACTCAGACTTGCATTCTCTTCCAATCCTTTCAGTTGGTGGTCATAAGTACTTCATGTTGTTCATTGATCACTACAACAAAATGACTTGGATATACTTTATCAAACATAAATCTGAAGCATTTGAGACATTCAAAAAGTTTCGAATGACGATTGAAAATGAAGTTGAAACCCGCGTCGAGACACTCATGACGGATAATGGTGGTGAATACATTTCAAAGAAGTTTGAATTCTAGTTTGAGCAAAATGGAATCAAACATCATCTCACAGATCCTCACACTCCACAACAAAATGGAGTTGTAGAGAGAATGAACAAGACTATATCGAATATGGTTCGTGCTATGTTGTACTTTAAAGGGGTAAATCTGCACTTTTGGGTCGAAGCAACTAAAACAATATACCTCCACAACAGATCACCATCAACAAATCTTAAATTCAAGACTCCATATGAGATGTGGTGTGGTCATCTTCTTTCAGTGAGACATCAAGTTTTTAGATCCATTTGTTGCGCATTGATTCCGAAAGAGCATAAATAAATTGGACCACAAGAGTCACAAATGCATTCACTTGGGATACTTTGAATCCTCCAAGGCATATATATGATAAGAAAAAATAGTTTCTTGTTGCAAGAGAAATTGTCTTTTGTGAAATTGCAAAGGACAAAGCTAACATTGATCGACAATTGAGTTGACTTGATAAATATGCAAATTTTGATGTCTACAATGAAAGTGATTTGGATGTTCCAAACAGTGAGTGGGGGACATACAATTGGAAATCAATTGATCATTCATTGCCTCTTGTATATGAGAATGAAATTCTTGAAGGAGAAAGTGCAACTTCATCGAACAATGAACATGGGCCACAAGAATAGAGGGCAAAAAGTGAAGGAACTTTAGAAGATGAAATTGAAGCACCTAAACCACATAAAAAGATGCCTAAGTGGGCCACCCAGACATTGAAAGATGTCAAACATGATGAAGTTGGAAAAACATACATTAGAAGCGAACATGCAGCTGCATCACAATCATACAAGTTCTGTGAATAAATTCAAGATAAGATTGAAAAACTCACCTTGAATGATTCTCTAGAATAACTCAATGTTGCATTTAATTTAGAACTTGTTGCATTTAATTTAGAACCAAAATCTTTCAAACAAGTTGAGAAGCTTGAACCTTGGAGAGAAGCAATGGAAGACGAGTACAATGTATTGGTAAAAAATGGGACTTGAAAATTGGTTGATCCTCCATTCGACTACAAAACCAATTTGCTGCAAGTGGGTCTATCGTAACAAATACAAGGCTGATGACGCACTTAATAAGCATAAAGCCAACGTTTTCACAGAGTATTCTTAAAAGGAAGGAATTGACTATAATGAAACCTTTGCACTTACAACAAAATTTAATACAATTCGAACCATGTTGGCTTTGACAACTCACAATGGATGAAAAATTCACCAAATGGATGTCAACTACATTTTTGAATGTTGATCTCAAGAAAATAGTGCACATGACACAGCCGAAAGGTTTTGCAATAAACGGCCAAGAGCACAAAGTGTGCAAACTTGAAAAATCATTGTATGGTTTGAAACAAGCCCCTTGAGCATGGTATAACAAACTCGCTGAGCACCTCATGAACATGAACTTCAAACGTTTTGAGTTTGAAGATGCAACTCTTTTTGTCAAAATAGTTGACAAACCAATTTTATTTGTAGAGGTGTATGTTGATGATTTGCTCATAATAGAGAACAATGAACGGTACACTGCAAAGTTCAAATCAGAGTTGATAAAAAGCTTTGAAATGATTGATTTGGGTTATCTTTATTGCTATTTGGGTATTGAATTAATTAAAAAACCTAAGTATATCTTCATCACACAACAACATTTGTAATGTTTCCATTTTCACATCACACATGAGAAGGTTTGAAGACCTTTAGTCTATTTCCCCAT
The DNA here is from genome assembly GCA_037957365.1 of Torreya grandis. Taxonomy (NCBI): domain Eukaryota; kingdom Viridiplantae; phylum Streptophyta; class Pinopsida; order Cupressales; family Taxaceae; genus Torreya; species Torreya grandis. Next base: position 3,497,709 of record JARHVA010001290.1, read on the forward strand.
AGACTAAAAAGTTTCTTTTAGGGGGTTGTATTTTATTAATTATTTGTTCGAATAGTGATTTTAATCATTTGTTGTTTTAAGGCAATTAATTATTTAATTAATAGAATATGTTGAAGATTTGATTGGTTGGCTTTAAGTAATCAAAAGAAAAAGAAGATTTAGGAAAGTCAACAAAAGGTTGGGTTTAATGAAGCTATACTCTCCCCAAGTGATTCGCTCCACTTGGAAGGGTATATTTGCTAGTTGGACTCTTCTTGTGCATGTGCGAATTCAGATTATTGCTCTTCATGCTTGAAGGAACTATTGGGATGTATAACTAATAGTAATTGTTCTTGTCCTCTATCTACAAAGGTGTCTTTTGATGCCACCATGCAAAGGAATTATTGGTTGATGCCCTATGAGCTTGACTTGCTTTTGGAGGTCTAGCGTAGGGTTTTTTGAGCTTGTTTTGATGTGACATGCTTTGACAATTTTTTGCTAATTATTCTAGATGTGGCGACTTGCATTGGGAATGGTTTGCATATGATTTTGGGGTAAAAAATGTCAAGCAAAATTCTGAAATTTATTGCTTGCTAGCGTTGGGGTTTTGAGGTGGTTTGCGGATGTTTTGAGGCTCCAAATAAAGGTTCTTAATAATTTTCAGATTATTCTTTGATGAAATTTGATGCTTTTGAGGGTTGTTTCTATTAGTGGAAGGCTGGAAATTAACCTCATAATTTATTGGTATTTTTCCTTGGCTTGGGTGACTTGGGCGACTTGCCTTGAGGGCTTGCAGGGGTCATTTTTTGGCTCAATAAGTTCCCTGTAATTTTTCTAATATTTTTCTGATTATCGTGGCTATTTATGATAAGGGTTTGAAGTGAAAATTCAGTCAAAAAGCAAGTGCAAGTGTGGGAGAAAATTCAAAATTTTAGGATCGTTTGCAAGTGGCAGTTGGGCTTCAGAAAAATAAGAAAAAAGGTACATATTTGTGTTTTCAGCGTGTTAATTATTTTGACATATTTTGTGGTGTTTTGTGAGTCAATTGGTTGCTGAAAATTGCCTACAACACCATTGAAGTGTGGCGCCTAGAGTTTGAAGGGCAGAATTTATAATTGGCTAAATTGTTGGGAGCTAGGGTTGGCTGAATTTATTCATTTTAGATTTCAGTTTGTTGTGGATTTAAGGTATAAATAGTTTTGTATCCAAATATCTTCTTTTGGGATATTACTTTACAATGGTGGCATTTTGAGCAAGTTCGGAATAGAAGATTGTAAGCCTCTTAGCATGCCCATGGAACATAATCTAAAATTGACATCAAAATAGACAACCGATTTGTTCAATGCCACTAAGTACAAACAACTCATTGGAAGTCTGATTTATGTGACTACAATAAGATTGAATATATCATTTGTTGGTGTTTTTTCAAGATTCAAGCAACAACACAGAGACAACCATTGGCTAGCAACAAAAAGAGTCCTTAGATATCTCAAAGGAACATAGATTATTGGGCTCAAATATATAGGACATGAGACTTCAAACTGGTTGGATATTTAGATTCCGACTATGCTAGTGATCATGAAGCTGGGAAATTCATTACAGGTTTTATGATGAATTTGGGATTAACAATTGTCAGTTGGAAATCCAAGAAACAATCAGTGTCGTTTTCTTGAGTAGAAACAAAGTATATGGCTGCTTTATAGGCAACCAGAGAATTTTTGTGGCTTAGAAGGGTTTTTTTAAAATTTGCATGAACAACTGGGTTTGTCAACATCTCTCATGGTTGACAACACTTCTGCAATTCAAATGACAAAGAATCCACTTTTTCACGATTGAACCAAGCATATCAATATCAAATTTCATTTGATTTGACATTATGTGAAAGATGGCAGTGTCAAGTTGCAACATTGCCCTACAATAGAGCAACCAACATCTTGACAAAAGCATTTGGACTATTTTTTTTTGAAAAGTTCAGAGGAATGGTTGGTCTCACCATGTCCCCTGCAGGTCAAGGGGGGACATAACAATATTGTACATAATCCTAGGTGTCATAGGATATATTTCGTCTTATTCTAATTAGTTGAATTTCCATTCCTGTAGGAATATGAAAGGTCATTTGGGAATGTGAAGTGAACAACCATCTTGGCTTATTTATTTGTAATCCTTTGCTCATTTCAAATTGAATTGTGAAGATGATTTTGGCTTGCAACAAATATTGCTCATTGTCATTCCACAATTATTTTATCCGACCTGATAGTTTTATCTATTTCACTAAGCAGACTGGTGGGCCAAATCTAAGATAAAGCACTTGGTATGGGTTCATTCAAACTATATCTTCTCGTGCTTAGTAAAAATATAAAATTGGACCAAGTAAAATGTGGAACTAGGTTTTAAGGCCGGGGGTAGTAACCTCCTTAAAAATGATAAGCAGTGGTTTATATTTAATTGTATGGCCATTGGCATAGCCAATGTTAAAGATGAAAAGGATTATGATAAGAAAACATTTGTTTCGAATAAGGATTTATACAAATGATAATTATGCTAGTTGATTTGTATTCGTATCATTTTAAATCTACGTTCCTCTCTTTGGAATTACCTGTTGATCATGGAATGGTTGATCATTGTACATCTTGTATAGTGTTTATAATGATGATTAGATGTTAATTTAAAGATGAGTGTGGAATCTTCTCAAATGTGATAAGCAGCAGTAGTTTATATTGATTGTATGGCCATTGGCATAACCGATATCAAAGATGAAAAAGATGATGATAAGGAAACATCTGTTTAGAATAAGAATTTATACGAATGATAATTATGCTAGCTGATTTGCATTTGTATCATTTTAAGTTTATGTTCCTCTCTTTGGCATTACCGGTTGATCATGGAGTGGTTGATCATTGTACATATTATATAGTGTGAATAATGATTGCTAGATGTTAATTTAAAGATGAATGTGGAATCTTGAAAGATGAATGTTAGTGATTTTTGATGATTTATGTTTTTGGTTCCTTGATGCATGGTATTTATTTTATAGCGGTGTATATCATGCCTCGGCCCTTTGTTGTCTTCAACTTTGTCTGCTCTCTCTAACATGTATGATTGGTGGTTCATGAGTTGGCTATAGTCTTGAAATATAATAATACGTAATTTTAATGTGCAAAAAAGTTAATGTGTGAAACTATAGAATAGAAACTATAATTTTGAAGAGTGAAACTTTAGAATAGAAAATATAATTTTCAAAAATTCAAACTTTTGACCTATGCGCGTTCTAATTCAACGCTTTAAAATCATTTTCTATATATTTGTCCACCATACTATAGTGAGCAATTGATTGAATTTTTGAGTAATCATCGAAGGTGTTCTATCTTGACAAGCTATCCTTATATCTGCAGAGGAGTTGTAGGGCAGCCAAGGCTATTTGTACCAGTGATCTTGGTCATGATGTATAACCGTTGGAATGGGTGAGTAAAATCAGATAAATAATTAATTTGTTTTGGTATTTTGGGATACTTATTGTTGATGGCATCAATGAATTGTAGCAATCAGGTCATACAAAAGCTGAGTAAGTAATTAAATTTTTTTTCGAAGTAAATTTGCATTGGCTGTCATCTTTCCTAGCTGCCAGTTTTCTTTGTTGATTGATGCTACAATAAACCTGACTTTGCCCCTTTCAATAAGGATACCTTGAAGTTATGGGAGGTTGGATGACAAGTACCTGAAAAATTGTGAAAACTTCTATGGTTCTGGAATTATCGCCTGTACATGTGCAGGAGTCTGGTCAGGTCATAATTATTTGAGCACAGTAGTGCTTAAAGTACTTGTCTTTAAGCATATAACTGTCATATACAAGATTGTAGCTTTTCATTATGCAACGAATGCAAGGAAAATATTCCCATCAGTTCCTATAAATGACTGTTTAACTCTTTCCTTTTGGAGCAGACTTTATAATGAATGAATGAAGCTCAACTGGAAGAAATAAGACTAACATTATAAACTAAGTAGCTGATCATAGTATTGGTGTGTGTATGGGGTATGGGTCTATTGGTACAGTGATTTTTTTGGGCCTAGGTATGGCTTGGATATGGTCATACAAAAGTATATATAAAATATTAAAAAATATAGCCAAATAAGCCAAATAAACCATTTAATATGAATAAAAATAAGTTAAATAACCACAAAACATACTGATAATTCAATGCCAAATGCCATGATATTCTGTGGTTGAACCGAGGAGTACAGAGTGCAAATGTTACAATGTATACACACAAATCAAGACAAATCAACATATTCATTATTTTCATATTAGTTTTCAATCTCCTCTGAAATGTCTCCAAATAGAGATTGAAGACCAAAATAGATGTTTTCCAACAAACCCTTAAACAACTCTGAAATAAATTTGCAATTTTGAAATAAAACCAACAACCACTTGATCTACTAAATGCAGCAATAAATACCATTTCTGCTGTTCCTTTCAAGTCTTATTTAAATTTTTTTTTTATTGGCTGGCAGCCCTCTGATATCGGTTCCAAATGCCTTAAAACCCTTACAAACACTTCAAACAATAGACCGAAAATATTACCAAAGGACTTGACCTTAAACATCCCTTGTTCGATGCCCAACCACTCCAAAATCCTTTCATTCAAATCTCTATACTCAAAAAGTTAGCAGCAGAAATTACTAATGATTATGCATTTCCAAACCCTTATATAATTTGCCAAAACATGCTGTAATTAGTCATAAAAATAGGCAGAAATTATAGAGATCAAATTACCATGTTTTAAGGTCAAGTAGCACCCCACAATGCCTACAAACATTCCTCAAGGTGAATCGCCCGACTTGGAAGATTATAAATTATTTCTTAATTATTTTCTTATATCAGCATCTCGAAAGATGGGAAAAATACAATAAAATATTAGGAGTATTATTGATGATCTCAAACCTGATTTTTCACCTTCAAGGAAGTCCAAGCATGCCCTAAGGCATTCGCCCAACCTCTAAGATGAAATCGCTGTCCTCAATGATTTATTATTTGCTTCAAACAACTAAAACTTCAAAAATTTGTATCTTTTGAAATATTTGGAATTTCAATGCAAATGATAGCTCAAAATGATTACAAAATTAGCAGCTATAAAAAAAAATTAGAATCGGAATTTTTCCTCCATGGGAAGTGCCTCAAAAGTAGTCTCGAAGTTCTGAAAACCCTAGTTACAGCCTGAGATCCCTTCAAACCAACAAATAGACGATCCAAAGCAATTCATCAATCCACCAAAACCTGCAATTTCATTAGATAAAATCCTCAAAGGTGTAGCACAATGTCCGATAGATAGGTGGTGTTAATAGACATCATTTATAGAGTATCATAGCTCTTGGAGGGTAACATTCTCCAAGAAGCTATGCCGAAGACAATCAAGTTTGACATACTTGACCTCTTTTCTAAATATCATCCCAAAAATATAACTTCAAGTGAATCCTTCTTTCCTCTTATATCTCTCCCCCAAGCGTGGCGCCCAAATTGGAGGGAAGAGTTAATTTAAAAATATTGAAAAGAATTCCTTATAATTTCACTTTAGGCCTTAAATGCCCATGACCTTTAAAAAAGCCCCAAATCAAGTGGAATTTATAACATAATGTGTTTTTTCTATTAATTGCCTTATTTTTAAGTATTTAAAAATGCTTTTTATTTTAGCAAATAATATTAGTTAAATCTCCAAAAAAAGGGGACATTAGTCATCAATGAGAGCATCAACGCCATCATGTGGTTCATTAGAACCACAAGCAATATCAGTGCCACTCCCACTAGCTCTGCTATGTAGGTCATGAAAAGAACCCTCCAATTTTGTGTCGAGCAATGAAAAATGGTTAATGGAAGCATCAAGTCTGATGAATCCAAAAGCATACGACAATTTTAAAACACACAATTACATAGACAATTCTTGAGCAGAAGAGCAAATTCTATTCTAATTCATCATTGTTCTTCAAAGCAATACATAAGTGTTTTTAAAATAAGTCACAACTCAAAGATAGGGTTGTCTTGCACAACTAAAAATCTTTCAAAGCAAAAAAACTATCTAGAATTAACAGAACTTGCTATTTTTAATGGTTGCTAAAACTTGGATGGACTTAATAATTGTCCCTTGTTCTCTACATTTCTAAATAAATATCGAGGATGACTTACAACTCAAGTTCACTCTCAGATACAAAAATTCTAAATCTGAAAATTCTAAAAATACCAAGAATAAAAATTAGAATGCGATTTTCGGCCCTTATATGGTGGATCTTGGATTTGAAAAATTGTTGAAACAAATGCCAACTAGCTAAAATGGGTTGCCACTGCATTGAGCTCTTCCTAAAAAAAGGGCTCAATCGGCTTCCTGGATCAAAAGTTATGGCCTTTGCAAGATAGGCTCGCACATTATTCTCCTTTGGTTGAAAATAATTTAGCCCCTGTTATTTTGATTAAATGCCTGCCATTTGCCTTTGTCAAGCTTCTTCAATTTCCATTATGAAATCCAAGTGTTATCTTTCTGTTGTATCCTTTCCATCGTATCCAATACTTGTAGTTGCTTTGCCTAGTGTTCACTGTCTTCTTGTTCAAAACTTGTGCTATCTTTTCTTTCTTATTTCTTGATACTTGTTTCCAATCCACTTCTTCTTCCCCTTCATTATCCTTTACATGAAATGCATATAAATCAAAGACATTAAATTTACACTAGAGAAATATCAAAGTTTCATGGTAGACTTATTTCATAAGCATTGTCATTTATTTTTTCACATTTTTGCACACACTGATTTTCTTATACTTCAGCTTCTTGTATGTTTCTTGGATAATTTTTTTCTCTTATATATGCGATCATTTTGTCTCTCTTCAAATACTTTTTACCTTCTTGTTACAACAGTTGTTTTATACTTGTCATTGCTTTCCTGTAGTTTTCACCTTACTTCATCTTGCAGTTGTATGTGCTTTACAAATGCCTCTGCATCATCACTAAGCTGCTTTGCAATTTGTAATTGCACAAGTCTAAAACACACCTAGAATTTATGCAATAACAATTTGGAATGGTGATTTTCTTGGCGACTTGTTCATTGCTAGTCTGTGGCGACGCCAAGTCCCATTGCTTGGGCTCCTCTCCAAGAATGCATCTCAACAAATTTCCCAAATTCATGTTTACAACTTTCGCTTGTTCATCTGTTTGAGGGTGGTATGCACTATTAAATTGCATTTTAGTTCCAAACTTTTTCCATAGTCTTTAAAAAGTGTCTCAGAAATTGTGTATCTGTCTGAAGTAATGGTCTTTGGAACACCATACAATCTAACATTTTTGAAAAACGGATCTGCTACTTTAGTGACATCATTAGTTTTCTTGCATGCGATAAAATGTTCCATTGTAAGAGCCCCAAATAAGCTCTTAAATCACACTAAAAAAATTCGCTGGTTGTTGCCCCAAAAACTCAGAAAACACAACGAATAGATTTTACTCAAACCCTTGCCAATTAGCTCCAAAAATGCAATATATACCTAATCAAAAGAATTGCTGACTTGAGTATCTTTTTGTCGACAATATGGTGAATGTACTTGCTGAATGAGATTAGAACAAATTGATTTTTTGAGCTTTTAACATCAGCAAGCAATTTTGGGAAACACCAAACCCCAAAGCCTAGGGCCAATTTTAGATCTATTACTTCCAACCACTCAAAAATTATGAAAATATTACTGTAGATGCACAAAAATATGGAGAAAAAGAATATAAAATTATTTTCCTGAAATTCTGAAAAATGTGATTTTTATGCCCAAAATACAACTGAAACTTCATAAAACCATAACTCCGAAAATACTTGGAATTTCTAATCAAGTGATGCTCAAAGCGAAGCTAAAAATATAAGTTTTTCAATGAAACAAATATCATAATTTTCTTTCCATGGGAAGGTCACCGAAAATTGCTTCGAAGTTTTAAAAACCCTAGTTTTCACCCAAAAATTATGTAGATAATTTTCTAAATGTTTTCCGAGTATCAAAGCGTGCAAAACACATCAGTCAAACCTCAAAAATGGATCGCTCCACTTAGGAAAAATTAGATAAAATATTCAAACCCTATGAGAGGGTTTTAATCAACCAATTCCTCCAAATTGAAGTCTTTTCCAGCCCTTAAGTGGTTCGCTCTAGGTCTAGACAGCCCTCCTTGACCTTCACTCTCATTTGCCAACCTTGGAGACTACAAACCCTTCTATTTTGCTTGATCTTTGTCCTCCAAAATGATTTGCTACAGCTGCAATATTAGCTAAGAAAATTCAATTGATACTTCAAATAGATTCACAAGATTTCTTTCAATATGTGGTGGTGATAGACACCATTTATAGAGCATCATAGCTCTTGAAGGGTAACATTCTCCAAAGAACTATGTAGAAAATAATCAAGCTTGACATACTTGACCTCTTTTCCAAATATCCAAATCAACATATCTTCAAATGAGTCATCATTTTCTTTAAATAGCCTCCTCCAAGTATAACGTCCAATTTGGAAGGAAGAGTTAATTTAAAAATATTGAAAGTAACTCCTTATAATTTCATTTTAGGCCTTACGTGCCCATGACCCTTAAAATGCCCCAACTTAAGTGAAATTTATATCAGAAAATGTTTTTTTATTAATTGCCTTTATTTTTAAGTATTTAAGAATACTTTTTATTTAACAATAATATTACTGTAACTTTCAAAAAGGGGACATTACATCCATCTTAGAGAACCTATGTACAACAAAAAATGAGTCGTGACTTCTCTGTGTTTGGCAGCTTTAAAACGAAATCCATACTCAAATCTATCCACATTCCTTTTGGCACTGACAATGACATGTACAGCGTTGTGTTTATGTATGGTCTTTAGCCACTTGACATATTCTATAGCTTGAAACATATCTGGTCACATTTTTCTTCATTTTATGTACAAAATAATTCTCTTCCACCAAAGCTATTGTTTTATTTTTTACCAAGTGTCTTTTCAAACCTCCACTACAAAGTTCTCTCACAATATTGACTCTTATAGACTCAATTGGAATACATAGTTGCTTTCTCTTAAAGAGTAACCATCTTGCATGATAAAATCATCACAAATACTACATCTTGAAACATATCTTGCCACATCTCTCTTCACATGAAATATCCACTACGAAGTTCTCTCACAATATTGTCTTTTATAGACCCAACTAGAATACATAGTTGTTGTCCCTTAAAGAGATAATCATCTCTTTTAAGAAAATAATCATGAATACTACCCATCTCACCTACTAATAGATTCTTGCATTGTTCAACAATCTTTCTAAGATTTGGATCATAATCATACAATTCCTTAATAGTCTCAAAACTGACTACTTCACTCACCATAGTAGTTAACAATGCCACACACCAGCTCAAAGCATCTACTACTTGATTATGCTTTCTAGACTTAATACTTCAAAACAAAAGTATACTCCTACAAGAAAGAAATCCACTTTATTTATTTTGAGTTTTCACATACCTTAGGGCCTCGTGGTGTGTGAACAGAATAAACTCCTTAGGCACCAAGTAATGCATTCAATGTCTCAATGGTTGTAAAATGACATAAACTTCAACATCATATATACAATATTTTTTTCTTACCTCATTCAACTTCTCATTATAATGGCTATTGGCTTTCCTTCTTGACTCAATATTGCATGAACACCCACATGTGAAGCATCACAATCCACTTCAAACACTTTGCTAAAATTAGATAATGCTAAAACATGTGCCTCTGTCAACTTCTTTTTCAGCAATTGGAAACTTTCTGTTATTCTTGTCCACACAAATTTTTTTCCCCTTATTTAATCTATTTTTGGTTCAACAATACTATTAAAATTCTTAATGAATTTCCTAAAGAAAATTGCTTAACCGTGAAAACTTCTTACTTCTAATATACTTCTTGGAGTAGGTCACTCAACAATTGTTTTTATCTTTTCTTCATCCACTTTTACACCATTTTTTAAAATGATAAATACTAAAAGCATTGAACTCTTTTGCATAAACTTGCACTTCTTCAAATTTGCATAGAGCTTATCCTTTCGTAGCAATTGTAATACCATTCTCAAATGCCGGAAGTGCTCTTCTTTAATTTTACTGAATATGGAAATATCATTAAAATAAATATAATCTATTAGCATTGTGTTCATAATCTTCATAAATGTGTTGGGTGCATTGGACAATCTTATGCCATCACCAACAACTCATATAAGCCATCCCTAGTCTTGAATGTTGTCTTTCATTCATCTCATTCTCGAATCCAAATTTTATAGTAGCTACTCTGCAGATCAATCTTAGTAAAGTATGTAGCTCATACAAGCACATCCATCATGTCAACTAGGTGGGGTATAAAAAATATTTATTTGATAGTGATCTTGTTTATTGCTCTGCTATCTATGCACATCCTCCATGTTCCATCCTTCTTTGGAGTTAGCAATGCAAAGGTTGCACATGGACTCATATTGTCTCTTACCACACCCTTTCTCACCAATTTAGTCACCTGTGTATTTAATTTTGCATGTTTTGTGGGGCTCATTCTGTAAGTTGCTTGATTAGGTAGTGCTGATTCTGGAATTAAATCAATGTGATGCTGAATATCTCTTTTTGGTTGTAAACCATTTGGCAACTCATTAGGTATAACATCAACATATTCATCCAACATGTTTATTGTCTCTGTTGGTATTTGCAATTCTGCTTCTTTCTTTGCCAGTAACGTATAATAGGTTCTTGTCATCATTATTTTTTTTGATATAGTTTTTTGTGGACAACATGCTTTCTACCTGCCCTTCTTTCGTAAGAGGTAATAGAACTACCTTTGAACCATCATTCCAAAAAGTATGTGTTTTCTTTATCATGGATTGCTTTTTTATTATATTGTCATGGTCTTTTGAACAACACAGTGCATGCATCCATTGGAATAACATCACACCATATTTCATCTCTATAAGTCTTTCTTACAAAAAATTTGATTAAACACCTTTTATCAATAATGACTTCATTTCTTTTCTAAAATTATGAAATACATTAAGGATAATGATGCTTTTCACATTGCAGACTTAGTTCCTCTACTATTTATTTAGAAACCATATTTTCACAAATTCTACCATCAATAATAATTTTACATACCTTTTCTCTTGAAGTGCATTTGATTCAGAAAATATTTGTACATGATCATGAGTTACCACTATTTTGCGCCTACTCTTTCCTTGGAACAATCATTGTTTTCATCATAAGATTTTCTCCTACATTTATTGCAACTTCTAGATTTTGTTTTTCAGCCTTAGCCTCAACCAAATTCACTCTTGACTGATCCTCTTGCCTCCTTTCTTGTGCATGATAGTGCAAACACTCAAATACTATGTGCCCCTCTTCTCGACATCTATAGCAAACATAAGGTTTGCTTGGGGTGTTTCATCATTTACCATCACCATAGCCTCTGTCTCTTTGAAATCTTCTTCCTCTTTGTTGATTTTGAAACCCTTGTCTGGTATCTTCTTGTTTCTCCACCCCACGGGATGATTCTCTTTTTGTGGGATTAAATCCACTTTGTCCCCTTAATGGAGATGACTCTTCTCCCTTGAATCCGATTCATCTCTAAAAAACCTGGCCCACTTTGCTTCTCGTCTGCCTTCAAAGCTAGTTGATAGGCGTCTTTTGTTCTATTGATCCTATGCATGCTTAATTCATCTTGAATATAAAATTTTAAACCATTTACATACCTTGTTGCAATTTGTTCCTTTGTTTCACAATGCTTCACTCGAATGGACTTGTAAAATTCATCTGTGTAATCCTCTACATTGTGCTCTTTATGTCTCAGGTTCTGGTATCTTTGTTAGAGGGTTTGTGCATAATCCATAGGAAGGAATTTCTCTCTCGTATTCTTATTCATTTTACTTCAAGGCTTGATCTTCTCCTTACCCTTTTGTCTTTTTTTTGTAAATGATCCCACCATATCATTGCATGTCCTTTCAATTTTGTGCATGCAAATTTTACTTTCTTCTTCTTTACCATCTTTTCCCATTCAAAAAGCTTCTCCATACTATTCAACTAGTTTATCAACTCCTCTGGTTTTAGATTGCCCCTATATTTTGAAACTTCCACCTTTATTCTTTCATTCCTTCTAATGCCCTAGTCATCATTTCTTCAATCGACTGTGGTTGCTCCTGTTTTTCCTCATCTTGCTGAATTTATTCTTCCTGCTTTTTTTTGTCTTTTGTCATGTTTTTGCCTTTGCCTTTGACGTGTAATAATTGCTGTGAACTCTTCCACTTGCCTTTGCGGCTATTGCATATTCCTATTCATCTATGCATAGCCTCCTCTTTCTCTTGCCATCTTACTTAACCTTGTTCCTCGAAACAATTTTCTTTCTCCAAAATAAAATTCAAAACTCAATAAGAATTCATACAAAATAGTATCTTGAATGTTCCTCCTAGTGCTGAACTTGCTCTGATACCAATGATGAATCCAAAAGTATATAACAATTTCAAAACATGCAGTTACACAAAATTCTTGAGCAAAAGATCAAATTTTATTCTAATTCATCATTATTTTTCAATGCAATACATAAGAGTCTTTAAATAAATCACAACTCAAATATAGAATTGTCATGCACAATTAAAAAGCTATTAAAGCGAAAAAAACTATTTAGAGTTAATTTTTTTTTTCTTATTTTTAGTTGTTTCCAAAGCTCGGATAGGCCGACTAACTGTCCCTTATTCTCTACATGTCTAAATAAATCTCAAGGGTGACTTGCAACTCAAGTTCATGCTCAAATGCAAAAATATTAAGTTTAAAAATTCTAAAAATACTAAAAATAAAATTCGAATACAATTTTAGGCCTTTAGATGGTCAATTTTGGCCCTAAAAAATTGTTGAAACGGACACTAATTGATTAAATCATATTATGGCTGTATGAAGCTCTTCAAGATCTTCATTTAAAAACAGGGGCTCAATTGGATTCCTAGATCAAAAGTTAGGGCTTTTGGAAAATAGGCTCTTGCATCAAAGAGGAGTCCTTGGGTTTACATCTTAAAATTTTGTTGCCCATTGCTTGTACTTGCCCTACGTTTGTGTTAGAAGGTGCAGATTGGAATGTGCATAGAGTAAACCCTCTGACTTTTTTTATACCAATTTGTTGCCTCTAACTGAATGGATAAAGGGGTATGTACCCTAGTTTTGCTCAACTGAAGAAGAATTCACAACTCATTGAGTCAAGCCACAAAGTCAATGCAATTAATTAAAATTTATAAAAGTTAAAACGAAATGCTAAAAGAAAGTTAAGCGTTAAAAAAAATTAAAATCTTACTTGTGATATAATTTTAATTGCAAGTGGTTGGAGGTGGGTGGATGCTTGTCCATGGAGGTACAATCATGTATGAGCATTCTTGTACTTGTTATGAAGAGCGCTAAGGGAATGACTTGTGGAGGCTATAAAATAATCAAATTCTTCTATAACTATGTCTTCTACTTCTAGATCGGGGAAATGTCTGGAGAATTTAGTTTTATTTCCCTCATTAACCTCAATATCCCTATATGGTGGGACCCTCTTTAGTAAAGACAAAAAAAAAAATGAATGGGTTGGTCATTTTGTTCCACCTATCAATGAGATGAGGTTGCATTTCCTCGAAGAAACTCTCTGTAGGATCTTACTCTTTGGCATTTATGATGAACATAATCTTCTCAATCATTGAGTTGATTCTATCATAAATTTCACCCAGACATGTATGATCCATATCGACAAAACTCAACATAGTCACAATGAGCTCAATAAAATTGAGTAAATACTCCACACAATCCCATCACTCATCATCGAGGATCAACCCTTTCACCTTTGTGGCCCTCTTAATGTTTGATTGCCTCCATACTCCTCGATTGGGGTTGATAACCATGTTGTTTAATGCCTCATGCACCTTGACAAGTTGTCTCAAGATGAGTGTGTGTAGGGCAAACTGAGTTTTAGCGACCTAATATGAAATTAAAACAAATAAAATTAAAAGTAAAGAATAAAAAATCAAAATTCTACAAATTACAAAATTAAAAAATTAATTTAAAATTATACATGAATATCAAATAATCAAAGGAAAAATATAGTTAGCTTTAACAACTACAACTTCAAGGTCTTGATGATGCCTTGGGACATGTGATGGTTGCTTATGAACATTTGGATCTTGCTTACCTCATCATTGACTTGTTTGATCCATTCAATTTTGGTGCCCAATTTATGTAACATAAGGTTGAGAGAATGAATAACACAAGTTGTCCAGAATATGTGCCTATACCTTGTTTCAACCAACATGGCTACAACTTTGTAATATTTTGCATTGTCCATTACAACTTGGACAACATTTTGAGGCCCCATTGCTTTAATGCACTCTATGAAGATGTCGATGATGAATCGAGCATCTTTCACCTGGTCCTCACAATCAATAGCCCTTGAAACATGCTCCTTTAAGGCACACTATGACCACATGAATAATGACCTATTTTTTGTATCTTTCCATTTATTGGAAATGGACACCCCTGTTTTGATCCATGAATCCAAGATGGGCTACAATGAATCCTTAACATGTTTTTTCAATTTTGTTAACAAGGTGGGACATGCCTTTTCATACCCTGGGTCGGTGAACCCATTAGGGGCTTCATCGATAAATTTCACTATGTATGGTGATTAACGTTAAATGGCAGTGCACATGCGTAAACACATGTAATGTGCTGCTTTGCTATGTACTTGGATTCTTTCTAGAATGCCTTTTCTAATGGGCCTACACCTTTTGTTCTCTTGCTAATAACAGGGGAATGCTCTTTCTCTATGGCCGTAGGGGGTGTAGACAAAAAATGGGGTGATGCACTCATGACATTAGCACAACATGGAGCAACAGGGGGCTTGGTAAATTTAAGTCCTTTCTTTGCCAAATGATGCCTTGATTTTATGACAACTATCACATTTGCTACTTGCTCTTTTGATGTATGCAAGGATTTTGTAGTTGGCAAGCCCTTTCCATTTGGGCTTGGCCCAAGCTTTGATTCCATGGCTAAAAATCGCATACAAGTTGGCTTTCACCTGACTATATGAGCTCTTATATTTGACCTCACATGTTGAAAAACTGAAATGTAACCTTTTTTGAGAATGCTGAAATGTAACCTTTTTTGAGAATGCTGAAATGTGACCCTCTCCACCAAACACTTGTTTTAACATTGTCACATCCAAAAAGGTGAGGAGGGATTAGTTTTGATTGCTGTCTCTTGGTCCACAAAACCAGCACTTGCAGAGGCAGAGATTCTAGCAAATCCCCATAGCTCATGGTTAAAAATAATAATATTGCTATTAAAATTTAAGGCCCGAGGAAAAGTAAACCTATTTGGCATTTGTTGAAAGAGTGTTTAAAAAAATGACAAAAAAAATTGAAAACAAGTTACAAACTAAAAAACTACAAAAGCTTACCTTAAACTAACAATCCTTTTTGCTGCAAGCTCCTTAAACTCCTTGGCACCAAATGGGCACCTGTAGTGGCATAGGATCAGCAAAAAGGAGTATCAGCTCTTAACTATTGAAAAAATGAATGTGAGAGAGCAAATGTGCATTGTGAGGTAAAAATGCAACGAGAGGTAAATGTATTGCTTGCTTTTGATAAAATGAATGTGGGAGTTGCTTTTAGGGTTTCCTTATGTTTTATTTTATTTTTTGTTGTAAGTCCATGTTTGAATTTTTTAAGTGAAAAAAAAAAATTGCTTTTTCCCTTCAGCTCTGTGCCAGCTAAGAAATTGAAAAAATGAAGGTGAGAGATAAAATGTGCAACGAAAGGTTATTGTGTTGTTTGCTTTTGATAAAATGATGTGAGAGCTGATTTTAGAGTTTCCCTATGTTTTATTTTGTTTTTTAAGTCCATATTTAATTTTTTTTTGAAGAGATTTTTTTTAATTTTAAAATTACCTTTTCCCTGCAGGTCCCTGCTGGATTCGGCCTGGGTACCATGCTGCAGGTTTGGTTACGCCCAGGATGAACCTGGCCATACCCAGACCAGCAGCATAGTACCTTGGCTGAATTTAGGGCCAAACCGAACAGGAACCACCCCCCTAGGTACAGGCATTATGTTATATCATTTTTCAAAAAACAGCTACGTGTATTTCTTACAGGGTATTTTTTCCAATTGGCTAATTTTTCACAAAATTCTCAGAAATTAGACTCTTCATTCAGTACATTTTTAAAAAGTATTCGCCAAGTTTTAGAAGAAAATTTACATTAATTTATTAGATCCACCAATTTAGTCTCACTAACAATTTTGGATACTTTATAATTTACGTTAACAGGTACCTGTACCTAGGGGGTCAGTCCTGGTTCAATTCAGGCCCAAATTCAGCCAAGGATTTGCGTGCACGGCAGGTCTGGGTATTCCTGGGCAAACCTGTCCATACCCAGATCTGCATCTTAGTACCTTGTCCAAATTTAGGCCAGAACCAAACCGGGATCGCCCCCCTAGGTACAGTTTCCGTTAATGTAGATTATAAAGCATCCAAAATGGTTAGTGAGACTGGATCGGTGAATCTAATAAATTAATCTAAATTTTATTCAAAAACTTGGGGAATGATTTTTCAAAAATTTACTAAATGTAGAAGTCTAATTTCTGAGAATTTGTGAAAAATTAGCTGATTGGAAATAATACCTTGTAAGAAATATATGCCGCTGCTTTTTGAAAAATGATATTACATAATGATGCACTATGGAAACACTAACTGCATAAATATGAAAGAGCTAGGGAGCTCCACAATAAGTGGGTAATAAGGCACAAACTTGCTGAAGGTTTTGCAAATGGGGATGCAATCTAAGTGTGCTTAATTATGGTGGAAATTCCATGGTTAAGTGTGCTTGACCCAAAGTAGCACTCGGATGGGTGACCCCCTTGGAAGTCGAAGTGCTTCACAAGCTCATGAGAGATGAAGCACCGAGACATGTTACTACCTATATTTGAGTTCCACAGACGTATATTTCACCATCTAATGTGATATAATATAGAAACCAGTTTATCGAAAGATTTGAATATAAGGGTCGATGCGTAAAAGATAAATTTAACTGGCTGCCCAGAAATGGATTAGATGAGCAAAACCTTCAACCTGATTCAAGAAGAAATACTAGATGGGATGTTCAGGTAAATTGAAAGAGCATTGCTAATACTGAAGTATTATTCTTTAAAGTCTCACCATCATTGATATACTCAACAAGAGATCCTTCATATTGCACTGTCTTAGCAATGTCTGAAAAATACAGTTCATCTGTTGACATGGTCCAAGAGATGGATAGGCATTAAATTAAGACAGATACGAACCTATCTAACTCATGTATTGGTTTGCTCATATGGATCTAATACCAATTTTTTTTTGCTGACAGGATTCTAGTACCAGAATATGGGTTTGCTCATTTGGATCTAATACCAATGCTAGTGGGATTTTTCACATATAAAATTGCTACATTTGTACAGGTGGTTCAAGATGTTCTTCCTACAGTTGGAGGGAAAGTTCAATCTTGATCTTTCAATTCTTTGATTTACATCCAGGGTAGCCTGGATCAATCAATATATTTAATATTGAGAATCACAGTGTCTATGATTCAATTTGTTTTTGAATATGGAATATATATAATTTATTTTATAAAAAGTATTTTGTGGCATTGTGCTTCTCATTTTTCTGTATGCTATCCACAAATCTGGATTTGGCTCTACATACATGAAAATAATGCCTATCCTGCTTTACACTTTGTTATAATTCATTAACCTTGATGGTATATTATGGTGTCGTTATTAGGTTGGTGGGACAAAACTAGTATTAGTCACGTTGTTTTCTGTGGGATATATATTAGATAGTTGGACTATGGGTTTCCCACCTGTATTTGATAGCTATTTGCCACTGGTCAAGACCTTTATGCAGGTGCTGTGTTTATATGCATAGACATACATATATATGCATGTATCACATGCATGCTATAATTTCTAACATGGTGTTTGTGATTGGGTTTGCAAATATTTTATGCCTTAGATCTCAAGAATGCTGCTATAATGTCAGAGGGGATGATACCAATCTGTGCATGTGGTTTGGATTTTTCCTGTTGTGATGTGGTAACAGAGTTGTTCACACCTTGAATCTGCAATAAAACTGCATGGGTGGCACCAGGGCCGATCTACACAAATTGCATTATGACACTATAATAGTGTGTGCAATATCTGTTGGAGATGGGTAGATGATCTTGGAGGTACCACAAACTTACGGAGATTGTGCTAGAGTACTGCAAACTATGAAGAAAGAACTGCAGTTACCATAAGGTGTGAGAATAGACTTGGCAGTGTTATTGGAACCATTGTTGGAAGATCCCCCTGGATATGTCACCCTTCTTTGTAAAGCCATATTCCCGATTGCTTTAAGTCTAGGAAGCAGGGGTGGAACCTTGGCTTCTAGCTGACATCTTGTGCACCATTTGGCTTGTTGTGGGAGCTAACATGTTTTTGATGACTTTGTACATGGGCATATAACAGTTTTGTGTAAACAGGGCTACTAGAGTTTGTTCAGTTTTTGCCGATTGAGGTCTTGCATCAATAGTAGTCAAGAATGCTGAATATGATTAGGTGTATGACACAATCTTCTTTGGAGTTAGTGTGACATGATTAGAGCATGGATTCACTTCAGGAATCCAATCTCTTACTACCCACTAATATAACTCTGAGTTGAGGTTTAACATTTTGCACACACTAGTGATTATGCATGTATGGATGCCCAAGGAGTACATCACAAATTTCAATTGGTCCTACATCACAAACTAATCTTCTTGGAAAGAATGGATAGCATATGAGAAGCAACAATGGAGAGTGACGTGTATCTTTGTTGTTGTAGGAATTAGAATGTCCCAATTTGTAAGGTTGCAGATGAGGCATGGTTCGCAGAGTTAGTAACTTGACAGTGGCTTAAGAGACAAAGATATTCATGTTATCACCATTGATTAAAAAATCTAGTCATTGCTCTTGCATCCACATTTGTGAATGGATTAGGCGTTCTATGTCAACATCTTGCACTATTGGCATTGCTTGTGTGGTGGCTACTACAATGTGGATCTAAGTCAGTGATTCCATTAGAAGGCTTGACTTCATAATACTCTATTTCTCCCTGCGTAAGCAAACTCTTCTGAGGATGGCACTTTGTGTTGGAGTGGTTGTTGCTTTTGTGCTTGTCACACCATTTATTCGTCTTAGACTAAGGTTGCTTCTTGTTTGAAGAAGAGAGTTTCTTTGGTGCAAACAATGTGTCCTACTTGGCCTTCAACTAGAACTCTTCCTCAATGGTTACCGCATAGCGAGAGGTTTCCCCCATTGGTTTGATCTTAGCCAACTTTAGTTTGGAATAAATGGATGGTTGTAGGCTACTGTGGCAATTGAGAACTCTAGGATGCTTTGACTCGAATGCCCCTGGTTTTGCATATATGTCATAAAAGACATTGGTGTAAATTTGGACTGACTGGTCATGTCTTTGCTGTAGTTGTGGCCTTTGAATGTAGTGATCATCATAGACATCTTCAGGGTAATATTCATCTTTGAAGACCTCCAGGCATTTATGCCAAGGTGGCTTAGATTCTTCTTCTATGCGGTTTTTCTCTCAAAGAGAATGGGCTTGCCACCACTTCTTGATGGGTGAAGAAACTTTCAGAAGTGCAATCTTGATTTTCTCTTCATCAAAAAAGTCATTCATAGATAAATGTGCTCTAATTGGTCTAACCAGTTATCCATTGCATCTACATTTATTTTACCCTCAAACACATGAACGCCTAGATTTACTTGAAATCTAGAGGGGGCTTGGCCACCAAAAGCTTTTCTTGATTTTTGAGTGGGAGTCCCCCATTCAAGAACTCCAACGAATTGGTTGAGCATAAAGTTTTTTGCTCTCAAAGTGCTTTTGCGATTTTGTTATTATCTCTTGGATTGCATTGTGTGAGCTTGTCCCTTGCCATCTAAACTTGCTTGAAATAACACGCCAGGGAGTCTAATGCGTCTCGTGGTTTGACATTGAGCTTCAAATATTTTGACTTGGTTCGATGGGAGATGCACGAACAAAATGAACCACTATGATACTATTGATCAGGGGGCCCAATAGTTGATCCATTGGACAACATTCTTAATGAGAATCTAGATGTGTGTGTGGAAGCTACATGAGAAAATATACAAAGAATCAAGAGAATGAGATAATAGAATTGAAACATAAATTTTTATTTAATTTGTGCTTTCTATACACGACATACTCTCAAGAAAGATGTATGATTGTCTATCTTCTACTTTGATTACTATATAAAGCTACATATGCGTATCCATATGTTACAAACTCGAGAAGGCATAAAGAACCATTTTGGAAGTTAAACCATTTCCATGTGTCACACTTCATCTTTCAATTGTTACATGTATTAACTAACATATGTGCCATATGTTGATATATGCTTTGTCACAATGCGAGTCATGGGAGTGCCACTCAACATGGCACAGGGATTGTGTTGGTTGATGTTAGAAATGTAGCACTCGGAATGGTTCAATACTGTGCAATATGAGCTGGCCCCTGCATTTTGGCATGGAGGTGTGTCAGAGCTTGTTGATGTTGATGGTAGGTACCGTAGAAGGTCGGGTGCATGTATGGGGGGTGCTAGGCATGATCTACACATATTGTATTGTGCCACTGTAGGAGTGTGTGTGACATTGGTTGGGGATGGGTTGATGATCTTGGTGGTCCCACAAAACTCAGGGGGTTATGTTGGACTATTGCAGACCCTGGAGCAAGAAGTGTAGTTGCTACAAGCTATGAAAATAGGGTTGGTGGTGTTATTGGGACCGCTGTTGGACAGTCCTCATGGATCAAAGTTTCCCAATGACCTATTCACAACTTCATTGTGCCCAATTGTTTGAGGGCGATTAGCTTAGCTAAACTGTAATTTTGTGCCTAACATCTTCCACAAAGTCCTTTCATAAATAACTCAAAAAATTAGTACTTTTATTTGAAGTAGTTGCCTTGGGTAATCCATGCAACCTCACTATTTCTTTGAAAAATATTTCAGCCACCTTGCATTACTAGTTTTTTTGTTGGGCATAAAATGGGTCATCCTAAAAAAACAGTCAACAACCACGAAAATAGAATCAAAGCCTCTTTGAGAATGAGGCAAGCCCAATACAAAGTGCATTGTTGTCTTCCCATGGCCTATTTGGAGTAGGCAAAAGAGTATAAACATTGTATTTAAGCTACCACCTTTAGCCTCTAGACAAATTCTACACCTTTTAACGAATAAATGGATATCCTTTTCAATGTAGGCCAATAATACCTTTCCTCCACTATAGCTTGAGTTTTATGTCAGCCAAAGTGACCGTGTAAACCTCCACTATGCAACTCTTTTATCAAGCTGCCCCTTAATGAACACTCAAGGATACAAAGCTGCCTACCTTTGAATAAATAAATTTCTTGCAAGAAGTACTCAAGATATGGAGTTCTATCTTAAATGAGAGGGTTCTTGCAACCCTGAAATGCTGCTGCAAAACTTGTCTTCTTCATTCAACTCCTTGGTTTCTTCCAATCCAATTATCTCATGGCTATAATGATGAGCAAAGCTCTCCTCTTGCTTAAGGCATCAACTACTTGATTCGTTTTACCAAATTTGTATTTGAGCACGAATGTATACCCTTGAAGATACTCCACCCACATAACATGCCTCTGATTCAACTTTAATTGTGTCTATGAACTTCAAAACTTACAAGACAAATTCCTTGGGAAGTAGGTAATGTCTCCAATGCTTCAAAGCTTGAATAATAACCTAGAATTTCTAATCTTAAATTGAATATTTGTTCCTTACCTCATTGAGCTTCTCGCAAAAATATGCAATCAATCTTCTCTCTTTGCTCAAGACAGATCCAATAGCAATCCCATTGGAAACACACTCCACTTTGAAACACTTTGTTAAAAGCTGGCAACACTAACACATGCCTTTGTAACACTTTTTTTCAGCAACTCGAACCTTCTTTGTGCTGCACATATGCATTTGAACTTTTTCCCTTGAAAAAATCAGTCATACTTGCTCTTACCCCATTGAAATTTATGATAAAATTTTTATATAGAAATTCACCATACCATAAAACTTCGCACTCAATAACATTCATAGGCATGGGCCACTCAAAGATGCTCTCAACATCCATCTCTACTCCATTTTTGGAAATGAGAAATCCCAAATATACAAGCATGTCCTTCAAGAAAGAAAACTTAAAAGATTTATAAATGACTTTTTTTTTCTCAATGTTTCTCTATAGATTGACTAAAATTAAAATATCATTGAAATAAACAATGAAAGACTTATTAAGATAAGGCCTCATGACCTTAGTCATTAATCTCATAAAAGTGCTTGGAGCATTACTAAGTGCAAATGACATGACCAACCAATCATACAACCCCTCTTTAGTCTTGAATGCAGTCTTCTATTCATCTCCTTATATTCTAATATGGTGATATCTGCTTTTAAAATGAACATTAGAAAAACAACTTGCTCCACTTAAACTATCAAGCATATCATCCATTTCATGTAAGGGGAGTCTATAATTTATAGTGATTTTGTTTAAGGCGCTTGAATCTCCACACATTTTCCAAGATACATCTTTCTTTCTAGTGATGAGTGTTGGCACAACATATGGACTTAAACTTTCCTTGATCCATCCCCTTTGTAGCAATTATGAAATTTGTGTATTTAATTCCTCATTTTTCTTTTGAACTCAAACTATGCGCTGATATATTAGCAAACTTGCCTCATGAAGATCAATTTGGTGTTCAATACCTCTTTTGGAAGGTAAACTTGCTGGGATCTCCTCATATCTTGTCAACAATTTCTTAACCTCTTTTGGCATTTCTTCAAAATTTTCTTCTTTTCTAGGACCTTTAACCATGAAAACATAACATTCTTGTGCCTTGGAAACCTCCTTCACAAATTCCTTTGTTGATAACAATAATAAAGTTTGTGCCTCCTCACTTTTCAAAGGCAATAAGTTAATTTTTTTTTTTTTTACCATTTTTAATAATGCTATAAGTATTTTTTATGCTATCACATACAATCTTTAAATCATACTACCATGGCCTTCTAAGCAACACATGGCATGCATCCATTAGAATAACATCACACCACACATCATCTTTATAAGGTTCAAACTAGAAAGAGACCAATTTTTTTTTTGTCTACCATAATTTCATGACCCTTTGGGAACCAAGATAACTTGCATGGACTTGGATGCTTGTTACAATCTAAATTCAACTTTTGAACCATGTCTTCGGAAATCATATTTTCAATGCTCTCGCCATCAATAATTTAATTACAACAATCACCTTTAGCCTTGCACGTTCTTCGAAATATATTCCTTTGTAGCCAACAATCATCTCACCTACTTGCTGCAAAGACAAGTTTATTTGTTGTCTTCGAATTTGATGTTGTTCTTCATAGATGGGAGTCATCAAAACCCTGTTCATCATCAAATTTTCTTTGATTTCTAGAGCTCCCAAGGATGTCCCTGCTTCTGATTTATTGTCCCCTTCAGCTATAATAGCCCTTGGCTCAACTACTCTATGTCTTTGGTCTCAATGATGACATTTAAATGATCTCTGCCCTCTCTTCCACATCTGAAACAAATAAATGGCTTCCTTAGGGTATCATTAGTCCCTCTTTCACCAAAACGTCTTCCCTTTTGTTTATGATAACTACCTCTTGGTTGCTGAAAATCTGGTCTTGCATGCTAGTAGTTTCCAATACCTCTTGCTCTTGGGAATTCATTGGCTTTAGAGTAGCTAAATCCCTCTTTGCTCTTTATTTTACCTCTTGGAAAGGATGTTGCTTCTCTAACCCTATTTGGTGTGGGTGATCCTCTTCTTACAAAGGGCTTTTTGGTATGATTTCTAGCCAATTTCTCCTCACCCTTTAGTGCTAATTGAAAGTCCTCTTTGATTGATCATAATTTATGTTTACGGATCTCATCTTGATTGGAGATCCTCAATCTTCCCACATACTTGGCAACATGTAAATATTCACCTTCAATCCGATCTCTAATTGTAAGCTTATAAAATTATTTTAAAAACTCTTGGACTGATTTTTCCCATTGCTTATAGAGTGCTTGTTTGTAATCTATAGAAAGAAAATTTCCTCTTAGCTTGTATACCATTTTATCCAAACTCCTTATGGTGTCCTTCCATTTCTTAATCCTATCCTTTGCAAGTGATCCCACCACATGGCAACATGCCTCTCAACTTGGTGGTTGCAAATTTTACTATTTTTGGATCAACCATTTGTTTCCATTCAAAGTTTCTCTCCACTTCAAAGATCCAATCCATCAAATGTTCAACATTCAAACCACCACTGTAGTAAGGGGCATCCATTTTCACTAAACTATCAGTTTCTCCTAAAGATCTCAAACAATTCATTAATGACATTTGAGGATCTTCTCCTTCCTTGCTTGCTATTCCTCTTCTTCTTAAGGCTCTTTATCAGACACTGCTCCCATGCCTCTTTGCTACAACTTCCTTCCACCTTTGTCTTAAGGTTTGCTTCTATCTAACAAGATTTTCCATGGCTCCCCTTTTGGAGGCATTTCTCACTTTCTTGATTGCAACACAATTTCTATAAGAATTTACTGAGGTATAATGCCAAAATGATGGGGCATTATACCTTTTCACACCTTGAATCTGTAATAAAAGACTGCTAACAATGCTGCAAATTTTAAAAGATTATGGAGAGGCTAGAGCACAACTATAGGAGTGTTAGATCTTCTCATGAAACATCAAATCCTTTTAACAGCTTCAAATCCAGTTGCATATTCTATGACTCTATTCTCATTTCCCTTGCCTATTCTACTGCTTAATCTACTAATTATACTATTTTCTCCTTCTATAAATTGCTACAACTATTGTTTCTAACATATTACTTACATCTATAAGTAAACAAAACATACACATTGTTGATGCAAGTTTGTAAACATGGTCTAATAGGTGATGGATTTTCACCCTCTCATTTTAAGATCACAAAATAAGACACAGGGCATGAGTTATATGTATGCGGTTTTATAAATATCCAAGTGGTGGAACAATGTTTGTTTGTAATGTGGTTGTGATATGCCCAAGTAATTTCTCATTGTGATCAAATTACCACTTAATAGATAATCAAAACTAACCTAAAGATGAATATTCACAATGATGTTATTTTATAAGGTTTGAATCTAATAAAACACATCAAAAAGAGGGAAACAATAGGGTAGAAAAGAAGGTTCTAGACTTCACTGAGATATTTTTGCTAAAACAAACACTTTCTTGAAATTCACTGCGAATTAGCCAGTGCTTATCAAATTTAGCTCACTCAAATTTAAATAAACACATCACAAAGTCTAAGTATTAATCGATTGTGAATAAATTCCTATAACACCACTTTTTAAAATAAATTAACCACAATGAATTGCAAAAGCACATCCATCCACAACAATTGAAATAATATCAGAGTTAAGCCACACAAATTAGGCTAGTGAACACTCAATCTAACCAATTCACAATAAAGCAAATAAATCTCATTTAGTGATCACTCTATGCTGGAACATCTACAATATTAGTTTGAATTTGAGAAAGCAAAAAAACACAAACAAGCTTATAGAACATCCAAAATGATTTATTAAACTTGCAAAGTCTTCCAAATTCTTTCTCTGATTGAGTCAGGGTAACAAAGTCATAAAGTACCTTGGAGTGTTCAAATGCTCTTTTGCTTTGCGTAGATGCATTGTTTATTGATCTTGCTTCATAGTCACACATGTCATAATCAAGTCACCCCTTTGTACATTGAATGTCTATGTGGCAACAACTTGTTGAATGAGTTGGCATGTGGAGTTATAGTCCTCGTCACTTTTGTTTTCATCATCGTCTACTAAGATCAAGACATGGTGGTCATTGATTTATTTACAGTCACAAGATCACAAAGTTCCAAGTGATAAATTGTAGAACCCATGGACGTGTTAGTATATTAATTACACTTCATAAATATTTGACATTCGCACATTAACATACAAATAAAGTAACTTGTTACCGAAATATTGAGCCATTTGATAAAATCATAAACAATTCATTAATAAATTTGTGATTCAGAAAGGAGACACAACGATCATCCTGCAATCACATAATCATGTGGTCACAAACTTCCCTTTTGTTTTCAAAGTGGTCAAAATGAACCTTGTGAATGCATTGGTTTATTGACTTAGATTTAAGTTCCCTTATGTCATTTCCTCTACCTACACACAAGAGATAGACAAGTAACAATTATATTCGCAAGTTTAATGATATAAGTATAGCATTTGAAAATAAAAGTAGTACAAAATGAGAAACATGGCAGCCATTTTCCAGTCATGCATTCATGGAGCTCCAAGTTATGAATAATGCAATCTGTGGATCTGTTAAGTTATAAAATTTGTTTGATATTTCCATGCGTTTGGGTCAAAGCATAATAGTGTGTCCCACTTTTTGCCATAAGGAGGCCACATACACTTCCGATATCCCTTAAAAATATCTTGAGTTTGAGTCATTGATATTAATCAAACATGTGTGTTTTAACTTATATATATAAATATGTAGTGCATATACATTTTTTTAAGTTTAAAAAATAAATTAAGTATTTTTTATAATTATTTTTTGTCCGTCTAATAAAACACAATATTATGCTTTAACCTATTTGTCTACATCAATTGCAAATAAATAAATAAACCAATCTGTGATCATAACTTTTAAATAAAATAAGTAAAATATATGATCACTGAATAAGTGATATTGTAAACCAAGACACTAGGCCTTCCTAATGGAGTCACATAGTAGTGAACTCAAGGATACATTAAACTTTGATGCACCAAATATTTGTGGGGATGCTTTTGTTTATCAATGTTCTTTTTGAATTGTGATTAAGTCCTTTCACTTCGAGGCATATGTGCAGCGTGAAATAAAATATGATTTTCAACATAGGATGTGTGGCTTTTGAAGGGGTTCATGAGGGTACATGAAAGACTAAGGATGTTATCATTTAAACTCAAAATTAGTTGCATAAGTCTCGAATGCATTGTGGAAACTTAATGAAATTAATTGGAGGGGAAAATTTTAATTTCTCTTCTTTTGTTTTGTAACTTGGACAAAATTGAGACAAGAACGAAATATGTTTGTTCTTCAATATCAAAAAGAGGGTCTCCATTTCTTCGAAAGGAATGGGATGTGTTGGTCAGAACAAACATTAATTTTCTACAATGTTTGTGTTACACAAGTTAGGTTTTCGGGGATAACTATCATTAAAATTTGGCCTTAATAAAAATGACCTAACTCCCTTATCTTGTAGATGATTGAGTCCTTGGACAAAGACTACATTAATTTCTTAGCTCACTTTCTACTGTAGATTGTCCTTGCATGTTGTTTCTTAACTAGGGAAAACTGACATATGATTTGAATTTTCCGTGACTGTACAAGCAAGGTTAAGAGAGAGATTATTATAGTGGTCCTAGTTCATTAAATAGGAGATGCTTATTTGAAAGATGATAGTTCAAAGCTATTTAATACATTAAAAAGTGTGTCGAGAAATTACATAAATAAATTATATTGTTAATATTAATAATTTTATAAATTAATACATCATAATTTTGATGTATTAATCTTAATCATAATATAATTAAAGACATTAGATTGTATGTATAATGAAGATAAAAAAACTTATTATAAAAAATTTGATGAATTCTTGATAGAAAATAACTACATATCCTAAACAGTAACATGTCATATTTATATATATATTTGATAATATTTCAATATAATTTATCTTAATACTCAACCATTTTACCTTTCTTTGGTATCAAAGCATATAAAAATAAATCAAAAATCTTTTTTTTGGTGGGTAGTGTTGAAAGGAATTGGTGACTACATCTGGAAAAGAAGTGTATGTTTTTTTGAGAGAGAAGCATCCAAAATAGAGATTTTGATATCTTTTTGGGCCATTGTTTGTTTTGAAATTCCTCGATTTTGCCGAGTGAATCCAAATTATATTTAAATTTAAAATTTAACATCTAATTCAACTTCAATTTATTTAGGAAATGTGAAGTGGGTGTTTGTCTTTTTTTTTTGGTTTGGTTGAATGTCATGATCACTCAAATGATGAATTCTTTCTAAATAAGATAAATCAACAATCTTTAAATGTGAAAAAAAATTCAGCAAATCTCGAGTGTGTTGAAGAATAGAAAGTATTGAAGGAGGCAGTGTATATAGAGGCATTTTGTGTTGGATAACAATCTTTCCACCAGTATAAAAGTGAATCTATTTATTCTTCTGTTTGCAGCCATGTAGGAAGGCACCATGAATAAATAAATAGCCTCTCTTTCAATCCAAACATTCTTATGAAGATTGAACACCTAACAACAATGAAGTTCCCAGGTAGAAATGAAACACAAGAATCAGAAGCATGCAATTTAAATAATTTTGAAGTACATCATATCTTTGTGGGAGGAGCAAATTTGAAATGAAAGTAAAGGCTCAATCATACTCATGTTGAGTACTATTCATGTTGTAAAGATCAATACGACTTAGTTTGATTGTTATTGTTATGAATTATGTATGTCTATTCACAGTGCTCGATAGGGTGTTTATCTCTATCTACATTTGTTTGTATGTTATTGGATTAGTGTGTGTTCTTATTCTTGATTAGAATGGTAGAAGCTGTTCCTAATATAATTATAATCGATATGAATTCAGTGTATGTCCAAATTCGTAATATCTCTATTGGAATAGAGATATGTTCCCATCCAACATTGTTCATCTCAAATTAGTGCATGTCCTATTTCTTTTGTAATATCGTTTTTTGCCCTTTAAACCATGCTTATATTAAAAAAGAGAATGTTAGATATTTCTTATATGAACTCTTTATAATTTTAATGTATTAATCTTAACTATAATATAATTAAGAATATTAAAGTGTGCATGTGTACCTGAGTTGTAACAACTCATATAAATATTAGGATAAAAATTAATTGTAAGAAAGTTGAAGATTTATTGATAGAAAATAGGAACACATCATAAATAATAGGGTGGTATACAACAATTTTGCCAATGTTTCAATTATTCTTATATTAAAAGGCACCAGTATCACCTCAGAGAGCAAAATGGCTAATAGATGAATATTTTTTGTCAGGGCAAACTCCACATATATTTATATTTTGTTTCTATCCTCGTTGCCACCAATCGCTCCAAAATTCAGCTTCTCAAAAGCTATGCCAAGTCTACGTCTAAGATAAAGGGCTCTAAGCTTGGTAGAGTAAACCTAAGTGATTTTTATAGTGATGACCCATGTCAATGACTAGAGATAGTTTGGAAAATAAGTAATGAAGTTTAATCACATTTTTGTATCTTCTGAAATTCCATTAAAAAATTAAAAAGGAAGTTTATTCCCTAATGACCAAATGTGACCAGAAGCATTCTTGCAAAGATTAATGTAGATAAAAGTAAAGCTAAAGGCACATTGATGTGGACAGAATAAAACCAAAGGAACAATCTCATAGATAAAATAAAGTTGAAGGCATACATTTTATTAATACAGTTAGCATTTAGAATGGTACTAGTGACAGTTTAATTTAAATGTATTAGTTTGTTTCAATTGATAAAATAAAGTTGAAGGCATACATTTTATTAATATAGTTAGCATTTAGAATGGTACTAATGTCAGTTTAATTTAAATGTATTAGTTTGTTTCAATTAAAAAAAAGTTTAGAGATGGATTTTTTTTTGAGTTGATTTGTTGACACATCAATTTTTGTTAAAGTAGTATTTTATGAAAGATGTAAATGAAAACTTAAATAATAAGAATAAATATTTAAGTATTTTTAATTTAAGAGTTTAAAGACCTTGAGTAAGATTAGACCTCTACAAGAATAAGTTTTTATATTCCAATTTTTCTTATGTTAAAAACAGTTTTTCATATGTAAATAGAATAGAATGGTGTATGTTTTCTTATAAAAAGTAGATCTAAGAGTCTTATATATACATATCTAAATCTTAAAATTGACCTATCTAATATATTGTTGGATTTGATATGGATCAATGCAATATAAATATCTAGACAGAAAACAATGCTATGTCGAGTTAGTACAGGAAGACACAATTATATCGAGCAGGGATGATATAAGTGGAAAGGGACACATGCAAGAAAAAGAAGTGCATCAGTCAAGGCCGATACAATTGTAAATATGTTGGAAATTTTTTATGTTATTTCTATTTTATTTTATTGAGTTACCTCACGAGCATCGAAATAATTTCGAAAGATTTTATAAATTACTATTGCAAATGTGATTTTTCTCTATATTTGAGAGGGATAGATCCCTTGTAATATATTGGTTTTTTGGGGGTTTTTGTATACTTTTAACCGAAAAGCATAAAAGGGAAGAAAAATAGGAAATGGAGAAGTTGAAAATGGAAGAATGGAAGAGGATGGAGATGAAGGTGAA
This sequence comes from Torreya grandis, assembly GCA_037957365.1. Classification (NCBI taxonomy): domain Eukaryota; kingdom Viridiplantae; phylum Streptophyta; class Pinopsida; order Cupressales; family Taxaceae; genus Torreya; species Torreya grandis. The sequence continues at coordinate 3,528,241 of JARHVA010001290.1, forward strand.
AAATCCTCAATAAAATTAACACATAGGACCGCCTAAATAACTTAGATTTAGATGAAGTGAATAAAAATTATTCCTCTTAAGTGAAAACAAAAATACGATAAATAAATATAATGGGATCAAAAGACCTACTTGAAAGCATACAATCTCCAAAAAAATCACATTGAGTACACTTGGTATAAAATCCATTCATAAGGGTTTCAACACAAAATTTGTAAATATCGAGATTTGCACTTAACCATGAAAAATGTAGAATTTCAATGGCTTTTCTAACTACGAATAAAAATATAATTTTCATAAATAAAGAGTATTAAAAATCATAAAGCTAAAGAATGATTTCACTCACTTTCTTGTATTTTATTTATCAAATTAAAAAAGCACATAGAACACAAAGTTCCAGCTAACCCTTTCTCAAGATCTGCAAGAAAGAAGAACCCATTTCTTAAATTGAATTATCTCTTTTTTTACATGTTTCTCATCCACAAATGAAGTTGAAAAGCCATCCTTTGCACTAACTCAACATAGAGCTTCTAACTAGAGTTTGTTCATATTTGATTTTAATATCAACGCATTTTATAAAATTAAATGTAATTGTGACTTTATACTTAATAAAAATGATTATTTTTAAAAATAATTAACTAATGACTCCAAATACATAACTCTTTCTTGGTGTTATCGTCAAATTTTTTACCTTACATATTTCCTTGTAGCATTGTCCTATGCATTAAGTTATAGAGTCAAATAAAACATTATGGAAATTAGAACAATTAAAATCAATGAAAATTAACTCAAATGGATAGTGAAATTTTGATGACAAAATTTCACTACAACAATTGGCTTTAATTGTGAGATTGCATTCCCTAGTGTAATGTAGGGGAATCTCATAACTGATTGGTTGACTAATGCCTTAGCCACCCTATGGATCCATATAGCTAATATACCATGAACATTTATTTGTCTCGATTTGACCAACTGATAGTAAGTTTACTATCACAATCGTATGGAAAATGAACAAATGTTGTCAAGTCAGATCATTGCCTTAAAAACCCTGCTTATTTACATATTGAAATTACTTGTTGCTTTCATCTCCCAAGACAATTTCTATAACTCTGCATATATCCAATATTTTTAGCGGTTTGATGAATGATATGCATCATGAATTGAACCATAAAATCTTACAGACTGCAACTTATTAGCCACGAACTTAAAAATAAACAAGCATATACATAATTTGTAGTATGTTGAATCTTGTTTTTAGGCATTATGCAAAGGATGACACAATTTATATGCATAGACATGGAAAATGGCTCATGTTGCTACTTTTAACGGTCTAATATACTTTTGAATTTCCAGATCGGTGTTTTTGGCATGTGTGAGAGCTCGGATTGTGGCCACTATAATAGCACGTTAAGGCTTCAAACCATTGTATCTGCACTTTATATTGATGAATTTATTTATACCAATATAAACACCAAACCGTACCTTACAAAGAAAGATCATCAATAGTAACCGTATCCACGACTCTACTATTTCCTATCATCATTTTGACCAAGCCTCTCTCTCATCTCCGCAAGAGAAGTTGTTCGAGATAAAACAACCATGATCTCACTAGCAACAACAATATCAAAACCAGTTTCTATGTGCATCGCTTTCTTGTCTGGACCTTGAAGCATCATAATTTTTCTTAGGAACCAGTCATTAAAAGCCATAATGCTTCTCCATGTAATGCATTCTGGATCTATGTCAAGTCTAAAGCATTTCTTCACCTCCTTAGGTGTAAGATCCTTAGTAACAATCTTATGGATACCCAATTTCTCTGTACATTTCAACATGACCTTGGAATTTTTTTGTTATCCATCTCTATTTGGGGGAATAGTGTACTGATAGTGCATTGTCTAACTGGGAGGACTCATGAAAAATCTTTGTAATATATAATTTCAAGTGTAGTTTGAATTCATCCATGGGAATTACTTGACTATATATGCCTCCTATAGCTCCTTAATACAACAACCAAAGATTTCGACAATATTTCGGTGTTGCACAACAGATATTATGGCCACCTCATTTAGAAATTCTCATTTTCCGCAACCATACATAGGGGACAACTTCTTTACCGCCACAAGATTTCCAGCCTGCAACACACCCTTGTAAACTTGTTCCTTGACGAGGCTCTAAAAGTCTGGTTATCAACTCTGGACTAACTTGAAATTGAGCAGCAAGTTTGGCCCAAGAAATTTGGCAAGAATTTTACAATCTTTCATTGATTTCTTCAGCTATAGAGTCCAAATATCCGAATGACAATATTTCTTTTATACAAGTATTCACTCTACATTAATTACAACATTATTTTCAGCCTCCCTCTCAATGTGATATGAGTCACCTCCTATTACATCAGCCTGTTCAATCAAGGACACTCGTCCCAATAATGCATTGGCGAGGATGATGGAGGCCTTTTCATACTACCACAACTGAATACTGAATAATCCTTGGAACGTTTCTTCACTTCATTTTTTATATCTGCACTGGTAGGAATTTGTAGATTCTCTATTTTTAATTCAAATCCAGACTAAGGTCTTGTTCCTATCTTGCTAAATTATAGTGCACATCCTTTACAAAATCCTTTATTACAGGTTGACTTTCAATGCTCCTTGTAGTCAACAAGCATATGTTCTCACAAGAAACTGAGGTAATTTTATATTTGGCCCAACTTGCCACAAAACCTTAAAATTGCACGTGAGGTAATTCGATATGCATTTGGCCCAACTTGCCACAAAACCTTAAAAGTGCATGTGCAGTGCTTTTCATATCTGTCAAACAATGTTTGGACTTCTAAACCTAGCAGTAAAGCACTGGTTCTATTTCTCACATATCTGCCTCTAATCTTGTTTTCCATGAAGGTTGTTGAAACAAGAATCTAAGAAGCCTAATTCTTTGTATGCTTTGTGCTTCTGTTTGGAGCTAGAGGCCTTCAAGCTAGGACCATCTATTAAAAATAATGCTTTAGACAATACCATCAAATACATCTCACTACAAAGTAAATCCTTGCACAAAACCTTAAAAGTGCATGTGCAGTGCTTTTCATATCTGTCAAACAATGTTTGGACTTCTAAACCTAGCAGTAAAGCACTGGTTCTATTTCTCACATATCTGCCTCTAATCTTGTTTTCCATGAAGCTTGTTGAAACAAGAATCTAAGAAGCCTAATTCTTTGTATGCTTTGTGCTTCTGTTTGGAGCTAGAGGCCTTCAAGCTAGGACCATCTATTAAAAATAATGCTTTAGACAATACCATCAAATACATCTCACTACAAAGTAAATCCTTGCATAAAGTATTTGAACATAGAGGGCACATACTTATAATATAAGATGGTTTAAACAACTCTATGCAAGAACTAATCTCCACAGCTCCATTCTCTTAGTAGTGAGCATTCTCTTAGTAGTGAGCTCAAGTGAAGAACAATTAAGTGAAGAACAATTACTCAACCTATTAGACTCTAAAAAAAGGTACTGTAAATTTCCATCTAGCAACCCCTTCATCAAATTTATTTTTTATTTTCAGAGCATACATGAAGACCATGGAATAAAGAACACATCCATACTAAATATATAGCTCCAAAGCAAGTATATATGCAATATTTTTCCATAATTTTACCAAAACATAAACTTCTCTAGAAAGAACACAATCAGCAAAACACCTTACGGGCATAAGAGAACAACATAGGAAAGGGGAAAACACCATATTGCCACTGTAATTATTGAAAACACACACACATAATAGAAAAGCAAAAGGGAAAGACACAAAGCAAAAATTTCAAGCACAAGGGAAAACACAGGCCCGACAGGGGTTTACATACCCATTAATTGGTTCCAAAAAATATGAACATTTTATTAACCACTTGGGAGAAACTGGCGAGGTAAAATAGACCAATGCATCTGGGAACATGATAAACATGAGGAATAACTTGAGTGTAAACATGAGCCCTTGGGAATAAAATTTAGCTTTGCTTGTGTTCAACATCAATCAATATTTTGTGTTCACTTGTATATATCTTTGAGTGTTCATGATTCATGTTGACATGAAAATGATGTCAAACTGTGAATTCATAATTCGATGTTTTAAACTATGCTAATGTCTAGAGAAAGTATCCGATTATATTGATTTAGCATATATTATTAAACATAAGTAAATATAACACACATGATGCATACAAAGAGTCAAGCTTGTAGATGTAATTCTCATTAATGTACTAAATGCAATTACATATGATAGCTCAAAACATAGTGATTGTGTATATATTGATCAGATTAAAAGTTTGGATAGGATGATCTCTATCCATATTACTAAGTCTAAATACATGACATAACCCAATAATCACATCATTTTTGCATGTCTTTCTGTTTTTGTGGAGCTTCGTATGATGCCACATAGTATAGCTAGTGCCATGGTAGATGTTCATGTTAGATTGATATTGCGGTATGACTATTGACTTTCATGGGTTGCTGGTTATTAACTGAACTTCATGAATAATCTTGCCAACGTCATCTCTAGACTTAAACCTTTATCTCATCCTTGAGATAAAATAAATGAAGAATCCCACAAAATTGCCTATGTACTTGGGCCTTGCTGTAAAAATTATCGATGTTTATCAAGGATCTTTGTCTCAAATGATTTCTATTCTGTAAGATAGCTTGTGGCTCTTTGTACTTTTTTCTAGTTGTATATTCTTCTGAACCAATAATGTGATGTCATCAGGGGTGGGATGATTGGCAACAGAGTTGAAAGAAGTCTTAGCCTCCTTTGTAACTTTTTTGAGCTTCCCCATGAAATAATTAATGAGATCGCCTGATTCCTCAAGCTTGTTGTTGTTATTGCTCCCGAACTTCTCGTCTAGTTCCAAAATCCGTGTCCTTTCTGTGCCCATTGGATCCTTGGGAAATATCATATTATGCTGCATCTTGATTAAATTTTTCAAAGTTGGTCTAAATATTTATTTTCAACTATTTTTTCCACTGGCCAGCCTAACGTAAAAGCAAATATGTGGTGACATCCAATATTGATTTACAAAGAGAATACATGTTTTCACTGTGTGATGGTGATGAATGTTCTCCTCCAAGGGATTTGTATTTTGTTGAAGCTGAAACTTCTCTATTGCACTCTCACAGATGTTTTATTTTTATGCCTCAGACACTGATTGGTGCTTGATAACATTATTCAAGGTTTCTTTGAACCATTGGTCGATCAACAGTTTAGATCTGCTTCAAATTGCAACTTGACCTTTGTAATCTCTTGGATGTTGTAGTGAATATTATTTGGACCACTTTCATTTTAATTTTATGAGTTATGTTTATTTTTTTTAAAACCCCTAATTGGTATGATTTGGTATACCTTGTCTAATAAATTCATTAACTTCTGATATTCTTTGATTTCTGCTTTAGATTCATACACCTTGTCTAATATGTTCATTACCTTATGATCTTATTTAATTTATATTGTGGTATGTTTCCCAAATTTATTTATCACATCATCGTTTAGGGACATTAGAATAGATCGTATCCATTTTAACGTGCAACAAACTCTGGGATCAGGATTCCAAAAGTTAAATTTATATAGAAGTCTTGGATGATTTGGTTCCAAGTGTTGGTTTCCCCTCATGTCTCTTGACATATATACCATCCCTGTGGTATATTCCCTAGTGTCTAGTAAAATAATTGTATCCATAGTCGAGGGTTTTTTTCACCAAATTTTATCTAGTATTCTTCACAATGGTTAATGTGTTGACGTGGGCTACCATGTCTGGGGTATTCTAGAAGAGCATAAGTAGTCCTAACTACTACTACAAGCCTTGAATATTTGAGAATGTCCATTTGTGTGGAATATATTGTGTTGTGATGAGAATGTTGAGAATGGATCAATTCTTAATATGAGCTTTGTGTGTGCCCCACCATCTCGTGGCATTATTGTTAGTGTATTCTCTAGAGCCTTCATTCGTGCCTGTTCATTTGGGAAGACTGTTTCCATTTATACTATATATGCTTTGAGGTCCTCTATTCTAGAGAATTTGAAGAGATTTTTTGTGGGATGCTCCCTTCCCTAACCAAAATGCTCTTTTAATTTGTGTTTGTGTTAGCTCTAAAATTTCTTTTTCTTGTATTCTTTTTATATAAATTTCCATTTGTTATGGAAGTCATTATTTTTGTCATGGTAATATGTGTTTTCTTGGTGATATACCTCATCTGTGTTATGATGTGTTTGATATATTGGGTAATATACCGAGGATGTGTTTTTTATGTAGTATTGCATATTCTATCTGTATCATCTTCCCAAGCTTTTATGCTATCGTAGAATTTATCTTCTTCACCATTGACCATGGAATGGTATTCAAACTCGTCTTCTTCTATAGAGTAGTAAGCAACTTCATTTTCAATTTGGTAAGTAGTATGCCTTTTTTTCCATGAAATTCTCACATAATTATTTTTATATATAATAGTTTACAGACCCTTATTTCTAGGGTGCCATACAACCATGCCTCGATGTCTTCTTCCGTACTTGATTGTAGTTCCTCATGTTCTATAGAAATTTCTCCTTCATTTGGTTCAAAGTCTCTATCAAAATGTGGGATTTTTTCTATTTCATATATTCCTTGTAGGTTATCAAAATCATCATCAATGTCATTATTTTCCTGTACCGTTTCTATCCAAGTGGCACTCATGTCAGTTTCTAATAGATAATGTACCATAATCCCATTTCATTCAAAATTTCAGTTTTAGAGTTGAATATATTGTTACAATCCACAAACCAACTTAGGGATAATATGATAGAATATGATGGATTCTTGGATGAACATTGCATGACCTCAAAATCAATTATTTTAGATATCTCCATAAGGTTCACCTCTACTCCCTTCAAAATCCCTAATGGTTCCTTCAGACTTCCATCTGCCATTACAATATCATAATTTTCTCAGTGTAAACTAGTTTACCTAATATTTCCCATGATATTTATGACATTATATTTACATCTACCCCTAAATCCAACAATGCTTTTGTGAACCAGTGACCTTATACCTTCATGTCCAAATATACTGCGAAATTCTTCAAAGCTCTTTTTGTTCAAAATACAATTTTCTTATAAGATTTGGCTCCTTTAATTCACCACACATGATGTATGTATTCTTTTTTATTCTAACATTTCCAAAATTTCTGGAGTTCATCCAATAACAATTGCTCATTTATAATTTGTGTTAGTTTTTTTAGTCCTATCATTTATTCTTCTTGAGAATAGGTTCATTTTTCTTCTCTTTGTTGTGATTTTTCAATTATTTTTTTACTAAAATGTACTATTTTATCATGGTATTTTGTATTAGGATATTTTTAATGTCACCATCATCACTTGATATGTCCCCCTCAATGGGGCTCATCTCTAGTTTTCCTTACTCTACTTTCAGTTTTTAACTCAGCTTTGCCATTATCTACGGGTTTGTGAGAATTTATCTTTATAGTATTCTTAGTCTTACATTCTCCTACTTCTTTTTCTTTGAGCTTTTCTGACATAATCCCACCTTGGTGAGAGGTGCCGGGTCAATCTCTTTACTTCTTGTTGACGCAGGAAATTGCACCCTTGGAAGGAGGCCGAGCTCCTGTCTTCTCGCAACTATGGAAACTCCCCTCTCGCCTGTGGGACTGGTGAAGCTGGAGGGGAGAGTCTCTAGATAAGGGCTAGCTCCCTTTGATGCATCATGTTTGTTCTAGCAAGTGCAAATACATACATATATATATATATATATATATATATATATATATATATATATATATATATATATATATATATATATATATATATATATATATATATATATATATAGGGGGTGAAAAGGGAGAAAGATACAGGAAAACAAACTACTCTAAAGAGGTGATGCACCAAAATAAAGTCGACCTTCTCACGTCCACTCTTGAAATCAGACAAATGCATACATACACTTCACACTTGGCAGAAGGACCAGGCTGCTAGAAACTGGCAGGGAGGCTTTCATGAAAACCCAAAAAATAGAGATTCACCAAGGTGCTATGAAATGCACACTGTAAGTAACTTCTTCTGCTCCTGCACTTCCAAATACAGCTCTTCTCTTGTTAGCTGCAGAGATGGCACCTTGTAGATAACAGATATGCTGGTGTTGAACTTGTGAAAGCATCAAGAAATAATGATTGAACACAAAACAAACACTCAAGACATACTCAGATATATCTATCCAAGATAGAGGTAAAAACTACGTTTATTGATTCAAGTGGAAATCTTGCTAGGGCTACGCCTTACAAAAGTGAAAAGATATTTCTTAAAATGAGAAGTCTTGAATATATAGGAGAAGCAAGGAGGCCCATTGGCGCTCCTTTTTTACAAGTGGCCCATGCATCCCTTCATTGGGAAGAGGAGAACACTGTTGCGGATGTCATCTTTCTAGAAGAGGCCTGCTGGAACCATGCTGTATAATCGCCGAATTTGACTTTGGCATTCAAGCATTAATGTGAAACATAGACTGTGCCTCTCCTTTGCCAATAGATTGCGATTTGTCCCCTTTTAAATGCACGGACCACGCCATTTGCTGTTTCCGTCATTTGGGGATTATCAGGCAATAAATTGCCTTCCCCTTGCCACTTAGACTGCTTCATTTCTTTTTGCACCTTGTCATTCTCTTACTTTGTCACCTGGGATTTTGTCCTTTTCCTATCTTGTCTCTTCTGGCTCCTTCTGCCCTTAGGGCGAACTTCTTAGCTGGTCGCTGTATTCTGGGCCCTTGGTTAGCACTCCCTCAGTTGAAAACAAACGGCCATTTTGTTTTATGAAAGTTGACGTTCACGTGGTTGTCATTGGTTGAAAACCAATGGCTAACTTGCTCTGTTAATTTTGACGTCCTCCGGGACGTCACCGTCCCCGTCAAAATGTCATTGGGTCTTCATGGCTTCTCTGCGGCTTGCTTAGTGCCCCTTTGTATTTGGGCCGGAAGTCCCTCGCAAGGGCATCTGCCCTTCGGGGTCCTTCGGCGGGTCCTTTGATGCTTCAGACGGTCTCCCGAGCTTTCACGGACAATTTTCTCGGGTCGCTTGCTTTGTGTATTTTTCACGGACTTTTAACCGCGGACAAAAAGTCCACGAAAATTCTCCTGGCTCTGTCTCTATCTTTGCTTTGAGCTACGCTCGAATTCCTTCAGACTTTTTGTCCGAAGGAATTGTGTATTTTTTGCAGACTTTTGTCCACGGACATTTTCCTGCAGACAAAAAGTCCACGAAAATTCTCCCAGCTCTGTCTCTGTCTTTGCTTTGAGTTGCGCCCAAATTCCTTCAGACTTTTTTTTCGAAGGAATTCGGGACCTAGTCAAATTTGAACAAATTTGAATTTGAACTTACCTATATTTGAACTTTATGTGTTGAAGCACCTGCCCTACGCAAGGGCATTTTGAACTTGAAGACTCCCCTTCGGCCAAGCGCATACCCTTGAACCAAGCCGTTGAACCAAAAATGGGTCAACAGTTTAAGGGTTCAACCATTGCGCGTCGATGGACTTCCTTTGCCGATGAACTTAGTGTTGAATCGGGCGCTTGAACCGAAGATTGAACTAGCCACTTTGAACCAAACTCGTTGAACCAAAGTAGTTGAACCGAAATTGGTTCAACGATTCAACGGTTCAACGCTTGGTAATGTTGACCTTGAAGATGGACCCTTTGAACCAAAGGCCGTTGAACCACTTGAACCAGGCCATGAATCGAACTCATTGAACTTGTGCAACCTGAAGATGATTGGCATTAAACAGCAGGGGAAGGAGGTGATCGAAATTTTGCCTGTGGGTGAAATTGGTCAACAAATAGGTGACTCACAGGGGAAGCATGCCTGCTATGCTTATAAGCCAGTTGCCTTAAAAATCCATTGGGCACGGAGTTAAATGCAGCTATGAAAGAGTTAGCAACAGCCCCAAAGATCCGAGAATCAATCATGAAGCTTTTACCCCACATGCAAAGGGAAACACACAAGGCTAAAAAATATTACTTGTGCAACTGCACTTAGGGAAAGCAGGAAAAGAAACTGAAAACAAACTACTATATACAACTAACTAGGTATTCTTGCCTCCCTCCTAGATCAAAGGGAAAATTTCTTATGCCCCCTTCCTGGCGAAAGGACTTATGGTGCCAGGCAAGTAACTGAATGAAAAGAAAATTTGGTGACTTGCTCTTCTTGCCTTCACCTGCATTGGCTGGAATCCGAGTGGATCAAATTTGAACATGCCTCCAACATACATGTATTTTGTTTGTCCCTGGAGGCTTGTTGAATGCTGGTCCTTCATATTGGTGCTCTTCACCAAGAAATCAGTGGCTGCTGGCTCATTAACATTAGCCCTTTGACATGTACATTCCCTTTGTAATGCATCATGGTCTGACTTGTTTCCTTCTGCCTCATTGAAAATCCTGTCAGACTCGTCCTTTGCTTCTTCTTGGCCTTCTTGAAGAAGGGTGACTGTGGTGATGTCTGGAATGGACTCACAAAATGATTGCGCATCCCACAGAACATCACCTCTCTGTTCAAAACTTTCTTCTTCAAAGTGTTCCTCTAGGAAGACAGACCTCTCCTTTCTTTCCTCCAACTCAAGCTCCTCAGTGTAGTCGTCCTCATCATCAAAACAACAAGGAAGTTCATCAAATAGAGGGGAAGAGAGCTCACCATGCATTTGTTCCTCCTTGTATTGCTGGAACATCTGCATCTATGCAAGCATCAATGATGATTTCTTCTTCATTGTCGCTCATGACAGCCTCTTGGGGAACTGCAGATTGGATATTCTGCTCCTCACCTGCCTCTTGCAAAACAGGTTCCTCCTTGAGAAGGGGTGAAGTGGTAAAAACATGTGGAAGAGGAGGCAGTCCTTGAGCTAGAATCAAATGATTCTCCTCCTTCCACTTGGTCAACATTTCATCAATATCAGGTGTGGCCTGATAGGTCTCTTGGAGGTGTGTGGATGGGTTGGGTTCAGACAGGTCCACCACACGTTGGCTAAGGAATCTCGTTTGGGACTCCAACTTTGCAATTCTCCTGGCTATATTTTCTTGAAGGAGCCTTTCTTGGAGATCACCAGCATCATCCTCTTTAAGGCTCTGGGCTGGTTCTTGGCATTCCTTCCTCCAACTTGGAATTTGCACATCACATTGAAAGACTTGGGGAGGTTGAGGAATGCAAGGAAGAGACTGTTGATGCACTGGAAGAGTCTCTAGAAGAGGGACGTGCTGACTAGTGGTATTCCCCCCAATGGAAGATTCACAATCTAAGGAGTTTAGAAGGTTCATCTCCATGGAATGTTGTTCTGATGCCCTCTGGTGTTGAAAAGCCAGGCGCATGGGATTGAGAGCAGATGCGTTTGATGAGCTGGAGTGAGCAAGTGCTATCTGATAGAAATGATTTGGTGCAAAAGATGGGGCTTTCTTCAGGATAGGAAGGGGCACACAAGGTTGACTGCCTTGAATAAATGGATTTCTCCATCTTGCTACCTCCTCCTCCATGGATTGCAAGGCCTAAGCTTGCCTAAATGAATGGTCCTCTTTATACATCAGCTCATGCTGATATATGTATTGCTCTTTTAGCCTATTAATCTCCAATTTCAGGGCCATTTCCCTTATTGTTGCAGGGCAACTAGGAGAGCTGCTTGAGGGGATTGCATAAATATTTGGAGCCTGATCATAATAATACAAAGGAAAATAAGACTCATGATTTTGCGCAAAAGAAATATACATACAAGAAATGGTTTTTGATGGCACCAGGCTGCTTAACTAGCAGATTTAACTCGGAGTCACCATTGGTGTTTGATGCAAAGCCTCCAAAGGCTGGTCGGTTGAAGAATACACCAAAAATTCTTCAACTCTTTGGACAAAACTTGTCCCAGTTGGTCCCACCGGGTGTGCCAAAACTGTTGATGCAAGAAATTGCACCCTTGGCAGGAGGCCGAGCTCCTACCTTCTCCATGCAACTATGGAAACTCCCCTCTTGCCTATGGGACTGGTGAAGCTGGAGGGGAGAGTCTCTAGATAAGGGCTAGCTCCCTTTGATGCATCATGTTTGTTCTAGCAAGTGCAAATACATATATGTATATAGATATATAAAGGGGGGGTGAAAAGGGAGAAAGATACAGGAAAACAAACTACTCTAAAGAGGTGATGCACCAAAATAAAGTCGACCTTCTCACATCCACTCTTAAAATCAGACAAATGCATACATACACTTCACACTTGGCATAAGGGATCAGGCTGCTAGAAACTGGCAGGGAGACTTTCATGAAAACCCAAAAAATAGAGATTCACCAAGGTGCTGTGAAATGCACACTGTAAGTAACTTCTTCTGCTCTTGCACTTCCAAATACAGCTCTTCTCCTGTCAGCTGTAGAGATGGCACCTTGTAGATAACAGGTATGCTAGTGTTGAACCTGTGAAAGCATCAAGAAACAATGACTGAACACAAAACAAACACTCAAGACATACTCGGATATATCTATCCAAGATAGAGGTAAAAACTGCATTTATTGATTTAGGTGGAAATTTTGCTAGGGCTACGCCTTACAAAAGTGAAAAGATATTTCTTAAAATGAGAAGTCTTGAATATATAGGAGAAGCAATGAGGCCCATTTGGCGCTCTTTTTTTACAAGTGGCCCATGCGTCCCTTCATTGGGAAGAGGAGACACTGTTGCCGATGTCATCTTTCTAGAAGAGGCCTACTAGAACTAGCTGAATTTGACTTTGGTGTTCAAGCATTAATGTGAAACACAGGTTGTGCCTCTCCTCTACCAACAGATTGAGATTTGTCCCCTTTTAAATGCATGGACCATGCCATTTGCTATTTATGTCATTTGGGGATTATCAGGTAATAAATCACCTTCCCCTTGCCACTTGGACTGCTTCATTTCTTTCTGCACCTTGTCATTCTCCTGCTTTGTCACTTGGGATTTTGTCCTTTTCTTATCTTGTCTCTTCTGGGTCCTTCGACCCTTGGGGCGAACTTCTTAGTGGGTCACTGCATTCTTGGCCCTTTGGTTAGCGCTCCCTCAGTTGAAAACAAATGGCCATTTCATTTTATGAAAGTTGACATTCACGCGACCGTCATTGGTTGAAAACCAACGACTAACTTGCTATGTTAATTTTGACGTCCTCTGGGATGTCACCGTCCCCATCAAAACATCATCGGGTCTTCATGGCTTCTCTACGTCTTGCTTAGTGCCCCTTTGTATTTGGGCCGGAAGTCCCTTGCAAGGGCATCTGCCCTTCGGGGTCCTTCAGGGTCCTTTGATGCTTCGGACGGTCTCCCGGGCTTCTGTGGACAATTTTCTCGGGTCGCTTGCTTTGTGTATTTTCCGTGGACTTTTGTCCACGGACAAAAAGTCTGCAAAAATTCTCCCGGCTCTGTCTCTGTGTTTGCTTTGAGCTGCACCTGAATTCCGTCAGACTTTTTGTCTGAAGGAATTCCTTCGGGAAGAAAGTCCGAAGGAATTTGGGACTTAGTCAAATTTGAATAAATTTGAATTTGAACTTACCCGAATTTGAACTTTATGTGTTAAAGCGCATGCCATACGCAAGGGCATTTTGAACTTGAAGACTCCCCTTTGGCCAAGGGCATACCCTTGAACCAAGCTGTTGAACCAAAAATGGTTCAACGGTTAAAGGGTTCAACCATTGCGCGCCGATGGACTTCCTTCGCCGATGAACTTAGTATTGAACCGGGTGCTTGAACCGTATATTGAACCAACTGCTTTGAACCAAGCTCGTTGAACCAAAGTCGTTGAACTGAAATTGGTTCAACAGTTCAACGCTTGGTAATGTTGAACTTGAAGATGGACCCTTTGAACCACTTGAACCAGGCCATGAATCGAACTCATTGAACTTGTGCAACCTGAAAATGACTGGCATTAAACAACAGGGGAAAGAGGTGACCGATGTTAAGGTGTAGAGCTAAAAGCTTCACCAAATGAGCAGATTGCAAAGTTGTAAATTTACACAGTCACCGGCATCGATCAAGAGTGATCCACATCGGTCAGGAGCAGACCAGGAGATGCCGACGTCGGTCATGGATTGGCCGACGTCGGTCATAGGCAAACAAGCAGGAACCGATGTCGGTTGCCTGTGCATCTAGAAAGCTATTTTTGTGGACAGAACAGAATGTTTGCATGTTAAGATTAAGTGATAGTCTTAAGTCTGCATCTCTATTATTAGTAAGACTATTTAGAGCCCTTGATTAGGAGGTGCATTTGATGGCTGTAGTTGTATGCTCATGTTTTCTAATTATTATATAATATGATAGATCTTCATAGCTTAGTGTAATGTGTAATGTTGAATAGAACAGTACATAATTGTATATGTGAATCATTCCAGGTTGTTGGAGTTGATTGTAATTGAGAGAGAGAGCTCTTGAGGTAAAGAGATCTAGAGAGAGATCTGTACATCCGAGAGAGGTGTGGAAGAAAAGAAGTTTCTTCAATTGTATTCCTTCTGTAAAGAGTTTAATACAAGTTTTCAGGGTGGTTTCTTGTATCTCTTGTTCTTTGCTATTTTTTGATTCTAGTTACTTATCTTTTTGGTTAATTCCACATTTTATTGCTTTCATAAGTGTAATCAACATTGTTGGTTGATCACCAACAAGTGGTATTAGAGCTCAAGTTGACTAACAGGTGTTTCAGATCTGGTTAGTGTGTATTGATTACAGGGTACTCACAAGGGTTTTTGCAGAGATTTTTGTTTGAGTGGGAGAAGCAATGACAGAAAAAAGTAAACTGAGAATGGAGAAGTTTAATGGTAAGAATTATCAACATTGGAGAATTCAGATAGAGGATTATCTGTATCAAAAAGATCTATACTTACCGTTAGGTGGGATTGCAAAGAAGCCCACAGACATGGATGATGAAGAATAAGAAGTTCTTGATAGAAAGGCTCTTGGATCTATAAGATTGAGTCTGGCATCTACTGTGATATCTAATTTATCACAGGCAAAGTCTACGATAGAGTTAATGACTATTTTAGCAAATTTGTATGAAAAACCCTCAGCTTCAAATAAGGTATATCTTATGAAACAGTTATTTAATTTGTAAATGCAGGAAGGTGGATCTGTATCTAATCATCTGAATGATTTCCATGGAATTGTAAATCAATTAAATTCAGTCAAAATAGTGTTTGATGATGAAATTAAAGCTCTTTTAATATTATATTCTTTGCCTGAAAGCTGGCATAGCTTAGTAATGGCAGTTAGTAATACTGCATCTGCTTCAAATATTTTAAAAGTAGAGGATGTTGTTAGTGTGATCTTGAATGAAAAATTTCACAGAAAAAGCACAGAGGAAACATCAGGGAACGCTTTAAGTTTTGAGAGTAGGGGAAGGCAAAAAGAGAAGAGCAAGAAAGGGAGATCAAGGTCTAAGTCAAAGATGAGAGGTAGATCCAAATCCAGAAATGACAGAAAGCCACAATGCTGGAATTGTAGAAAGATAGGGCACATACGCAAAGATTGCTGGTCAAAGCCTAAGGAAGACAATCAACATGAAGGTAAAGAAGAAGCAAAAGTTGCAGGTATTGCACAAGATGCTCTTATATTCTCTTTGCATAATAATATAGAATCTTGGGTTTTAGATTCTGGTGCATCTTTCCATGCAACCCCTAATAGAGAATATTTTAGTGACTATGTCCATGGAGATTTTGAAATAGTGTATTTAGGGGATGATGAGCCTTGTAAAATTGTTGGCAAAAGAAAAGTGCAACTGAAAATGGAAAATGAAAACACATGGGTGTTGAGAGATGTCATGCATGTTCTTAGCTTGAAAAAGAATTTGATTTCTGCAAGAAAGTTAGGAGATGAGGGTTGTACAATAACTCTCACAGCTGAATCTTGGAAGGTGACCAAAGGTGCACTTGTAATGGCCAGAGGTAAGAGAGTAGGTACTCTCTATTTATGTAATTGTGTTACTAATAATTCTCCTTCTGTATTATCTACTTCAGATGTGGATGCAAAATTGTGGCACTCTAGGCTCGGCCACATGAGTGAGAAGGGAATGTCCATTCTTAAGTCAAAAGGTAAGCTTTCAGATTTGAAAAGCATAGATCTAGATTTTTGTGAGCACTGTGTTTTTGAGAAACAGAAGAGAGTGAGTTTTATCAAGACTGGATCAACAAAGAAGAAGCAAAAATTGCAGCTTGTTCACACAGACGTGTGGGGACCGGCTCAGGTTGCTTCTATTAGAAGATCACAGTACTATGTTTCGTTCATAGATGATGCTATAAGAAAGGTATGGGTTTATTGTATTAAGAAGAAATCTGATGTATTTGAGACTTTTAAGATTTGAAACGCTATGGTTGAAAATGAAACAGGCAGAAGATTGAAGTGCCTAAGATCTGACAATGGTGGTGAGTTCTACAGTCACAAGTTCAACTGGTATTGTTATATGCATGGAATCCACAGGCAAAAGACGGTTCCAAGGACACCTCAGCAAAATGGAGTTGCTGAAAAGATGAATAGAACAATAATGGAGCGTGTAAGATGTATGAGATTGCATGCTGGTTTGCCCTTAGAGTTTTACGCAGAAGCTGTTGATACTACAATATACCTGATTAACAGAGGACCCTCTACAGCTCTGGATGGTGGAATTTTAAAAGAGGCATGGACAGGTAAAAAAGTAGATCTCTCATTTCTCAAAGTTTTTGGTTGTAAAGCCTTTGTGCACGTTGATAAGGAAAATAGAAAGACGCTGGATGCTAAGTCTATGAGGTGCACATTTATTGGCTATGGCTCAAGAGATTTTGGTTTCAGGTTTTGGAATCTAGGAACTAACAAGATAATTATGAGCCGTGATGTTGTTTTCAATGAAAAAGTGATGTATAGTGATCAACTGAGGAAGCTGAATCAATATGGGCAGAGCAATGAAGAATTGGACAAGGTGACGGTCCAAAATGAGCTCGTAGGAAAAATTAATCACAGATAGGAAAAACAGAGACCAACGTCGGCCAAGCAAGAACCGACGTCGACAGAACAAAAATTGATGTCAGTTAGACAGTGACCGATGTAGGTCAGGGAGAACCGATGTCGGCCAGTTACAGGCCTGGAGGTGATCGAGGTCGGTCACTGTCAGAGAATTTGGGCAGACAGCGTGTTGTGAATGAGTCTCAGACGCCCATCAGGTGGTCA
Source organism: Torreya grandis (assembly GCA_037957365.1). NCBI lineage: Eukaryota > Viridiplantae > Streptophyta > Pinopsida > Cupressales > Taxaceae > Torreya > Torreya grandis. The sequence continues at coordinate 3,545,422 of JARHVA010001290.1, forward strand.
AAAAAGGTAAGTAAACCTCCAATTTGATATTCTCCTTCATTATTCTATTTATTGCTTACTGATGGTGGAGAACCAGAGAGTTTTGAAGAAGCAATACAAGTAGAATCCTAGAATCAGTGGGAGCGTGGCATGGTTGAGAAAATGGAGTCCTTGAAAGAGAACCAAACATGGGATTTGGTTGAGTTGCCAGCTGGTAAGAGGACACTAAAGAACATATGGACCTATAGATTGAAGGTGAGAATAGACAGATGAGATATAAGGCCAGGTTGGTAGTGAAAGGATTTGCACAAAAACCAGGTATTAATTTTGGTGAGATTTTTTCTCTTATTGTTAAAATGACTTCTATACGGATTGTATTGTCTTTAGTTGCTATTGAGGAATTGCATCTTGAACAGCTTGATGTTAAGACAGCATTTCTTCATGGAGATTTGGATGAAGAAATATAAATGGATCAGTTGAAAGGATTTGAGGTCAAAGGTAAGAAGTTAGTGTGTAGATTGAAGAAAAGCTTGTATGGCCTCAAGCAAGCTCCTAGACAGTGGTATTTGAGATTTGACAGGTTTATGACTGAGCATGGCTACAGTAGGTGTCAATCTGACCATTGTGTGTATTTTAAGAGATTGGATAATGGTAGATATATTATTCTGTTGTTGTATGTAGATGATATGCTTGTTGTAGGATCACATATGCAGGATATCTCTGAGCTTAAGGTGAAATTAGCTCACATATTTGCCATGAAAGATTTGGGAGCAACAAAGAAAATCCTTGGCATGAGCATTAAGAGAGAGAAAAAATCACAGGTTGATTTTGTCTCAAGAGGATTATGTGAACAAGGTGTTGAAACGGTTCAATATGCAGGATGCAAAACCGGTAAGCACACCTTTGGCTGGACATTTTAAGTTGAGTAAAGAACAATGTCCTAATTCACATGATGAGGTAGAGTACATGAGTAGAGTTCCATATTCTTCTGCAGTAGGGAGTTTAATGTATGCAATGGTGTGTACTAGATCGGATATTGCCCAAGTAGTGGGAGTTGTAAGTAAGTATATGGCCAATCCAAGAAAGAAGCACTGAAAAGCAGTTCAATGGATCCTTAGATATCTGAGAGGAACTGACAGTAGGCATTTGTGCTATGGAGGTTCAGATACTTCTCTACATGGTTATGTAGATTCAGATATGACAGGTGATTTGGATGGCAGAAGAAGCACCACAGGTTATGTTTTCACTGTTGGTGGAACGGCGGTTAGCTGGATATCAAAGTTGTAGAAGGTTGTTGCCTTGTCAACTACAAAAGCAAAATATATTGTAGTCACAAAGGCTAGCAAAGAGATGATATGGATGACACGGTTCATGGAAGAGTTAAGAAAGGAGCAAGAGAGTTGCAGATTATACAGTGATAGTCAGAGTGCAATTCATTTAGCTAAGAATTCAGCTTTTCATTCAAGAACAAAGCATATACAGCTTAGGTACCACTTCATTAGACATGTATTGGAGGATGGTGAGTTGAAGCTGGAGAAGATCCATACAGATAAGAATCCTGCTGATATGTTAACCAAGCCGGTTACAAAAGAGAAGTTGAATCTTCATTCAACTTCTGTTGGTCTTCATGATTGAGTTGAAGATGGAGGAGCTAAAAGATCTTGCTGTACAGGTACTGGTGCAGCTGTTTATCTCCAAGTGGGAGATTGTTAAGGTGTGGAGCTAAAAGCTTCACCAAGTGAGCAGATTGCAAAGTTGCAGGTTTACACAGTCACCGGCGTCGGTCAGGAGCAGACTAGGAGATGCTGGTGTCGGTCATGGATTGGCCGACGTCGGTCACAGACAAACAGGCAGGAACTGATGTTGGTTACTTGTGCATCCAAAAAGCTATTTTCATGGACAGAACATAATGTTTGCATGTTAGGATTAAGTGATAGTCTTAAGTTCGCATCTCTATTATTAGTAAGACTGTTTAGAGCCCTTGATTAGGAGGTGCATCTTATGGCTGTAGTTGTATGCTCATGTTTCCTAATTATTATATAATAGGATAGATCTTCATAGCTTATTGTAATGTGTAATATTGAATAGAACAGTACATAATTATATATGTGAATCATTCCAGGTTGTTGGAGTTGATTGTAATTGAGAGAGAGAGCTCTTGAGGGAAAGAGATCTAGAGAGAGATCTATACATCTGAGAGAGGTGTGGAAGAAAAAAAGTTTCTTCAATTGTATTCCTTCTGTAAAGAGTTTAATACAAGTTTTCAGGGTGGTTTCTTGTATCTCTTATTCTTTGCTATTTTATGATTTTAGTTACTTATCTTTCTAGTTAATTTCGCATTTTATTGCTTTCATAAGTGTAATCAACATTGTTGGTTGATCCCCAAGAACCGAAATTTTGCCTGTGGGCAAAATTGGTCAACACTTCTCTTCATCATTAGTTTCTCGCATGATTTTTTTAGATGTTGGGCACCTTTATTGGCTTTATTAAGGGCATATGATTTTGCTATCATATTTTTATAAGCATGATGTGCCCAAATTAACATTGAAACATTTACAAGGCTTAAAACAATGTATTGATGAGCCTATTCAAGATTATGTTTTACTATTTAAAAATGCATTATATTCCTTACAAATCAACCCTCAGATTTGGAATTGAAATTAATCTTAAGTAAGGGTATTCTTGCTCCAATTAAAGAAAGAACATTATATTTTCATTATATAAATTTTGATAACTTATATCTAGATCCACATAAGTATGCACATGAGCTAGCTCACAACAATAAAAAATTTAAAACATCCTCTCTACAAAGTAAAAGTTTTGATCAAGATACTCACTATGAAGGCAAATTGTTAAAAGAAGATCATGTAAGCAATAATAAAAACAAAAATCTTCATATGGTACCTTTTAAAGCCTGCAGAGTAATTTTTTACTCTATGTTGTATTTAAATTTTCAGTCGCGCACTGCAATTTTAGTTCCTGCATACCTTGGTCATGGCGACAGAGATTTGAAGCAAAGAGTGGATTTATTTTTGCCTAAGTGTCAAAGTGCAGCGGAGGCTGCCAAGTGGCATAATCCGAGCATGGGCTCTCTTTCCCTTTTTGTTTCTTTCATTTCATTTTTTCCTAAGTTTCAATTTCGAGCAGAAACTGCCAAGTGTCGTTTTCTAAAACACGGAGCCGGCCAGCTGGTGTCGTCCGAGACACTTTTCATAACTTTCAGGAAGGCCGCGAAATGTGTCACATATCTAATAGTAGCTAAGCGGAATGCACCATGTGTCAGCAACCGCGTCTCATATCGGCACTCGTGTTTCATTCTATTTTTTGGCCAAGGCTTTCAATGAGCTAAGTAGCAGGATTAGGCGAAAAGCTCCAGGTGGCAATCGCGGAAGGCCCTGGACTACCTTTTTCAGAGGAAAGCGAAAGTCACCATGTGTTAGCATCTAAGAGACTTTGGCTCAACGTATGGGTTCAATGCTTTGGTTCAACGCATAAAGACGTCATTTCATTTGTTTAAGTGCCAAAAGGCAGCGGATGCTGCCAAAGTGTCACTCTCTGAGCCCCTTTCTACTCCATTTTTGAATGCAGCGGAAGATGCCACATACCCCTAGTAGGAGAAGCGAAATATGCCACGTATCTTCCTAAGAACAACGAAGGCCGCCACGTGTCAAATTTTGAGAGACCATCTTCGAGCTTCATTGCCAAGTAAAGATTGTGGTGGGTCCCGGGTGTTATTTCAAAGACCTTCACAGCATCAAGTGTCAACATGCGAAGACTGCCACGTGCATCCTTCCCATTTTAAAAGTTGCTCAAGTAAGGAATGTGGTGAGTTTTATTTTGTTAAAATTGCTAAGTATCCAAGAAGTGGAATGCCACAGGTGTTGAAGGTGGAGCGTTCCTGAGCAGGACATAGAGAAAGCGGAAAATGTCGCGTGTCTTCGATAAATTAGGTAGAAAGTGTCAAGTGTCATTCTCCGGTGCCTTCTAAGAAATAAGGAGAATTTCAAGAATTGACTAAGTGTCCTCTTTCATTTCAACAGAACAGAGTGTTCCATGTATCTGTTGTCGCAAAGTGAGATGGAGGGAAACTCGGTGGGAGTTATTTTTGGTAGATGGAACAGTTCGTCGAGTAAATTTTTGGGGGCCTGCAAACATTAAAAGGGCCGTTTGTTTGTCCCCTGTAAGCGGAGACAGAATGGACAGTTAAGTGGCTAAGCAGATGATGGAACGAGAAATTTAGGTGCGAAAGGAGGTACTAGACATGAATCACCATGCTGCAGTTAGGGCAGTTCTTGATAAGATCAGGGTGCATCCAAGGCATTGAAAGTGCCATCTGTTTGTTTCCTGTGAGTTAAGGGCGGAGTAGAATTGCACGGGAAGGGGGATGATGGAAAGAGACATATAAGGCTATAAAAAAAGAGTGAAGATAGGAAAAAAAATGGGGGACTTTCTATAGTTTTACACTTTATAGAGTTTTGACTAGTAATATCATTTGCTTTTGTCTCATTTTTTTGAGTTGTAAAGTTGATGTAACTGTGCATGTTTCTGTGCCTTTTATGTGGCTGAATGAATTAAGAAAATTGAACTCTATGCCTTGGTCGATGTTATCTGTGTCATTTGCAAAATAGTCTATACTGTAGATTTTCTAGTGTTGTGATTAGGAATGTCATTTGCTTTTGTCTCGTTTTTTTGAGTCAGAAGTTCTACATAACTGTACGTGATTTTTGTGCCTCTTATGTGATTGAAAGATTCTATTAAGAAGATTGAACACTATGCCTTTGTTGAGATTTCTTATATCTCAACAAAAGAAGTCTCTGTTATGAGCCTCTGTTTCTATTATTTCGATCTTTTACATTGATCATGCACTTGTTTGCTCTTAAATGTAATTGAATCCCACATATTGTCTCACTGTGCCCAAGGTTAGGATTAGGATTACACTCAGGCGCATCGCCATAGTTAGGTTTCATTTTCTGCATTTGCATTTCTGTTTAATTTTTTATCTGTTTTCCCCCAACACTTGATACAAAAGAAGAGACCAACTTCTCTAAAATCTGGAGGTTGTTTCAAGCCGCAATATCCCATAGCTTGAAACTTCCCATTGTTGATTGATTAAGATCAAGCGCAATTTTCATCATCAATAGTTTTTGGCACGCCCGGTGGGACCAATCTTTCAAGGAGTTGAAGAATTTTGGTGCGTTCTTCGGCCAATTAGCCTTTGGAGGTTTTTGTTTCATCAACACCAACAACGACTCTGAGTCAAATCAACTGATTAAGTAGTCCTAGTATCATCAAGAAATCACCATTTAGTATGTATAATTCTGTTACTCACAGCTATGAGTCTTATTCTCCTTCATATATTTTTAATCAAGATCAAGTTTCTCCCGAAATCATGGATGCATATGGTCATGAGTTTCACCCTTTACAGGTCCGATATGACCAGCCTCAGCCCTGTCATGAGTTATACTAGTCTTATGCCCAGTCTCCCCAATGTGTCACATCCCATGCTCAACGTAATCTTATTTTCACCTTCAAAAAAGCATTATTGAGATATAAAAAATATGTATTGGAACTCGACAACAGAAGGGGATGTGGTCAAGAAATTCCTAATCATGTCATCCATCAAATAAGGGATGCAGTAGATTTGATTAAAATTGAATGGGATCCCATTGAGAGAGCAAATTGGCAAAGGCTTACATATGAGATGCTGGATGTGTGTGGATTGATTGCATTTCTAGAAGAGAAGCTGAGCATTCATGAGAGACAGCCTTACCAAGTCTATCGAATTGCATATCCACCACCACAAATTCCATATCAAACATATGCCACCCCTGTTCATGAGCTAGGTCAAACCTATCAAGGTCATTTCCCCAATAATGTCGAGTCTATGTTAGCAGCAAGGGAAGAGGATTTCAAACCCTCACTTTCCCCTCAAGTCCCTTCTACCCTTCCTTAAGAAGATTCTTGTTTTTCATCACAACCTTCTTCTTTATCCCTTTTTAAATAAGAATATATTTTGAAGGAAGCAGATAAGTATGCAGAGGAGTGCACTCAATTCATGGCTAGTCAAGAGGATTGCATGATAGATGATGAGGAAATCACCATAGGTACTCCCTTTGATGAACAAGAGAACAAGTCACAAGCTTTTGTCTTAACCTCTGATGAGGAAGAGATCATTTCTAGCTTCTTTCTCACTTTGCAAGAAGATGTGGAGGAGCATGGACACTCCCTTGATCAAGTCATTAAGACAGGTGACACTATCCTTCAAAGAGGCCATGAACTGGCCAAATGTGGAGAAGACAACATCGAGAGTCAACTAAATATGCAGAGGGGATGCCAAGATTTATCCTTTCAAGAGGTTGAAGTCATCAAGGAGCATGATGATGCAATGGAACTCAAAAATGAGGCAGAAAGAGATAAGCCAAAAGATGATGAATATCAAAAGACATAGAGTGGAGAACCAGCAGCCATCGATTTCTTGACGAGACACGATAGCACGAAAAACCAGTATTTGATGAGCTTTCGAGAGCAAGAAGAGCTTATGGATGTCGAAAGCATGTTTGACCCATACTCACTCAAATGCAGGCAGATCCGTGTGGATTGCACAAAGGACATTTCACCAAAGATATACTCATTGCAATCAATTTTATGGCGACATAAGTTGGCATGTCATGAAGAAGACGTTAGAAATTTTGTTTTTGATCCTGGAGGGAGATAAAGATGCTTAATTAATGTAGTTAGGTAGTTTCTCATTCCCGCATTGTTTTTGTTTTCCGTTGTTGTTTTTCCACTTAAATAAGTGTTTTAAACATAGAGTTGACGGCTTAGAAGGTTTTAATTTTTTAAATTTTTGCCACATTAAATGCTTCTCAAATCTTTCAAAATCTCTAAGGTACCTTGCACCGCAACTTGCATAACGTGTCCACCTCACTGTTTCCCAAAGATTGAATAGGATCTGCTAACAGTCATCTAAATTTAATGCTATTTGAGACTTGATAGGTCCATAAATATCTCTTAGCAAGATTTGAAGTTTACAAACTCTCAAGCATTCTTGCACCTACGAAAATATCCTGCTCATTGCGATTGTTAGCACCTAGTAAAATTTGCTTCAGCAAGCGTGTTTCTATCTTGCACAAGGTTCATACTAGGTATTACATAAAAGATATAGAGATGGCGGGAACATCATCTTCACGACAAGGAGCTGGGACACCTAGATCTCTTGATAGGTTGCTAGCTAGTAAATCATATGCTGCAGCTCCTGCACAACCATCGAGAACCTATCCAAGAACTAAAATCCTGGGAGTTGGTCAATCCAGTGACCCCTAAAAGGTAAAGGATTACATAGATAAAATCATGGACCCAATCTTGCAAAGAACCAATAGCAACAGTCTTAGAGAAGGGGCACACCAAAGGTGTCTTCTAAGGGCCAAAGTAGGGCAATACGAGATGTTTGAAATGAGGATATGGACCTCAAAACTAGCTCAGTTCATTGTCCCAACTGTGCATTCATGCCTTGATTTGATTGAATTATGTGCGGATTTGATTCATGCACCATCTTGTACCATTCAACAGGGTCCTTTCATGCTGTAGATCACACCACAAGCTATCAGGGACATGCTAGCCTTACATTATGATAATACCGCTACATTCCCCACTATTGACAGGATGCAGAGAACGTGGGCGAATGTCAACACTCAGACAAGGTTTTTGAGGTTTGGGTTACAAATGGCCAATGGTGATTCAACGGTACCCACACTCCCTACACCAAGAACTCAGTTTGCGCCAGCTAGCCAAGATGCGCTGTCAATGATGGCTCTCATCTTTGACATGAAGGATGACATGGCGATATATGTAGAACAAATGGCCATCCTTTTCAGGCTAAAGACAGTCGACAAGATGCAGGAGTATTGACTTGACCATATGTTGCAGCTCTTGTGCAATCGTTGAGAACCTATCTAAGAACCAAAATTTTGGGAGTTGGTCAATCTAGTGACCCCACAAAGGTAAAGGATTACACAAATGAAATCATGGACCTGATCTTGCAAAGAACCAATAGCAAGAGTCTTAGAGAAGGGGCACACCAAAGGTGTCTTCTAAGGGCCAGAGCAGGGCAATACAAGATGTTCAAAATGAGAATATGGACCTCACAACTGGCTCAATTCAATGTCTCAACTGTGCATTCATGCCTTGATTTAATTGAATTATGCATGAATTTGCTCCATGCACCATCTTGTACCATTCAACAGGGTCTCTTCATGCTGCAGATCACACCACAAGCTATCAGAGACATGCTAGCCCTGCATTATGATAATACCACTACATTCCCCACTATTGACAGGATGCAAAGAACGTGGGCGAACGTCAACACTCAGACAAGGTTTTTGAGGTTTGAGTTACAAATGGCCAATGGTGATTCAATAGTACCCACGCTCCCTACACCAAGAACTCAGTTCACCCAGTTAGCCAAGACACGCTGTCAATGATGGCTCTCATCTTTGGCATGAAGGATGACATGGCAGTATATACAGAACAAATGGCCATCCTTTTCAGGCTAAAGATAGTCAACAAGACGCAGGAGTATCGACTTGACTTCTCAGAGCACATTGCTTTTTTAATAGTGGAACAACTGACCCAGTTTAGATCAAAAGGGGTATTCAGGTATTCCTCTTATTTATTCCATCTCATACTGCATCAGAACCCTAACCTTTTCACCTGACATATGAATTTGAATCTATATGACCCAGCTTTTGACCCCCAAAGGACCATTCCTGTGTCTGCATGGACACATGTTTTATCAAGAACTAGTGACCTGTATGATTTTTGGGAACTATTTGTTACCCCCGTTCTTAGTTGCTTTAGCCCTGAACCTGTCATAAACAGTTTATTTTCAAGTGTTATGAACCTCCTGGTCAGTTTTCCAATCCTGTGTGACTTCTATTTTGGCAGCCACCACATGATCATAAGGGTTCATGGTTTATGTGGGGAACCAATGTTGCTACCAAAGAATTTAACTCTTAGGTTGGCATTCTTGGAAGTCACCAGGCAAGTGTCAATAGTTGACAATGAGTATGGCTCTAGGAAGAAGAAGAGAAAAATGTACAATCTCCTGTGGATGGCAGGCAACATGAGTTTGGAAGCCAGAGATGCTGAGACTGTGTTGCTAAGAAAGCTAGCTTTCTTGGGGCTCCTGTTAGTTGAAGATAAATGGGTTTACGACCCAAGTGATTACATAGCTTCCATGGTAAGGACCAATAGGATTGGGGCCAAGATTGCACATGAAGGTCACCCTTTTTGGGAGACCAAAAAAACCCTACAGAAGATGCTCCTGGTCTCTATGTTGAATTGATAGATTTCCCCCTGCCACATAATAAGCCATGGGAAACCTTCTATGATAAGCAAAGGGATTATGATCCCAAATTCAGGATGACTTCTAGTTTGAGAAAGACATTGAAGAATAAAGGTTGGGATGTACAGAAGATTGAGGCCTATTAGAAATATAGGCAGGAAATTTCTCAAACCACCCATGCTTTCGAAAGTGTGGATTCAGATGAAATATGGGAGAAACTCTGGGATGAGTGTCATCCCTCCCCTACATCTAGCCTAAAAATAAGCCAATTTCTGACACTCAGGACAAAGCAAGAAGCTAGAGTGGGACCAAGCCAACAACCACAGGCCTTAGAGCAAGCTGCAGCTATAGTCACTACATCAGCCTGGCTCCAGCCTCTTAGCACCATGGAACAACAAAGGAGTGTGGTGTATTCACCACCAAAAGCTTCCCCATCATTAGAAGTGATTGAAGTCCTTGGTTCTCCACATGCACCACTGGCAATGACATAAGTGGAAGGGAAGCAGACGCAGCCAGAGTTGGAGACACCTAGGAAGAGAAAGAGGGTGCAGTTCCAAACAAATTTAGAGGAGGAAGAAGAACCTTCACAACAATAAGTGTAGAGCACTATAATTTCTCATCAAGTAAGTATTACTCCTCCTCCTCCCTCTCAGTCTGTTCCTTTCTCTGTCGGCATGATGCCTCCACTTAGCCAAATGACACCTCCTATCACCTCTGCCATCCCCATTTCACAATTCACCCCATCCTTGATGCCTCAAGCCTTAACATTACCCTATTTCTCCCCTTCTGCTCCCAAGAAACCTTTCTCTCAGATTGCCCATATCTAACCACTGGCTATCCAATATGGCCTGCCACAGGGATATCTTTTTGCGGGAGGACACATTGCATCTCTTTCCACCTTTCAGACGCAGGCCGATGCTGCTAGGAAGGCAAGAGAAGCTCGGATGGAGAAAAAGAAAACTAAAGAAAATAAAGCATTGGCTACCCCACACCTGTGGGCACAATTTGACCTTATTCAGTAGCAACTGAAGATGACCCATTTTTCACCCAACGTCATCAAGTCGAGCGAGTAAATGCAGCTAGAGGATTATACGATGAATATAGTGGCTATTGATATGTCCCTGTTCAGACCCCAAGATAGAGTTGAGCTACTGACATAATCCACTTTTGCAGTCACCGATGATTATTTGAAAACATCAAGAAGACTACAGAAGATGGAGGCCAACTTGGCCAAAGAAAAAGCAAACTATAGCAGTTTGGCTAAAGAAATAAATAAGAGAGATAATGAAATAGCAGGCCTAAATAAATAGTTACAAGATACTATTTCCCTTTAGACTCAACAGGTAGTCTAGGCCCAAAATGATTCATTAAAAATAGAGCTCACACTTGCAAAAGGTGCAACAACAACCCTTAGGTGGGAGAAAGTAGCGTTGCAGGGAAGAGTAAAAGGACTTCAGCTACAAGTTACCCAATCGCAGCAGGGGCTGCTGGAGGAACAAAATAAGGCTGCAGCTTTTCAAGCCCAGTTCCAAGTGGAGCAACAAAAAACAATGCAACTGACAATAGAGCTGGCTAATAGGCCAAGAGGCATCAGAGTGATACAACTGGTAAGGGAGCTCTACAAGTCAATGTGGGAAAGAATCTCCTCAGAGATTATCCATCTCAGGCCATCTCTCACCTTCCTGCTCAACGCATAATAATTGTGTGAGAGGGTGGAAGATTCAGTGCAAAACACTTTGGCTACAATTTCCAACAGTCACGAACTCCCAAACCTTGTTGTAGAAGCTCTATGATGCAATGGATGCGACATTGACAGCCACGAGAATCACTGACAGAATGGTCACCACAAAATGAGTCAATGAGGTGCTCAGTTGCAATGCTGCGGCCAACAGTTGCAAAGAGCTTCTCAAAGTCGTGAAAGAAGGCATCATCAAGATGAGACAACATATTGAAGATCTAGTGCAACTAGGCCTTCCTTCTCCATTTTTAGATGCCAACCTGGTGCTGATGGTTGATCAAATTGAACCATTACTGCTGGCCAAACAGAGGGATCAAATAGTTTTCTAGGACTTGCGAAATGATTCCTCAGTCTCAGAAGTCGAAGCTGTTCTGGTTCTTATTTTCCAGCTGGAATTCAAACTAAAAGCTACAGTCCAGATTCTACAAACCTTTTTGCATAAGGATATCATTAACCTTGATCTAGATTTCATTGAATTGCAGAACAAGCGAGGGTTATCTGACCATGAATGGCTCATCTACCAGATATCACTTTTGAAGCTGTGAAATTTTAAAATTTTGACAGAGCGAGAGTTGGGTTTCTTTTTGAGCAAGCTCAAAAGTCTTAGGGGTTGCCAGTAATTGTAGATTAATTTTTTACTCTATGTCATATTTAAATTTTCAGTCGCGCACTGTAATTTTGGTTCCTACATACCTTGGTCTTGGCGGCAGAGTTTTGGAGCAGAGAGCGAGTTTATTTTTGCCTAAGTGTCAAAGTGCAGTAAAGGCTGCCAAGTGGTGTAATCCGAGCATGAGCTCTCTTTCCCTTTTTGTTTCCTTCATTTCATTTTTGCCTAAGTTTCAATTTTGAGCGCAAATCGCCAAGTGTCGCTTTCTGAAACACGGAGCCGGCCAGCTGGTGTCATCCGAGACACTTTTCATAACTTTCAGGAAGGCCGCAGAATGTGTCACGTATCTAATAACAGCTAAGCGGAACGCACCACATGTCGGAAAACTTGTCTCATATCGGCACCCGTGTTTCATTCTATTTTTTGACAAAGGCTTTCAATGAGCTAAGCAGTAGGATCAAGCGGAAAGCGCCAGGTGGTAGTCGTGAAAGGCCCTGGACTGCCTTTTTTAGAGAAAAGTGGAAGTCACCACGTGTCGACATCTGAGAGACTTTGGTTCAATGCATGGGTTCAATGTAGAAAGATGCCACGTATCTTCCTAAGAACAGTGAAGGCCACCGCGTGTCAACTTCTGAGAGACCATCTTCGAGCTTCATTGCCAAGTAAAGATTGTGGTGGGTCCCAAGTGTTATTTCAAAGACCTTCATAGCACCAAGTGTCAACATGTGAAGACTGCCACGTGCATCCTTCCCTTTTTAAAAGTTGCTCAGGCAAGGAATGCAGTGAGTTTTATTTTATTAAAATTGCTAAGTATTGAAGAAGCGGAATGCGACAGGTGTCGAAGGCAGAGCATTCTTGAGTAGGACATAGAGAAAGTAGAAAATGTCGTGTGTCTTCGATAAATTAGGTGAAAAGTGCCAAGTGTCATTTTCTAGTGCCTTCTAAGAAATAAGGAGAATTTCAGGAATTGACTAAGTGTCCTCTTCCATTTCAATAGAATAGAGTGTTTCATGTATCTATTGCCACAAAGTGAGATGGAAGAAAACTTGGTGGGAGTTATTTCTGGTAGATGGAACAGTTCGCTGGGTAAATTTTTGGGGGCTTGCAAACATTAAAAGGGCCATCTGTTTGTCTCCTGTAAGCAGAGGTAGAATGGACAGTTAGGCGGCTAAGCAGATGATGGAATGAGAAATTCAAGCATGAAATGAGGTATTAGACATGAATCGCCATGCCGCAGTCAGGGCAGTTCCTGATAAGATCAGGATACATCCAAGGCATTGAAAGTGCCGTGTGTTTGTCCCTTGTGAGTTAAGGGCGGAGTAGAATTGCATGGGAAGGGGGATGATGGAAAGAGACATCCGAGGCTATAAAAGAAGAGGGAAGATTGGAAAAAAAGGTGGGGACTTTCTATAATTTTAGACTTTGTAGAGTTTTGACCAGTAATATCATTTGCTTTTGTCTCATTTTCTTGAGTTGTAAAGTTGATGTAACTGTGCATGTTTCTGTGCCTTTTATGTGGCTGATTGAATTAAAAAAATTGAACTCTATGCCTTGGTTGGTGTTATCTTTGTCATTTGTAAATTAGTCTATACTTTAGATTTTCTAGTGTTGTGATTAGGAATGTCATTTGCTTTTGTCTCATTTTCTTGAGTCGAAAGTTCTACATAATTGTATGTGATTTCTGCGCCTCTTATGTTATTGAAAGATTCTATTAAGAAGATTGAACACTATGCCTTTGTTGACATTTCCTGTATCTCAGCAAAAGAAGTCTCTGTTATGAGCCTTTGTTTCTATTATTTCAATCTTTTACATTGATCATGCACTTGTCTGCTCTTAAATGTTATTGAATCCCACATATAGTCTCACTGTGCCCAAGGTTAGGATTATGATTACACTCAGGTGCATCGCCATAGTTAGGTTTTATTTCCTACATTTGCATTTATATTTAATTTTCTATCCCTTTTCCCCCAACACTTGATACAAAAGAAGAGACCAGCTTCTCTAAAATCTGGAGGTTGTTTCAAGCCGCAATATCTCACAACTTGAAACTTCCCATTGTTGATTGATTAAGATCAAGCGCAATTTTCGTCATCAACAAAACCAAAGTCAATGACATGGACATATCAAAAAGAAAGATAATACAATAAATCTAAATTCAGCCACATCAAGATACACCTACAATACTTTTGCTGATGTTATTAGAAAATAAGCTCATCACTCTACCTACTACACAACATCGATCCACAATGCACCTTATACTTAAGGAGGAAAAATAATTTTGTAATTATCATAGAATAACGAGACACGTTATAGAGCATTGTACTACATTGAAAGAACAAACTCAAAAGTATAAATATGATGGCATCATTAGTGTATTACACAATTAACAAATTCTTGCTACTACAAACATACCACAAGTTGTACCTATCGAGGTAGTAAGTAAAAATCATCCTTGCCCACATGATTTCAAAGATCAACATGAAGCTCAAGGCTTCAACCATGATAGGGATAATTTATTTGATCAATCTTCATCATCACATTTCAAAAAAAAAAATTCAAATATTCAAAAAATTAAAAAAATAAATAAAACACAAAAACATTCAAATAAATCAAAAAATAATAATAAAAAATAGCATTCACACGTTTATTATATTTTGCATATGTTGTTTACTTTATGTTAGTAAATATAATATCATTATCTTTATATAAACAAATATTTTTCATGAGTACTTGAGTGTGATACAAGCATACATTAGATCTATGATACATGCATGTATAGATGCTAAACCTTTATTCTATCCATGTGACACACTATGCTAGGGGTATCTAATTATATTAATCATGGTTGATACATTTTCTATTGGTTTATGATCATTTTACATTATTATTTTGAGCTTATTACTAATGATTACACATACCTATACTCATTATTACATCTTATATAATGTATTTGATATGCTATGCTACAAGACATTTTTCTAACATAAGTATGCACGGACTAGTATGATACGCTTATGCTAGTTACTTATATATTTCACTTATTCATCTTTTCACATGGCTTACTTGAGTGTACTTCATGTTTGCTACATTGTAGTGATTATGGAACATGTGAACACGTTCCTTATTTTTTAGCCACAGTGCCTTGAGTGTTGATTGTTTCTTTGGTGTGTAGAAATTTGAACATGTCCTCTCCTTTTATATGTATAATTTGAACATGCCCCTTGTTTACGGTGGGTCTAGACCCCTTCTGCATGACATTGAGTGTTCTTTTGTGTGTGCCTAATTTTTTTTTGAGTTTGTACTTGTTACTTATAGACATTGCCATGATTCATATCATGCATCTTAGGGCTTGTCATGTTTGGATACTACAAGCTTAATTGATACATCTACTTAAACATGATAACACTATATGTTTCTTTACTACATGATTGATACATATATAACATGGTTACCTTATCATTTTGAGATAAAGTGACTGTCATGTTGTATTCCCCTCACCTCAGGGGAGGGGGATATTAGTTGGGGTAGGTCATAGATACATGAGTCCACATACACACAATTGACATAATTAGCATAATTTGATATAATTTACATGATTTAAATATACATTTGGGTCAAAATTTTATGTATTTGGCAATGATTTTCACATATTTGGGACAATGTTTTTATATTTGTGATTAATTTTATACACAATTTATAGAGCAAAGGTTAAATTTTGATAGATAATTCAAATTGAGACACATTAGAGGTGCATATTCCATGAAAATTCACCAAATCACAGATTCATATTCAAATTATATACACATTTATGCATTAACCTTACCAAGACACACCAATTGAGATTTATTTGATGTAATAGATTGGATCCCTTGAATAGTTGGATCGAGATTTAGTGCATTCGATAGAATTTGACATTACTTCCATTTTTAGGTTGAGATGGTTATACCATTTGACATGGGCAAGATGGGCTATATAATGTATACACTTAAGTTATGCAATCAAGATTCAACACACTTGATGGCTTTGTACAACTCAACTTTGCACCAGGTTAGGGGCATGATCACCCTCAAATGCTCTTCAAATCTCCAAGGTTTAGTTATGATCCTCTATCTATCTATCTATCTATCTATCTATCTATCTATCTATCTATCTATCTATCTATATCTCTCTCTCCAATGCTTCAACTAAGAAGCATCATTACTGAAGCAAACTACTAAGGGGAAACATGGTTGCATCAACACACAAGTGTACTCTTTCCTTGCTTTTTTTTCTTTCAAGCATTTTAATTATTTAAAATTTTATATTTTATATACTAACTACACTATAACATGATCTTAGTTATAGATAATACATACAAACAACAAATTCAATTAGGGCTCAAGTCAAGGCAAGGTGTGTTATACACACCAATGTATGCATATATATATTTTTTAACTTAGTAATTTCACCCTCATGCATTAGCAGATCAAAGGTGGGGTGTAGATGCAAAATATGGATTCTATATG
Organism: Torreya grandis; assembly: GCA_037957365.1. Lineage (NCBI taxonomy): Eukaryota > Viridiplantae > Streptophyta > Pinopsida > Cupressales > Taxaceae > Torreya > Torreya grandis. The sequence goes on from JARHVA010001290.1 coordinate 3,561,594, forward strand.
ATAAACTAGTCTTGTACACCCAACAAATATCACTAATGGCTCTGCCTTTTAGTTCATGACCTCTTCACATCCAAAAGGCTCATGTTCTATATCTCATTATACCTAAATACTTATATTATAGTCTAAACCTAATATTATGATTACCTACATCACCCATAGCCCAAAACATGCTTAAAAAATGATATATGGCCTCCAATGTCAATTAAACATCTTCAACATTTTTTCTATTCTATCAGACATTACCATCCAGATTAGAACTTTAACATCTATGCTAGTGTTCCAAGTCTAACACTAGTGTCCATACCCTACAAACACTCAAATTTACAAATCTTTCGATATGTATGGGTCAACCTATTTGTATTAATTAACCCTCCCATAAGATTATTTCAAATGGTGCAGTATGAATACAAAACAAAGCCCACTCATTTATCCATCTAGTAACTACCAAGTAAGCACATATCAAGATCACTAATTCATTCACAAATCTAAGTTCTAATACCTTATTCTTCCCTATTTATATATCAACCATATGAACAATCTTCTTATAGTTCTGAAGCATTTAAAGATCATCCCATGCATAACATTTGTCAAGTTGCAAGCTAAATCACTACATGTACTCACATATAGCATATTACACCATTGTTCAGACACAAGTCCACATAAAAGGGAAAGCTATATCGGTTTGAGGCCCTCTTTGAATTATATGTCTACGTAGGCAACACTCATTGATAGAGTGTTTTTTGAGGTAAATTTAACTTCACTTAAGCCCACTAACCCCTATTTTTCAAGGTGGCATGCCTTAATTGGAGGACCTATGGTTTTGAGATACATATTGATATCCATAACCCATGTGCATGATCTGAATAGAAAATATGTAAGGTGGCATGGAACACTAATAAGTGTATATGAAATTTCCAAAAAAGGACCTATACTTCGTCATGGACAAAAGTGTTGATTTCATGACAAAAGTGTCGATGCTAGTGTCCTTATTTTGATAGTGGTGTCTAGGTTGGCAAAGAGATAATTTATAGAATTTGATGAATTAAAACTAAGCATCATTCTAACTGTTTCTTCACCTGAACTTCTCATATATACTTGCACATCATTCACTATGATAAGTTAAACAATCAAATTAATGTTTGACATTGTAATTTATATATTTATTATATTTTTGTAATTCAACATTGTATCAAAATATATTGTGATTTTAAATTATTTAATTAGTCTACTTCTTAGAATAGTCTTTTCCTTAGTTGATTAGGCTATTCTCTTTACCATTAATTCTAAAAAGGGTCAAACAAGATTAAGCGAATATAAGAAGATAAATCCTAAAAAATAATAGGGATATCATTCAAATCACAAGCATATTTTTTATCAACTACTTATTTTACCTTGTGCACAATCTTAAAAAATTGAGAGTGATTTTCCATAATACATGTTCTAATAGTTTCAACAGAATCATCCTAATATTTTTCATCCAATTTAGCTTCTAAATTGTAATCATCATCAAAATTATACATATCTTTCTAATTATACGTATCTTTCTCATTATCATTAAAATAAGATGTATCATTAAAATCCACATTATAAGAACCCATATTGATAATTTGAAAGAATAGAAATATGCTAAACAAAGATACAAGGGTGTAAGCACAAGGAATTTAGGGTTTGAAAGAACAATTACAAACCCTAAATAAGGCACCACTAAGAACAAATGAGGTTAATCATAATGAGAAGAATTAATAAGGAAAAGGGTTTAGGAGACCCTAAAACAATTCATCAAGATTAGATATGCAAGATAGGCACAACCAACCCCTAGAAAGACATGCAAAATAATGTGGATTCACCAAAATGTTTTGATGAAAAGTGGCTAACATTTAGGAAACACTACACTAATCCTAAAATGGAATGCATTTCAAATATAAATTAATATAATAATCTAACCCCCTAAATAGATATGCAATACAATAGTTGAATTGAATTAAATGTTGGAAATCTAACAAGAAGGAATTATAGATAAATATATGGGTTATTACTTACATGTACACAATAATAGGATGAAACTAAATGAAAAAATCTAGAAGTAATTTAGGAGCAAACCCAAAAATTTGGTGCAAATCAAAGAAGTCACGTTTTAGCCAAAATTGATTTTAACTCATAGCAAATGGTGCAGATCAAAGAAGTTGGTAATTTTGAAATATAAGGTTTGGTGAAACAATGTTAGATTATACTAAAACATTGTGAGCTCCTTCATATATGTTTATTGATAAAAAACATTGCACAAATTATCAAATTGATATGCATGTCTTCTAAAATTGCTTCTCTCTAGTCATAAACTCTAGTTGGATCCAAGATACCTAGCAAGAGTATTAAAAATGAGCGTAGTTGTGAGGAGCTTGACTCAATCATACCCATGTTATTAGATATTTTGGAAACCAACAATCATGCAATGCAATAAGCAATTTTTTGAAATATGAATATCTTGGCCCTTACTCTTAGGTATGACATGCAAGCAACTAGTATACTCTATGTGGTTTTTCACTACTTCAATTTATCTCTTGGTACAAAAGGTGTTTCCCTACTGATGTAATTATTTTTTTACACTTCAATATATGGATTCACAATAAAATTAGAGTGTATCCTTGTTACTAATTCTTTGTCCTATATGCATTAATGCATCAATGTACTTATGTACTTCTCAAGTTCAAATTAAGACCTTTTTGGCATGCAAGTGGACATATAATGGTCATAGAAAGCTAAAAAAATAAGCACAAATTAATGACAAAAGAGAAAGGAGGACTAAGTTGCCACAAAAGAAATTAACCAAAAAATCGAATCGATAGATCTTGATCATGACCAAGATCAAACATTTTGATTTTGGTCATGCACAAAAATAGACTAGAACATAAAAAGAGGAAGAAAAAACAAAACCAAAAAATTAGAAAACACTAAAGAGAGAAAATAGGAAGAGTGGAGAGAGAATATGGGTGTGCAAAGAAGAATAACAAGTCATTGAGAGAAGCAAAAATGTTGCAAGTGTTGGACAGTTAAAAAAATTACAATAAAAGTTCCTATAAAATCCTAATTTGAACCAATGATCTAAAAGTACAAAATTACCTTAATACTAAAACTAAAACTAGTCTTGTACCAAATTTAGGTGTCTATAATACATATATTTTTGAGTCTTCATTTCTAAACCATTCTTCAGTTTCACTCCAAGTATATATTCTAGATAGAATAAGAGATATATAACTCTCACCATCTTTGGAAAGAAATGCTTTCAAATTTAGTTTTAAGAAATTAAGAGGAAGTCCATCTCTTTCACTCACTTGTCACACCTACAATCTTATATGGATGTGAGATTTTGGGGCCATACCTTCAAGTAAAGGACCAAAAATGAATAGAGAGAGTCCTTATTAAGATGTTATCCAAACATATTCATTCCAAGAGATTAGTCCCTCATACTATCATCCTTACATAATTTAGCACAACCCCACTCATTAGTTCACTAATCTTTCATGGACTCATATAATTAAGTAGCTATGAGAGTAATTAATTTAAGTATCAACAACTTGTTATAATATACCCTATGGATTAGCTTGATCGTGGGGTCAATTCTTGTTATTATACGAAAGCCTCCTCATTACTTCACCTCATTAATCTTGATATTGACAAGGCACCCTCACATAACTTCTTAGTGGATTCCCTTGATCTCCCCAAGAGAGAAATAAAAAAAAGAATTTGTACTGTGATTTACATATCCTACCTCCACTTGTCCACATGGTTTGATCCTAGAGATCCTCTCTCCTCAAAATTTCTATTGATAGTACTTATACTTATATCCTCACTTCCATGATGGGTTTATCTAGCTTTGGGGTACATCAGAATCCAATTACTTTGTAGCATGAGGGTTCCAATTGCTCAGCTCAAACTTTACTGCAATCATATTCATATCGAGATAACCCACAATATCCCTTAGGAGCACTTCATTTGTTAGATTTTCTCTTTGGAGAACGAGATTGAAGACCATTTTATTTTTAGATATATCCTCCTTATTACAAGATGAGAGATTAGAGATTCACTTGGCTCTCTCTAGATATTTATGGCTTATGAAGCCTAAATATGCTTATCCCACTTCTTTCGAGAGATGTTTGATATTTATCGACGATTTTATAGACACAAATCCCTCAGAAGGTTTATACCAGGTTAATTACATTATGCTTCCATTTATCTCATATTAATACAAAGAAGAGAACCTATAACTAAATTCCAAACTTATATGATAACCCTGTCAAATGTCGCAAATCCAATAATTCGCATAATCTCATACCCATCACATACTTCTTTACTACATTAAATATAATCTCATACCCATCACATACTTCTTTACTACATTAAATATTATAAATATTTATCTAAAACAATATATCTCATCTTATCATGTAAAACCTTCCTCTTTTTATCTTCTTCATGATACTATTTTCTATTAAGGAAGGGCTTTCCAAATACTCGTTTTAAATTTAATTTTTTCTTTTATTTTCTTTGGGATCTGTTATTGCCCTTCCGTACCTTATCTACACCACCTGCCAACATAAATTAAATCATAAACTAGTCTTTGCTAGATATTAATATATAAATTAAATCATTAAACATGTCAATAATTTTTTCAACTCCACCTGGTTTGGGTTAGGTGAAGAATGGATTAAGCTTGTCGGCTTATAAAGATGTTATTGGTTGTACTATTTGGTCGGTGTATAATCATGTTCATATCTTATCCACCACATGGGTAATATATATATAAATTAGTGATGTAAAAGAAATTTGTTAAAAATGTTAAGACAAGTGCACTTAATTTTCCTTGGTTTGTTTTTTAAGGAAATAATTGTATTCATATAATTCGTAATTGTAAAATGGAGGGCGACCAACCAGAATTATCTTCAAAACAAGATCACAGTGTGTTCGATAGGTCACCTGTTACACCAACCATAAATCAATATTATCTTTTCCCATCTCATCCTTATTAAAAAAGCTCGTTTATCCAGATAAAATTTACTTGTATAACATGGCAGAGGTATGTATGCTTACTTAATGAAACATGTTTCAGTCATCATCGATCGATTTCAATGACTGATATAAATGAGTTTCTAATCTGTATATTCGATGCAGGAGGAGAAGATGAGCACCATAGTGATGAAGGTTAATATTGACTGCCATGGATGCCGGGAGAAAATGCGCAGAGCCCTTCTCAATATAGAAGGTAATCAAATTGCATTTCTAATTCTATTGTTATTTCTATTTCTATTTGAATTTTTTATGATTATGAGTTTTATGACTATGATTGTGCAGGAATGAATGGATTCCATATAGACTCCAATCGAAACAAAGTTACTGTAAACATAAAAGGCAACGTGGATTCTGATAAAATCATACGTAGACTGTCGCGCAAGACTGGGAGGCATGTGCAACGCTTGAAAGAAGAAGAAAACCCTGCAAAGGAGGAACCACTACACCATTTCCACCACAATTATGCCAACAATTTCCCTTTCTTTGGCCAGGAGGACGAGCTGTGCACCATTATGTGAATTCACTTCTTAAAAAAAAACTTTTGTATATAGATGATATTTGTTTATATGACTTTAACAAAATGGAACCCTCTTAATCGTGACAGTTTAGTTGAAAGAAGCTCTCCTAATTGTAACAGTTTAGTTGAAGGAAATCTTAATTTATCCAAATTAAAAAAACGTTACTCAGAGAACTCGAACAAAAAAATTGTATACATTAAACATACATGTATAAAAAAGAAAATATACTTTCTACTTAATCTGAATAGATGTTTGATGAAACTAGAGCTTATAGTGCCAATACCCTATAGAGATATAGAGATCCTCAATTGGGCTTTGTGAATCTTTTTGTGGTGATTGATAATTATATGATTTAGTTTTTGGCCATGTAGTGATTGATATTATGATTGTTATATTGGTGGCCATGATCTAGATGATTGATGATAGACTTTTCAATTTATTTTGTATCTATTTAAGATTTATTTTCTTCATTTTTAATATTTAATATGTTTAAATTTTCTTTAAAAAAAATATCTTTTATTGTAATATTTATAGTTTTATTTATAATTCATTTATTTTAATTCATAGATTATATAGGTTTTTTTGCATGCCATATCGATAATAAAATAAAAGATACATTTGTAATGGTATACTTAATATGGTTGCAAGAAAAGAGATTTCAATTCTTTGAATAAGGTTATAAAGACAAACCCATGAATTTTAATGTTTAAGATGGGAAAAACCTTAGGAATTATTAATTTTGTGACTTCCAAGACCCTATTCAGACATCTTCTTTGTTTTATTGCAATAACAATTTGGAAAACTAGTTTGCTAGAAATTTTGATACAAACATGGATGCCACTTTTGAATTCACCCTACTACACATTTCCAACTCAATGTAGTTTGTGATTAAGACCTCCTTGATTGCCTTTAAGACTTCTCCTCAGTGTACTATGAATATGATCTTAATTATATCATTTGAAATTGAATCTTAGAACCCAATTCTCTATTTCTCTCCATAAAGAAACAACCTTAGGAATAAATATAACTAGATAACTGAAACAAACGATTAACAAGCTTTGCAAAGAATAAAAAGGAGATCATAATGGGAAATGGAAAAGGAGACATCCTCTAAGTAGTGGAAGAAATACACTTAAATCGCTTCACTGTCCTTTGCCACACCTCGTAATTATTAAGCCTCTAAAATGAGGGTAATATTTATGTTTGGACTGATTGGGAGAATATATTATATGCATATATATCCCTTAATATTGAGAGTGTTACAAAAAATTAGCACCTAATGTGTTGTTACTGACAACCTCAGGAGCCCTTAAAATAATGAAGTTGTTTTGATAAATAACGGCTAAAAAAAATAGGGTTGCTTTGTTTCACTTACACATAACAATCTATAAAAGTACAAATGCAAAAAAAAAAAAACACACAAACACACACACACTATATATTTCTGTGTGTGTATTTGTGTTTACATTTGTACTTTTATAGATTGCTATGTGTAAGCGAAACAAAGCAAGGCTAAAAAAAATATAGGGGTGCTTTGTTTCTCTTAGACATAACAATCTTTAAAAGTAAAAATGCAAACACAAACACACACACACACACACACACACACACACACACACACACACACACACACACACACACACACACAAAATTCTAAAAAACCTCCCTGTTTGTTGTTCTGTTGATTCTACTAGAACTCCTAATATTCACACACACACACACACACACACACACACACACACACACACACACACACACACACACACACACACACACACACACACACACACACACAATTCTGAAAAACCTCCCTGTTTGTTGTTCTATTGATTCTACTAGAACTCCTAATAACCTTTGGATCTTGCTTAATTTTTCTATCTTATTTGTTGCTATAATATACCTTATTTCTTAGATTGTTGTTATGTTTACAACCACCTTTTTCTACTGCTGATCAAATCTTTATACTAATGTTCTTAAGCTAACAAATGTTCTTTGCACACACTAATTGTTGTTGCAAATTCTCCATCCTTCTATTCAAATGTTCTATTTGTTTTTGCTTATACTTTGTTCTATCATTTTGTTCTGTCGCATACACCTTCCTACTCAAACTCTTATCTCTCTCTTACACATTCTCCTTTTTTTACTTATATTTCATACTACACTCATCCTTCTAACTAGGTTGTTGACTTCACCTACCCTCCTACGTTTCCTCTCATTCCAAATGACTCCTAAAAATTATTTAAAATTCAAAAAATTATGTATTAATTGTTGCGAGTTTTTAATGTTAGATGCAGGTGAGGCAGGTCAAGGGTAATATTTTAACACCCTTTCCCTTAATATTGACCTTCTTTCCATGATATATTGAACCCTTATTCACCATACAAATTTCTTGGGACTTGAATTGTTCACCTCCAGACCTAGCCTATGGAACTTTGAAGCCAACTTGAGGACCTCCAAATCCAACCTATGGACCTCCAGAACCAGCCTGTGGACCTTAGAATCCAACTTGTGGACCTTTAGATCCACTATTGATGCATATATGACCCCTAATATGTATCTTAAATTATCAAAACTATCATTTGACAATGCCTTAGTAAATATGTCAGTGAGTTGCTACTCTAATTTTTAAAACTTACATTCTATCTCACCTTTTTCAACTAATTCTCTAATAAAATGATACCTGATTTATATATGTTTGTTATGTAGTCAAGCTATATAGATCATGGCTGATTATTAAATCCTTTGTGACTGGATTGTACATCCTATAATCCTTTTATTTCTCACTATACTTGGGGAAGATGCATTGTTCTCCTTTGTCATCCCACTTTGATCTTATTTGCTTGGGCACATGTACATATGCCACACATCTAAAAACTCTCAAGTGTTTAACACTTGATTTTATTTTGATCCATAATTCTTGAGGTATCATGTCCTAAACACTCTTAGTAGGACATCTATTCATCAAATAGACTGATGCTATAACTGCTTCAATCCAAAACTCATTGGACAATTCTTTAGATTTTAACATACTTTTTACCATCTCTTGAATAGTTCACGTTTCCCTCTCAACTACACCATTTTACTACGATGTATACCTCACTGTAAATTAATTCTTGATCCCATTGTACTTGTAAAAATTCATAAACCAATTTAATATGTATTCTCCCCTCTATCAATTCTCAAAATATTTATGTAATTAACACTATGTTTTTCAACCATGACCTTGAATTGCTTGAATATTTCAAATTTCAAATGCCTCTGATTTGTGCCTTAAAAAAATACCCATGTTCATATATTGAATTCATCTATGAATGTAATAAATACTCTTTTTTGGATAAGGAGGGGTAATTCATGGGACCACCTAGGTTTGAATGTATCAATTCAAGAGGAACACTTGCTTTCCATGAATTACTTGAGGAAAAGGTGTTTCAATGTTTGTTCCCCAATAGGCAATCCTCACAAAATTTGCTTGGTTGCTAAATTAAGAGAAATAATTTTACCATTTTATTCTTTTAAATAATATTCAACTGAATAAAACTCAAATGACCATACTTGTGGTTCCAAAGTGTAGATTGATCCATTACAACCATTTTGAATGTGACTAAAAACTAATTTTGCATTCTCAAGGGAAATAATATGTTATATGTCATCTTGATAGCTGAAATTTACTTATTATAACCACTTATATCATATATAATGCACTCTCTATCTTCAAATATCACCTTATATAAATTTTGGACTAAATGCCCAATGTTGATCAAGTTGTGCTTCAACCTTGGCACATAGTAAAGATCTTGAATTTTCTTCTTATCACCTTGCTTGGTGCGAATAAGAATGCTATTTTTTTTTATCATAACAGGGACCTTATCATTATTTCCCAAATTCACTTTTGATTTTATTGATTCATCTATGTTATTAAACATTTATTTGTTCCCTATCATATGGTTATTGCAGCCACTATCCAGATACCATATTTCACTACTACTTTTCTCATCTATGTTACAAATTATAAAAAAAATTACACCTTTTTCACTCTTATCACTTTTAACCTATTTTGCCTTAGATAAATTTGAATTTGGCCTATTCATATCATACTCTTTGTTCATACATTCACTTGAGTGTCCATACTTTTTTTAGTAATAGCATTGGACATTAAACTTATCATACCTTTGTGTGGAATTATCTCTAGAATTGTTGTTGTTCCTTTTTCTTCCTCTTCCATGTGATTCTTTATAATTATGATTTACTCCTTGGCTATTTGAAGCTCTACTTATACCTATGTTGTTTGATTCTGTCCCCCTCCTCTCACATTCACATTTGTATTGAAGGCTTATTCATGGGAGTAACTAACTAAGATATTCAACCATTGTTCATGGGTTTGGAAGGAACTCATCAGCTCATCAAATGGCATTTTTCTCAAGCCCTTATACTCTTCTATTACTACCACAATAGGATTAAACCTATTTGGGAAGCTCCATGGTCTTTAATTACATCTCCATTTGTCTTTATCTGATTTACTATGCTCATTTTACTTTAAAGAAGTCATTTATGGATTCATGTCATTTCATTAAAAATGTCTCAAAATCCCTTCTTAACATTTGAAGCTTGACTAAATTCACTTTATCACTACCTTGGTATGATTTTTTCAAAATGTCCTATGCTTTCTTAGAATGAGTAATTCTTGTTATACTTGGAAAGAATAAATCACTTAATTCTATCTAAATAGCTTAAAGCCTTGGCATCCTTATTTCTATTCTCATTGAGAAGGTTTCTTTATTCTTAAGTGAGTGCATTGAATATTGTTAGGTCTATTGCCTCTGTGTATCCACCTTCAACAAAAGATCAAAATAAAGTCTTCATTTATAGACCATACAACATAATTCTTGCCATTTAACATAGGGGATACTGCCAAGAGTTTCCACTATTTACTTTCATATTTAATAGGTCTTAGATACCTCTGCTTTGATACTAGTTGCTTGAAAAAATAAGCACCTAATGTGCAACTACTGACAACCTTAGGTTCCTTTAAAATAATGAAGCTATTTTGACAAACATAGACTCAAAAAATCATAGAGTTGCTCTATTTTGCTTAGACACAATAATATATAAAAATAAAAATTTAAACACAAATATATATGTTATATATTGAGTCAAAAATTAGAACATTATTGTTCCAAAAATCCTTCCTTTATGCTATTTTACTGATTCTATTGGAGCTTCAGATTATCTCTAGAGTTGGCCTGATTATTCTATCTTATTTTATACTATAATATACCTTATTTCTCATACCAATGTTCCATTTCCAATCACCTTATGCTAATACTTATTAACTTTTTATATTTTTATTTTACTGCTAATAAATGTTCTTCACATACACACTGACTAATACTACATATTCTCCATCCTTCTATTATGTTGTTTTATTTTATACCATTGTTTCTACTCTATCATTTCCTCATCTTATGTTGTGCATACCTTCCTACTCATATTTTTCTCTCTCTCTCTTACATATTCTCCTTTTTTTAGTTACTTGCTACTGCATACTACACTCCTCTTTCTAACTAAAATACTAAATTTACTTACCCTCCTAATTTCCCTCTCATTCCAAATGGATCCCAATAGACTTAATCAGACTTTCAAGGAATGACAATTAATTTAGAATATGCACTTTTTGAAAAATTATAACCCTAGTTCTAATCAAGATTTCAACCCCCAATTAACACTATGGAGTGTATTTTGACATACTTGTAGATCTATTGAAGTCTTTTTCATTGAATATAATTAATCTTTGAAGTTTGGAGGCCCAAGATCCAATCAGGGTCAAGACCCCTAATTACAACTACCAAATTTCATGCCTACACCCTATAGTGATACTAAGACTTTAAAGTCTTGTTAGGAATGTACATTAGATGGAGGGGCCTTGCATACCTAATCAGATTTGTAGGCTTGAATAATAAAGGATTTACCACTAGGGGATGGTCCTTGACTTAAATAGGGTTCCTATCGCTGATTATAACTACGGGATGCTTGTCAGAGGCACAATGACCTACTTAGGGTTTAAAACTCTAATTACAACTACACTATCTAGGCATACTCTTCCTAGACATAACTAGAGAATAATGTTTGATTATAACTAACTACCAAATCAACCCCCACCCAAGGCCTACTTGGATAAATATCTTTTACTCACACTTTGACACATCCCTAACTATGTCCTATAGCTAATCACTAAAATGAAGCCCAAGTAACAAAGGGATTGGGAAAAATGAACCCAAAAGACCTAGATAGGGGTTAAAATCTTGATTGGGTCTATTAGTGAAGATTTTCACAAACAACCCATAGGCATACCTAACTAGGATTGTAGACAAATTTTTATTTAGATCTTCAATGAGGCACAAGTATGTCAAAAAGTCATCAAATAACCAAGTGCAAAATATGAAAATGACTCACACAAGTTAGGTCATATCAACAGGATATTCCTAAAATATTTAAAGGGCATGGAAATAAAAATGACCCCTAAAGTGATTGTAAGGATTTGAGAGAGCTAGAGAGTGAGCCTTAGTTAGAGCATATAAGTGGAATATGAATCCATTTTGGGACCAAGTATAAGGACTAATTGTTATGAATATGATCATCAAGCTAGTGAATCCTACCATAAGAACACTCTCTTAGACATTGATATGCTTCCAGTAAGGAATACATAGCCTTGATAGATTTATCTCTAATCACACTCAAGGCCTTGCTCTACCATCGACTGATCATCCATAACCTCGATAGAGGTTGCCTGAATCACCCATAATTGAGTTTTTCTAAAATTTGATTTTTCTTTTCTTTTCTTATTTTATATTTCCTTTATTAACATCTCAATTCTAGGTTAGGACCACTATGACAAGTGAAAGGTATAATTATAGATTTTTCACCCTAGATCTTCACCATGACAAGTTCATCTAGGCAAACCTAGAAACCATTAAGATGTGACTTTTTTTCTTGGTTTCAAAAGAATATCTTCATTGATAAAATAATTTACCCAAACTTAACAAAATTAAACCAAATTAAGAACACACTAGAGCATCACTAAAGCTACCTAAGTATATGCTTTTCATTCTAAAATATTTGACCAATAGGGAAACCTTTAAGGCAAAATAAATGGTCTAGACAAAAAGAGATACGTAACAAGGCTAAAAGTGAAAAAGAACGAACAAAAATAAAAACTAACAAAAATAATGAAAAGTGAAAAAGAGTGAAAAGTGAAAAAGAATGAAAAAAAATAACTAACAACAAATTAGGAAATAAAGTAAGAATAAAAGTAGGAAAAGGAAAGATAAAGTATTAAGAGGAACCTACCAGACTATTTCAACCCTAGAAGTAGTCTTTGAGGAATTGTCCATTAATAGGGTATGCGACATCATCTCTAGTTATCCACATGAGATGAAACATATTCATGTTCAACATTTTGAGAAGATTAGTAGAGATATTACCAAGGAAAAACATGTACTTATGCCTATGTTGACCTCTATGCTCATGAACATTATTCCACACAGTTCTATCCACCTCATTTTCATGCAAATTAAGAAAAAATTTAGAATTCAATTCAATAATATACTTATACCTAACTTGTAAAAAAATACTTGGGATAGGTTTTTAGAGATACTTATGCTCATAAATTAAATTGTGGTGAGGGGTAGGGGTGGCCATCAACATAAACAAGAGTGACTTATGTACCCAACTTGGTAGATATATCTTCATTGTATTCAATCAGTGAATCCATTATTAGTTGCTCCTTAACTGAAACAAATGTTGTAGGATGAAAATTTGAGAAATTGGATTATGATTATGTAAATTATGTAAAAAATTCCCAAATATATAATTTACTAGTAAAATCTAGATCCAATTAGGATAAAAGTGAAAAGATAAATAAAACATTCATACTAACATTAGATCCTAAAATCTAATTTCTCTAAATCAAGATCAAACTGAAAACAAGACTAAATGATTATGGATTGCTTACAAGTAGACTCATATTTTTAGCATGATGTTGACTTGATCAATGACTTGGATTACATGTATATGTTTGATTCAAGACTAGGTTAATAACATGGAAGCTTCTAGATTTTCTAGTTAGTTTTGAATGGAGGGGGATGGTGTGTTTAAATAGGCAATTGAGGGAGGATTAAAAAGGAATTAAAAATTTCCTTGAAAGCCTCTAGAAATAGAGGCTTCTATAGAGGAGGGATAAAATAGAGAGGATTTTAAAATTGGATAATTATAAAATACATTAAGAGGATAAGTAAAATTAGTAGGTGATTAAGGACTAGGGATGTAGGAGAGCCAAGGAATAGGCTAGGGTAGGTACGATTGAAATTTAAATTTCCAATATAATGGATAATGGGGATTATTTAATGGATAATAGGGAATTAGGTGAATTAATTGATTTGTGGGATAGGAATAAGGTTGACATGGTGAATAATAATGAAGGGGGATGTTAGATAAATATATAGAAGGGGTGATATTAGGACAAAATTAGAAGAGATAAATGGGATTAGATGAGATAAATGAAATTAGTGTCAACTAATAATAATATTAGTGATGTTTAATGAAGTTATCAAATTTAAATTTATACATTTTCCCCCTCTTTGAAAGGGCATTGCGAGTGGGTGAAGTAGGAGTAATGGTATTTTAAAGAAGAAAAAAAATCATGAATAAATGTTAGTAAATGATATTAGTGGATATGATTCCCCCTATATGGGACATGCATGGAGGAAGGATATAGATGGCCACTCAAAAGAGGAAATGAGGGGTGGGATGTGTCAAAGAGATAAGGGGTTAGGATGTTAGATGTGAGATAGATGATGAAGAAGATGAAATCGACCTGAGCAATGAGCTACAAATTGATGTTGCCCATGGAAAAGGCATATGTATAAGGAATAACAATGACTATGTCACAGTTGTCGACACATTCCAAGGGGAATCAACTAGAATATGATGATGATAAGACAAAATTATGCAAGCTATCTATGTATCCCAAGTAAAGATGCATGCAATGGAGAGCTATACGCTGGGATAAGATAATGATTTGATAAGATTAATGGTGAGTGGATCTCAATGCTAAAGTTGAGAGATATGGTGAGAGAGAATAAATGATATGATTAAATGACCCGAAGATGAAGAAATGGAATGAATTACATCAAATCAGTGAGCCATAATGTGATTGATAGTGATGATTCCCCTAACAAGGACACTAGGAATGAGAGACAATAATAAAGTTATGGTCCTGGTCATGCCTCAATTGAAGGAGGAAATCATAAATTTTAAATGATGAATTGACCAATCAATGATAATGGATGAATCATATAAACAAATACGGATGTTGTGATTTATCGATCCCAATCAATGGGTACAGGCAATTGATGAAAATATTAAGGAGATGATTATGAGGATGGTGATTGATCAATAGAATGATTGATATTATAGCTCAAATATTTGATTCTATACTTGGGGATGATGAGGGATAAGATGCTATGTATCTAGGGACATGATATATTAATGTATATGGGTTGATAGAGATGCCAATATGTGGCACACATCCCCCTTAGTTAGTTATATGGGTCTAATATATTAGGATAATGGAGTAACTTGTGGACTTAGTGTATTGGGTAATGGTCATACTACATTGGCATTAATAGGTTACCCATCCATTGTTAGTTAGATAGAGTTCTATATAAAGGAGATGATTATCATTGTAAGGAATCAAGTAAGCATTGAGTCTTCTATTATAAGAGGATATTGGAGGTTGTCCCCTTGAAGAGATATTGTGGAGTTATTCCTTCTTAAAGGAGTATTGTATGGTGTTGCCCTACCTCAAGGGTATTCTATTTCTGCATATATTGATTATTTAGACATCTTGGTCCACTCGTATCTATTGTGTTGATCTACATTATATTATTCATTATTTACAATTATTATAAGTGTGGATCATAATAGGTGGTATCAGAGCTCCAATAATTATGGCTATGCATGGAAGCCAAAGAATACCTACTATGGTCATGGATGGAATTAAAGTAGTGTAGTGAAATATGGCATATGAAATTATAAGAGGAATAATTATGCATGGATACCAAAGTAGTATAATTATGATCATGAATGGAATCAGAAGAGCACAATGGAATTTGGAAACAAACTTGAAGAGCTATCACCTGCTAAGATCACATATGGATGGCTAGATGATTGAGATTGGAGACAAGTGTGCAATGATTTGAAGCACACTCATTATTTGGTTTCTTACTATGTTTTAGGGATGAAACATGTCAAGGAGGGATGTAATGATATGTATCTAGGGACATGATATATTAATGTATATGGGTTGATGGAGATGCTGACATATGGCACACATCCCCCTTAGTTAGTTATATGGGTCCAATTTATTGGGATAATGGAGTAACTTGTGGAGTTAGTGTATTGGGTAATGGTCAACCTACATTGGGATTAATAGGTTACCCATCTATTGTTAGTTAGATAGAGGTCTATCTACAAGAGATGATTATCATTGTAAGGAATCAAGTAAGCATTGAGTCTTCTATTGTAAGAGGATATTGGAGGTTGTCCCCTTGAAGAGACATTGTGGAGTTATTCCTTCCTAAAGGAGTATTGTATGGTGTTGCCCTACCTTAAGGGTATTCTATTTCTACATATATTAATTATTTGGACATCTTGGTCCACCCATATCTATTGTGTTGTGTTTATCTACATTATATTTTGTATTATTTCCAATTATTATAAGTGTGGATCATAACACAAAAAAGTGGTTGAACTGACCTTACACACACCATGTGACTAAGCACTTCCTACATAGTCTGAAAAGACCTCAGGCCAATGTAGTTTAGACTATATGATAAATGACAAGTGGACTAGAGGAGGATGATGATAATGACTATTAAACATATTAGTTGTTAGATAGAGGATGTGACTTAGATGTTAGACATGAAGATAAGAGGATAGGACAAATGATTAGATATGAGATGTTAGATGTTATGACATGTAGTTGGGTTAGATGATTTGACCTAGATGATTAAATTGATGATGGGATAAATATGAGTAGATGATTAGTTAGGTGATAAAGGATAGGAGAAAATAATGAGTGTAGTCTATTATCAATCCATCATTATTGTAATAAGGATCATCATAGTCTAAGCAATCTAATATAAATATAACACTAGGTAGTATGCCCCATGATATAAGTATGACCAAGAGGGCATTATGCCAAAGTACATGATTATAAAAAAGGTAAATGATAAAATCTACATAAGGAACCCAAAAGCATTATTATAGATTTTTTGGCCTTATCATAACATCCTAGTTTATTGCATCTTTGATGAAAGAGACATGATGCAAGACTAATTAAAATAATAATAAAAGATAAACACAGGGAAGCAAATAAACATATGCAAGACAGAGTACATAAGTAACACACAAGTATATACATAAAGATGAATTATGATTAGTGTCTTATTTGTTGTGCTAATGAGAGTCAATGGGATGATAGATCAGGTGATGATTTGGACTAAGTTGGTCATGATTATGTGAATTTGGATTAAGGCTATAGACTTGGACAAGGGTATGGAGTAGACTAGGGACTATGATAAGGATAAGGTTGCATAAGACATAAGACAAGATGACTATGATGTTGAGACAAGGAAATGTGACAAAATGGTAAGACCGGTAGGACATAAGATATGGTATGATGATAATGAGATGGAAAACTTAGGATAGGGTAAGATGACTAGAATAATCAAGACACAAGACAAGACAAGTTAGAGGTTTTGGGATTTTGTGGATTTTAAAATATTTAGGTTTTTTTGGAATATGTATATACACTATACAAATGGGGCTACTAGCAAAGGGAATACCAAGCCTAATAATTAGGATAAAGATAGATGGAATAAATGGATGGGATGACAAAAGGATGAGGGTGATGATAAGATGGGAATGAGGACTAGGGATCACTAACAACTATACCATGAAGGAACCAGATATCTAGTTTTTTGAATGTCTATTGAAGGATAAGCCAAGATGATTCTAGAACATTTCTCAAGACATATTCCACTCCCTCACAAAGGTCAAGACTAGAAGAAAGGATGGACATAATAGGATGCATGAAATGATGGTGGATTGATGAGTAATAATAATGGATAGGGGATAGGAGAGACAAGGATGAGATGGATGGGGTTGACAAAGGATAGATTTTGCCCCTAAGTATTGAGGTAAAATACATATAATAGATTATTTTACCATGATGCTAAAAACTAGTTTTAATCATGGTACTTTCCCAAGGCACCAAAAGACTGGTTTTCACTATTGGATGAATGATTTTTTTAATAATTTTTTTGACTTTGGCATCTCTATTTATTGGATATGGGTGCAAGATGTAAGATTCCAATACTTTATTGATTTTTAGCTAACACTTCTTTTGGATGGATGTGATACCAAGATCATGTTATTGATTTTGGATGTATTGATGTCCTTGTGTCCTTTATTCAATCTTGATTGACACCCTGTTAGACATCTAGACCATGTGTATTTATCACCCCTATGAGAGACAATATTACCCAGGAAGGTGATGTAAGGTATGGACTAGACTAGATCTTGATGCTAATGGGAGTGTATTAGACTTGAATGGATGGTAAGATCATGATAGGAAGGTGTGGTGGGTATTTCAAGATAAGGACTAGAATTCACACACATCATTAGAGATGTTAGACATTTTGTATTTGATTGGTATCATATGACAAAAGAATTTAAGAGATCCAAAACTTGTCGACTATGTGATTCTTATTTGATCTAATTATTTAAAGGTTTATCAACCATTTTGATATTAATTTTGACATTATCTTGATTTTCAAACTTGATTATATCTCAATTTCTCCTAGTTCTTGAATTTAGTCTTCATCAGATGAGATTGATATTTGATTTGATGAATGATGATTATTTTGACTTTGATGGTCCCCTAGTGCCTCAAATAGGGTTTTACTAGGGGAAGACCCTTTTTGACTACACTGATGATTTGAACTTTTTTGATTGTGATTTTTTGGATCAAAGGTGATTTGATCATCATTTATTACTTTTTGAATATGATCTTGGAACTTTGTATTTGTGGCACATGATATGTTGTGTGAGGAAGAGTCTAATGATGTATGTCCCAATTCATCCCTCTGGAAGGAGGTGATTATATGATCTATGATGGATGAAGGTGGAAGAGATGGTATAATAAGGTGAATAAGTGTTGATGGGATAACATGGTCCTCATAAGGGTTCCTAGGAGACCCAATTTTGACATTGGAGAAAATCTCTTCAAGATCAACAAAAAGATTACTAGGACTAGTTGTAAGACATCCATCTAATGTGGGATTAGATCCAATTTAACTATTTTCAAAAGATAAAACTTGTAAAAAATATGTCATGATTTCATCATCCTAATGGGGATCAAAAGATATGCCTTGTGATTATTTGACATATGAATTTGAGTTATCCTCAAAAAGATAGATATAGTCATCATCCATTGCCATATCTTTGAGGGATGATGTTTTTGACAAGGAATTTGATTTAGAAACTAGTAATGAACATGATTATGATGTAGATAAAAATTTTGTTGACACTAATGCTAACCCTAATGTACATGAAATAATTCTACTAGTATAAGATTTATTATCCACAAATGACCTGTCAATGTGGGTTCTTTGATATGATGGAGGGATAATGGATTCACCAAAGCTAGGTCCATGAAAGAGAGATAAATTAAAGAAGGGAAGACTAAGTTCATGGGGATCTAAATCATCTTCAGTAGAAGATTTATAAAAGATGGGGGGACCATAAAATATGGATGTGGTGTCTTAACCTTGGCTTGGAAAGGGAAGGCCCTGATCATGATTAGGAATGGAATCTTGGCATTCCTCTTCTTGTTCACCCATAGATGTAGACTCATTTGATTCATTCTTGATTTTAATGCCATAGCAGTCAATGAGCTATTGGACTTAATTTAATAAATTATGACATCAATTAATGGTATGCCCCTAATTTAAATGATATATATAGTATTGGTTAGATTTATACTAAGAGAGCTTAGGCTTGGCAGGATTAAGATGTTGTATGGGTAGATAGACCATGTTGGTGGCAACAAGTTGTTGAAAGAGGGATTTTAAGGATATATGAAGAGGATTATATAGCCTATCTTCACTTTTTGACTTGGATGATGAAGCATTAGACTTTAAATCAGATGGTTGTTGATACAATTGGGTGGTTAATCTAATAGATGATGATGTGCCAGGATATTATTTCATTTGCTAGTATAGGAAGGGGTAGATGACTGACTATGACTAGTAGATGAAAGATTTTAATGGGACTAGGTGGTATGGAGGTTAAGAGTATATAGATGTGGATGGATGAAGACTGGAAGTAATATTGGGTGGATGGGGTCAAATTATATAGGACATGGAGTGCTCATCTCAAGGAGGTGAGAAATGAGTATATCCCTATTGTCCAAGAGGCATTAGTCAATTAGGGTATTCACCAATTTTTTTTCAAATGCCATGGATCAAGATGGGATAAAGTACAGATGATGTGATTTATTGACCCCCATTGACACCTATAGGGGAGTGGATGGAAATATTGAAGGATGAAGATGGAATGTGTGGAATAAATTTTGACAAAGGCTTGCTTTAATCTATTTTCAAGTTTAACTAGATAAGATGTTGGATGAGATAAGACAATATTTAAGTAGACCAATTTAGGATGTGAGATAGACTTTAATGACTTTAATTGGATTTGATTGAGTGAGCTATGCCAAAATCAAAGATTTTGATAGGGGCCAGACTGGCCTGAGAGATCAATTCTAACTATTGATTGGATTAAGACTAGCTCAAGACTAAGATGATCGACTCAAATAGGGTGAGACGACTTTATTGATAAGTTGATAGGATTATGATTATGATTCAAACTTGATTAGACACAAATAAGCTAATGATGAGGACCCTGATATGAGAAAGAATGTTTTGACAATGTGGAGGAGGACTAACGTATGATTATAGACTTGATGGGGTGACAAGGTGGAATATGATTGGGTTAGGTTGATAGGATGGTGGATAAGATGAGGTCAAGAACAATGACTAGTTTTGGACTAGGGGCATTGAGTAAGTCAAGGTGACATGTGATTGGTTATGGATAATGTGGAGTTAGTCCTATGATACTAGGGACGATTAATGCTAAGGCTAAGTGAAGGTAAGATTTGATTAGGATATGTTAGTGATAGAGGTACGAGTAGAGTTATATGGATGAGACTAGGATTGGATGTGACTAAGATAAGAGTGATGAAAGACAAGATGCAAGATGAAATAAGTTTAAAAGGATGTACAAAACTGTATAAAGAAAATATGTACAAGAGGATATTTGACAAGATGATATAATGATGTTATGATGATATAATGATGCTATGATGATATAAAATATGGTGATATACAATGGAGACCTAGATAAGTGTGTATAGGCTCGGTTAAAAAGCTGACACTGGCTCTCAAATAACACTGGGCTAAAAAAATACTCACCAAGTCAAGCAAACAATAAAATTAAGATTAGTAAACTGATTGAGAGTGTAACTCAATAACTGTACCATCTAATAGATTTGTGGGTAATGTTGTTTTTCGATGACCTATTATGGAATCTCCCAAATCTTCTCAAACCTATTTGTACATGACAGTCACTTGGGAGCTGATAATAAATCTAATAACAAGTCACCTCTTATGGATGATGGTCCTAATCTAGGTTAAACAGGCTCTCTAGGGGCATCCCCAATATATGCTAGGTATAGTGGGGCTATTACATCTTGATTTCCTTGCTAAGCCAACTTACTTGATTATCAATGGATTTTATATGGTTGATAACTTGATTTATCTATTACTAACTAAGCTGTAAGTCATATGTTGTTATGGAGAAGTTGTATGTTGTTTAGATTTCATGATTTCACTGCTATGAGTTAGCTATAGTGTATATTCTTTATATTGAGATCATGTTAACTTGTTATTTCAACAGTATTTTTTGATATTTATGTCGTGATGTTATAGTCTAACTACCCGCTTGTAAGTTTGATGTAGGATAAACTCATCCCTTATAGCATGATGGAGGGAGAGAATCATTAGAGAGGGTGACATAGATGGAGATACTGGGGGATGATATAAGAATGACTGGAACCCTATACACACCACATTAGACAATATATGCATTAAAACATTTCTTATGTTATCTACACTTAGATAATTACATGTGTCTGTGTTAGTTTAGATTTATCCTTAAATGATACAACCACATGTGGTTAGTTGTGTGTTAGAAAAATCAATGATTATGTGGAATTAATCTTGTATGATTATGATATGTTATTAGAGTCATAATTGTTAATATTTTTTGTGAACGTAAATTTGCACAGTTAGTAGTGTGTTACTACCGTGTGTAGGTTAACCCCATGTCTTTAAAGAGTTAATCAGTTACCTTTATGATATCCAAGAATATCATTTGGATTTAATGACTTAATATAATTTGATAATATAGGGTAAATGATCTTATATTAGCAGTATCATTATTAAGTCATTATATTTTATTACACCTTGGAAATAAAAATAAATTGGAATAAGATGACTTAGAGGGAAATTGTAAATTTAAGAAAAAGGGAAAAACAAAATAAAATTATAAAACTAAGAAAAAAAACTCATAAAAACAAAAAAGATAAAAAAGGGAAGGCACATTTAAAAACAAAAAGGACAAAAAAGCTTTAAAGTAAAACACGAAATCCATGAAAAAGGGAGATATAAATAATACAAGCAGGCAAAAGGAGAAGAGGCACAATAGTACGTGGAAGATAGAAAAGATGAGAGAATAGAAAGAAGAGGGTAACATGTGAAGTGAGGGAGCACAGATATGAGGAAGAAATTTGATAGATTATATTACTACAAATACTAGGTTGGTGGAGTTTCTTTTTCCTTATGTAAATTAGCTCACTATTGGAATGTATAATTAATATTTATTGAAGGGATTAGGGTGCTTGCATTTGGTAAAATAATTTAATGAATATGAAAATTTATATATTATTCAAACAGCTGTGATCTTTATAATGAAATGACCTAGGAATAATTTATTATATACTTATGAGACATGTATGCATAGTTGTTATAAAAAAAGATACAATGATCTACATTATTCATTACATCAATTCAAATTATTCCATGTAGCGAAATAGGTATGTAGGTTAGTATACTTAGGAGAATATTTATAAAAATCTCTACATAGTTCACATTCTATGAACTATGAATATAGGTTAGCTATCAACTATTGACCATATAAA
This sequence comes from Torreya grandis, assembly GCA_037957365.1. Lineage (NCBI taxonomy): Eukaryota > Viridiplantae > Streptophyta > Pinopsida > Cupressales > Taxaceae > Torreya > Torreya grandis. The sequence continues at coordinate 3,584,553 of JARHVA010001290.1, forward strand.
ATATGGTTATAAAAATATTCCAATCTCCTAATACCTAATAATGACATTTATAAAGTTCCAATCGAGTCATTGTCAATATAAATGTCAATGTTAGTTTAACTATTGACCTTAGGAACTATATTGGTTATTCTATATTTTTATTATTGGAAATCACTACAGGGAATCTTCCACAGTGAATTGGTATTGAAAAATATGTTATATGGTGTGTTTTATGATTTCATGTTGATCATCTGTTCATATAATGAAAATTAGAATAATCTATATACACTAATAATGACTAAATCACTTATAATGGATACAATGACTTATATTATACAACATGACATAATAATTATTAACCAACAATATAGGCTTTCTAAAAAGAGTTATGTATTGTCCAGGGATCTTTTAGTAGTATTCATATAATAGTTGTGTATATAAAACTCTATCTAAAAACATATAGTGCTTTCTAATCAATCTAGTGATCTATAAAACTGGTCTAGTGATTTGCTTCCCTTCATCATTTACTTATTGTAAAATTTGGTTTCACGATCTGATTGTAATATTTAATGTTAATCTAGTTCAATGATCTATAGGAAAGCAACAAACTATAGAGGTATACTTTAATTATTATGTTTAGTATAGCGATCTATAGAAGTAGACTTATATAGATATTCGTGGTGATCTCTATAGTTTACTTTAATTATAAATCCTTATGTGATATGTATATTCATAGTGATCTATATTCATTTAGAGCTTATAGATGAAAGACTAGATAGTTATATTCCTTTAGAGGTATATTTGAACATAAGCTATAATATTAAATATATCACTGCATATTAGAACAATTGTATCTCCATTAAAAATACTGAATATATAATGAATATGAGGAATTACATATTTAGTGAATTTATTACAGATCATAGTAGTAATATTATTGTCATTAATATTACTATCATTAATAACTATATTATATAATTATGGAGATGGAGTTGCTTAATTATAGATATTATATATAGAGTACAAAGCTTGATGCTCAGAATATGACTGTGGATGTTAATTGTGTTACATTCAAAACATATATATAATAGTTATAGTAAATAGATATAACTAATATTTATAGATAACTCAATACCTCAAAGTTGCATGTTATTATCAGGTGATAACATCAGAGTTATAACATCCAATAAAAGGAAAGGTGTTTTAAGAGTTGCTAGCTTGACCTTGTTCGCTATATGTATAGTTAGTGGATGTGAAAAGTGGTGTTTGAAACCTAAGTGCTATTTATTTTTTTACATCCATATAAGATTTGATCACTCCTTATATAATTATGGTTATGATCAGAGTTGGGGTGTGTGTTATGAAGATGCGTAGCATTCTTAATTATTACCCTATAACATTCTGGTTTTTAATACAATTTACGTAGATAAACTTACACCTAATAATGTTGTGGTTTAAAAATGTTTTTATGCCACTTGTTACAACAATGAACTTGAGCATAAGGAAGAAAATATGTGTAAAGAAAATAAAATTCCTAATTGGACTTGAAAAACATATTAGACTAAACCATTGAACTATTGAAGCTCATAGTTACACACATAGTAGGAGGGTAAAATGACTAGGGACATTTATATATAGTTGTCTGAGTACTTATATATAGTAAGAGCTAAGGATGTAATCAGATAATGGATCTAGATTATATAATTAGTCTAGCTATTATTTTGTTTGGAATAATTATTACAATTTTCAAATGTTGTATCTTAATAAACTATGGATCTAGATGTACCATAAGATGTTACTGGGACACTACATCTAGATAACAATCTGAATATAACTAGATTTATAAATATATTTTAGCTTAATTTGTGGAAGTGTGCCTATATTTGTTATAAATATAAGTCATAAGGATTCTAATGGACAGGAAACCATAACCATATGGGATAGTCTTCTAGAAATGTAATAAGTTGTTTAATAAAATATTATGTCATACAAGGTATATCCTAGTTTACGAGTATCTAACTCATTGAAAACAATATGACTGACTGTTGATATGTATATGCACATAGTAGGTAAAACATGTGTACAATACATATTATGAGTATATGAATATGTACAAGTGTTTATACTTATATAGAATATATTAGTGAATCATGATGCGTGTCTATAAGTTATAGTTCTTTTGATTGGTAGAGACTAAGTTATATATTATTTAAGGATGGGAACCTATTCACTTAAGCATACAACCTCCTAAAATATAATAAATTGTTTAAATAAAGGACTATGATTTTGTGAGAATTATGACTATCTTTATTATGACTGGCTGATAAAATTGAATAGTGTAACGATGGACTGTGATAATAGTACTTATCATAGAATGTAATATATTGAATCTACTTATGGAAATTATATGTATCTAATCCATACATAGATTATAACTAGTTGGTATAAACCATAATTGCTTGCTTATTATTTGGGATTAAGAGACATTTGACTCTTGAAATTATAAGACTGGTTGTTTGTGATTGAGTAGTGTGCTCATGTAAAATAAACTATGATATTATGGGATTTTATAGAGTGTCTTTTATTTAAAAACTATAGTCTGAATGTATGTTATACCTAGGTGGTACAAACTATAATTATTATGTCTAGTTTCATTCATACATTTGACAGATTGAATGTATGCATTTGATTATTCCTGTGCTTAGCATGTTTTTTAATTGTTATTAGGAATTAATCTATATGAAACTATTAGTTATATATATGTTAACCAAATATCGCATTGTTAGTATTGAGTAAGTAGTGAGATGGACTTCACTAGCTTACTAGCATCATAATGCCAGATGAAGGTAATCCGATCAAGTGGTGTGAATGCAATTGACCGAGCCTAGAGATCAATAACTATTGAAAAAATTGGGCTAAGTAATGTTAGTGAGACATTGTCATTTCATGTGTATGATTTACATGTTTGTGTGATAGCTTGTTATAATGGGTTTCTTTATGATACACCACATGTTTAGATTTAGAAATCATACAACATATGAGTACTAACTTGTCTCTCTGGATCTATGCACCATCTCTATCTACTCATCTATGAAGAGAGGGCCATTCCATGATGAGAATTATGTGGAGGAATGATGGTCTATGGTTGGTGTGGAAAAGTGATCGAATGATGCTTTCCCTCCCCACATCAGTACTTATTTGAAGATGACACTTGAGGTTGCTAGAGATATTGGAGTTTAGGAACTCATGCTCCATGGAGATTTGTAATTTATCTTGTATATTTTACATTGTATAGTATTTATTATTATTGAGACATAAATCTTATGAGATATAATCATTTACTTCTTTGTACTTTGGCAACAATGGTTGTATCATTATACTAGTCGTGGTTGGGTATTTATAAGTACTATCCATATTTGGTTATGAAATGTTTCATATGTTGTTAGTGATCAGTGATTCTTAGATGTCACATGATTATTTATAATTAATACTTAGAAGTGTTAGATCGAGATTACTAAATAGATTCTCATAGTGATTTCTAATGAAAGAATGTGTTGATAAAATTAAAAAAAAATTATAACATTTTTCTAAGTCAAACCTAATGGGGTAATTATAAGTGGAATAAAAACTGTGGCTCAAACTCTAGGACCTAATGAGTCCATTAGCATTTTTTTATCCTTTTGGTTACCAGTGTGAACCTAAATAACATCTTGCTAATTAGGAAAATCTCAAGATGCAAGAGCAAAGGTAGTATTATATTGGTTAAGTGAAGTGTATTTTGGACTTGTAGTGCCTTAGTGCAGAACCATATTACACCATGATTGGAGTTTTGAGACTTAGTATATCCTCCTATATGGCTTGATGACTATTGTAGATAATAAACATCATTGAAATGCTATGTGGTACATTGAGTGTGTACCCTTGGGACTACTCACACCCTCTTAGAGTTATTAAAGGGTTGGTTTATTAAGTGTCTCGATGGTAACAGTTGTATATGATGTTTGGGTAGGCAAGTGCATAACATAGTTCATGAGTTATAAACAAGATATTTATACCATATTTTTGATCATTTATATCGAACACCTTGAGAGTGATTACATCTTTACTTGGTAATCAATTCACCTCTGCCATTTGTGTTTTGTTTTATGAATGTTTAAAAAGTATGGGATGATTCACACTTAAGAGGATGTGCATGTTAGATAGAGTTTTATGTCTTATATAGGAGAGGGAATATTAAAGATTATTTATGGATTGACACCACCTATTGTGGTGGGAATTCTCCTTATAGTGTAGTTATCTTTGTTGAGGACTTCAATGTGTTAGGAGTTGGATCATGAGTTGGCACCCCATATGTTTATATGGAATGGGAAGAGGTGTCAGATCACATAGTTAGTATAGAGGTAAGTTTTTATTGTCTCACCCTCCTTTGACATCATTATAATCCCATTGAGTGGATTCATATTTTTCATGATGTTGATTTAGTGTTTCCTTAATCAAAAACTTGTTTTTTTAATGATGTTTTGATAATATTCCTTGGAGTTTATGGAATAGTGTCTTCTAAATCTTGTTGATAGGAAATTTTCAGAAATTGAATAGATTGATGCATCTATGTGGTTAGTATTTTTATTTTTTGTTGTGGAAACAAATTGTGATACTACACTTACAGATTTGGTAAGTGCGTAGTGATTATGGTAACTTGGGTTGCCTGTGTTTTCTTCATACCGTGTGAGGGTATTTAAGAGTTTTGTTGTTGAGATGTTAGTTCACTACTTTCCACTTGTGGATTTTTAGAGTCATACTTTCCATTGCTACTTTATCTAATCTTGTGAAATTAGACCATGTGGAGTGGTGAACCCTGAATTTCTAATGGTTCTAGAATAAGATTTACAAGTTGATGATAATCACTATGTTATGATTTACCCTTGATTAGATTGGTATTATTATCATCTTACTAAAAAAAATTATTTTAATGAGACATTTATACACCTCTACCCAGAGCAAATGTGGATTTGGATGTACGAGACACCTTATTAGTCTAAGGGGTTGAGATAGACTTATAACTTGTTATGTAACTAATCGAGCAAGTGGGAAGGGATCAACTCGTTTGTTCCTTTTATCAGGTTTTAAATATAGTGTGATCCATGGCCTTTATATGTTATGTTAATTTTAACATTATTTCCTCTTAACTATGAATTTAATAGAATAGGGTAAGTTGTGAACTATGATACTCGTTATGTTTGGATGGTGGTAACTTAATACAATTATGAAATTATTGTATGTTTTTTATTGTAATGTATGTTGGTACATCTAAAATTATTTAACATATATCATTGCTTTCTATGATTTGTTTGTATGAAATTGTGATTCATTGAACCTTGTGCACATTTTGGAGATCATTAGGTCATGGAGACCTAAGGGATGAGTGGTGAATTAGGAATGTGAGTACTAAGAGATGAGAGTGGACCCTTGTTAGTCTCACATTGACTTAGTAGTTATTGAGTTTGGATGTGACAAGGGGAGCTTGTCACATCCAAGATTTAGTAGATGGGACTTGTTAAATTTAGATGTATGGCCATACACATGTATAATGTGGAATGTTTATTCCTTAATTTTGTATACATTGGAAATGTAATATTTCTAGTTCATATTCATTGTCATACTTGTAAGAGGATACATGGAGTATTAGTAGTATTGACATGTTATACTTATCCAAAAATATGTAGAGTAGAGATGTTATTAACTTATACACATCATTCTTTCCAAGTTTCCTAAACACTTTTCTTCAGAATGAGAAAAACACTCTCTAGGATAGAGAGATGCGCAGATGGGACCAAGAGGCTTTGAGGAACTCTTCCTAGTCATTTGTTTTGGATTTTATGATGATCTCATGTGCTTTTAGTTGAATCCTAAATTTGGGAAGTAATAAAACTTTCACTAAGATATGTGGGGCCCTTTAAGGTATCAAACAAGGTCATTCCTATAATATATAGGATTGTCTTACCAATTCTAAACCCTGATTTGGTTATGATAAGAACCAATCAGAGCAAGTGACACTCAAAAACTTTATTTGCATAATATGGAGATGTCACAGTGCTAGGTCTAGTGGGACCAATACTATGATAATAGTACTACTTGGGAGGACTATGATGAATTCTACAGGCAAATTTCATATTTATTTACTTGATTTGATACTTTATACTATGCTATTTTTCTATTGAACAATGTTTTTAACTCAAAACTTATGTTTGAATAAGAGTCATTCATAATGATGACTAGCTTTGGGGGTAAGGATGTTACATCTTGATTTACTTGCTAGGTATAGTGAAGTTCAAGTGTGTATAGGGTGTTGTCTAATGCCTGGTTTAGAGAATTAAATCTTCCCTCTCATGGAAGACTTGTATGGGGTCAACTTATTAACCTAATGACAACTATACTTGATATTTATACTCCATTGAAAAATAAAGTGTGGATTAATGCATGGTGGTGAAATGCATAGTCATTATCCACCTAAGACTATGGCAAGTGCATGGTTGTGAATTCCACCTCACATTGCCCCTAAAAAATAAAAATGGGAGGGTTTGTTATTGGTTTTTGATCCACTCCCCGCTAGGATGTAGGGAGGAGAACATACTCAAATGTAGCCCTTGAGTAACATTCAAGCAAGCAAATTTTTTTATTAATTAATTAAATAAGTGAGATATATACAAAATATATACAAGATATTTTTAAAAATGCTAAAATATTTGATAGGTGTCTTGTAAAGCAAGTGATTAGTAGTTTCAATTAAAAATATTTAGGGACAACCTACAAGATAAGACACTAACAAAAATATGATCTGCAAGAGAAGATGTTACTAGGCCAAAAAAGCCACTAGATTCAGTCTCGTAAGAAATGAAATGTTAGTTTAATAAGTTTTAATAAAAATATTAAAAAAATTGTAATTTTGCACTATAACTTTTTTAGATGAGGGGTCACGATGTAGGGGTTTGGGGGTGTTAGGCCCTAGCAGGGTCAAGGGGAAAAACACTTTATGGTGTTCCCCTTTTTATGAAGCATGGGATATACTGATTCATAGTATATCATATATCTTTTACTTAATCAAATTCATTTACTTAGTCACACATTCAAGATATGTAATAAAATTGAAAGCAATAACATGCACCACGAGAGAGAGAGAGAGAGAGAGAGAGAGAGAGAGAGAGAGAGAGAGAGAGAGAGAGAGAGAGAGAGAGAGAGAGAGAGAGAGAGAGAGCATATTTTATGTGGGAACCCAAAGTGGGAAAAACCATAGAGAACAATCTCAAGTATATAAATGAGTACCAACTCAAGTTTACAATGTTTTCAAGTACCAACTTATAGGAGCACCAACCCCTTTGCTGAGAACCAACACAACAATGATTCTTGGGCACCAAACCACAAGAGTACCAACTCCTCTTGTGTTTAAAATACCACTATCTCTTAATTTTGCTTTCTAAACAAATGATAGCACACTACTATATCTCTTCTCTTTTCTCTAATATCCTCTAGTTTTCTTAGCTAGATAAAATCATTCACTTCCATAATTCAAAATGGCTTCCCAAGCCTCCTTTTATAAACTTCCAAAAGACCTTTGGCATTCGCCCTTTGACACCTTTCAATTCACATAGAAAATGGCACCAAAATTGTCTTGCATGACCCTTCAAATTCCTCAAGGTGACCCTTCATGGGAAAATGCATCCTTTCCCTCTTCTGTCTTTATCTGGTGACTCTTCAAATTCCTCAAAGTGACCCTTCATGGGAAAATTTGTCCTTTCCCTCTTTTGTCTTTACTTGGTGACTTTTTGACTTCCTCATGGGTCCTCTTTTATCTTTATGCAACCAAAAATATATCCATTGATATTTAATTAATATTAACACACTTTAGCCAAGATATGAACATTAAAAACACCTTTAGATATTAAATTCTATATTGCTAGACTTTTGACATCAATGACAATATTTCCAATAATCTCCCCTTTTGTTATTTATGGCAACCTCAAACTAAAATTGCAACATTCTGAAAACCTGTACTACACATTCCAACCTGAAATTGAGAACTGCATAAATTACAAATTGATCCAACTAAAAACATATAGTAACTCCCCCTTACTGTAGCATCCTATTTTTTGGACTTATTCCTATACTTTTCCCACTTTGACATTAATGGAAAAGAGTTTGTCTTGGAGCTAACACTTATCTCCCCTTCAACTGATATACAAATTAATCTGTCAACTCATCTTCATGACTTTCTTGTCATGCAACACAACCAAGGCCCAACAACATCCACCATGCTTCAATTTTTTTGTTAAAGTGTCTCCTTGAAGCCTAAAAGAGACACCACACACAAAGGGTCCTAGAACAAAATTAACTTAGGATATGCCCACATCTCCTCTGTTACTTCCTTGATCTTCTTGCGTCCATAAGACTGATTTATTTCTCTTAAAATTTGTTTAGGCATGTCTAACTTCTTGACTCACTAACCTCAACACCCATGATGTTTTTCATCTTCTCAACTCTTGCAACTGTCTTATATTGACAAGGATCATGCTCAAGTGTAACAAGAGATTCTATTTGATCTATAGGCTCTTCAGGATTAGTATTCATTATTTTTCTTGATAACAAGAGTTCCACACAGTCCTTATCTAATTCTTTCTCCATTGTAGTGAGCAATCTATTCTCACTCTTAGACTCAACCTGATCAACCTTTATTATCTTAGGTCTCCAAACCTGAGTTTGGCCCTTCTCATACCTTCTTGGGGATTTGTATCCTTTTACATACCTTGAGGATCTCTTTACTCCATTTGGACATAATTTAGCAATATGGCCAACCTTATGACAACAAAAACAAACAATGTTTCTCATACCTTTTACTTATAGATGACTAAAATCTCTCTTTGATTGATTACTTCTCCTCAAAAAATCTATTTCCCTATGACCATCATGATGAAAAACAAAACAATGGCCATGAAAATAATTGGAAAACTTGAATGCATTGGGCTGCCTAATTGGCTTCTTCAATTTGCCTTTAAAACTTGCATCCTTCTCACCTTAGATTTATATTTCATGATCTTTTTCAACCTTGATTATGAGCCTCTCATGATTATCCTTCAAATAACCTAATGCAACATTCAACTGATTACACTCTTCTTCTCTTGATTTCAAATTTGAATATATAACCTCTAGCTAATTCTTAAGATCATGAATAAACATCTTATCTTCTTTTTATTCTATAACCAAATTAGAATCCAAGATACATACTTGTTCCTTAAGAGCCTTGACCACATATTTCAACTCTTGATTCTCCTTCTTTAGCTACTAATGATTGGTGAGCACCAACCCACATGAGCACCAACCCCTTTTATGTATAAAACACCACTATCTCTCAATGTTGCTTTCCCAACAAATGATAACACACTACTATATCTCTTCTATTTTATTTGCTCTCGTCTACTCTTCTTAGATAGATAAAATCATTCTCTTCCATACTTCAAAATGGATTCCCAAGCCTCCTTTTATAGCCTTCCAAATGACCTTTGGCTTCACCCTTTGAGACCTTTTAATTCACATGAAAATGGTGCCAAACTTATCTTGCATGATTCTTTGAATTCCTTAAGCTGACCCTCCATGGGAAAATGCATCCTTTCTCTCTTTTGTCTTTATTTGATCACTCTTTAAATTCCTAAAGGACCTTTCATGGGAAAATGTGTCCTTTCCCTCTTTTGTCTTTACTTGGTGACTCTTTGACTTCCTCATGGGCCATCTTGTGTCTTTATGCAACCAACAATATATTCATTGATATTTAATTAATACTACACGCTTTAGCCAAGATATGAACCATAAAAACACCTTTAAACATTAAATGCTATATTGCTAGACTTTTAACATCAATGACAATATTTAAAACACTTGTAGGGTTGGGGGGAAATGCCCTTGATGTGCTCCCTATCATAGTACAGGGTAGGTTTAAGGGGTATCACCCTCGATACTAAACTTAATTTGAGACTTGTGAAACCTTTGGAATTGATCAAAATTAACTAAAAATGATCCTAAAAATGCACTCAAGAGAGATAATTTTTGAAGAAAAGTATAGATCAAAATCGCTATTGGTTTGATCAAAACCACAAATACACAGTCAAAATTTCAAAACTAATTCCAAAAAAGGTAATATTGTAGCTAACAGTCAAAACTGCCACCATGAAATATACGGTTTTGTAGGCAATTACGCTGATAATGACCATGCAGTTAGACAAAACTACTTGAGGCTAGTGCAATACTATAACTAAGAAAATCAATACTATAACTTAGAGATATGTGGTTTTATATATGGTGACTTTGTGGTTAGGCAAAATTGCCTATGGCTAGTATAAAACTACCAATGGCTATCAATACCACCTATTTTGAAATGAAGTTTTGTAGTTGATGGGAAAACACTATATTTAGAAACATGTTATAAAATGATATACTTATAATGCCAAAAGGATATTTTATGTTGTTCAAATCAGATTTTTACCATGTGCTATCAAAAAAATGTATTGAAAAACTACACTAAGTCAAAATTGCCTATGGATATACAAAATTGACTTATGGACATAAAAAATGCCTTTATCGAAAGGCAGTATTTCAAAGATTAAAAACTTGATAGTATATATAGAATATGAAAAATATGTAGACTATTTAATAGGATAAAAACTTTATGCAAAAAGTTAGATATGTATCATAGAATTAATAGCAACTAGTATCTATTGAAATCTTACAAAACTGACTCTACAATCTACAAAACTGCATGTTAGATTCAAAATCACCTCTGTGATTAGGTGATATTACTCTAGATAGTCAAAGGGGGTTTAGATATGTTTGCTGTTTCTATGGACAAATTCTCATCTTACCTGTAAACAAATGACAATCAAACAGAAATAATAAAGTTGTTATCAAGCAAGAGTAGTTAGTGATTTAAGCCTAAGTTAAAATTACCTCTTACAAAGGAAAAAATGTAACTGAAAATCAATACTATGACTAAGGATATGACGTATTACATAAGATATTCATAAAGGTGATTTAGGGGTTATAAGTTATGTATACATAAGATCCCTCCCCCATGCAATTAGATTATTAGCAGACATAAGCAATAACGATTATCAAAAATAAAAAAAACATAGAACCTAGTTATTAAAAGTTCTATGAAGATCAAAACTACACTTGTTTGGGGCAAAAATACATTTTTGCTCTAGTAATAGTTTCAATTAGCACTATATTACCCACTCAAGTTGTAGTTCCAATTATAATTGTAACTCAAACAACTATCATAAGTATGCAATTTCCATCTTTAGGTCATGCCACATCAACACTATAGTTCTTTTTGGTATAGATACATGCCTAAACTATAAATTAGGTCTATTTTTAGTGGGGCTATTTTTGTATCCAAGATTTCTTTGGACTAAAGATTATTATTCATGATTGTATTATATATATATACACATCATGCATGAATTTTGACACATAGTCTGTTATTAGATAATGTAATTTTAGACTTTGATTTAGAGATGAGGCATCCCCATCCCAAGCTTATATGTACTTGTATCCTCCTAATTCCAAAAGGAGGAAAATTATGTTTATGGAGATAAATAAGAAATACTGTAGGTTGTTCTGCGATTTGTCTTGATGTGAAAATCTTACTCTTCTCAAAATTTACAATTCATAGAGGAAGTTTTTAAATTATGTTATTTATAGTATTTAGGTTGTGTATAAGTGTTATTTTAATATGGTTATTTATATTTTGTAGTAGTTGATTTAAATACTTTGTGTGTAATAATCATAATCTCCCTTTGTAGATGTGCAATTGTGATATTACGAATATAACAACCTTTTATTATATGAACTAAAGTTCACTATATTTTATTTTCTTAGAATTTTAATTATGTTTGACTATTTTTGTGCTAACATTAACTTGGAGTAAGCTTTGGTTTCCTGACTACTTTTCCAACCCATTCGAGGTAAACAATTACTCTTCTCACCATTGTTCCACCACTAGGTTGTTTACGAAATTCAATATCCTGTAAATTATGCCTTGGAGTGAATATTTATTCACCAATCCTAAAATGTTAGAGGCTACCTCATAAGTTTCCTTGATATGCATAAAACCTTCATCAACATATAAGTCTATGATTTTTAAATTACAACCATGTTAAACTCAAATAAAACACTAAATTCTCATAATGCACACATATAGTTTTGTTGTTCACAAATTACAACCATATTAGGCTCAAAGAAAACATTATGTACTCATAATGCACATCTAAAATTATATTGTTCGTAAAGTATAGCCATATTAATCTCAAATAAAATCTTAAAAACTTATAATGCATATATACATGTCTACTATTCATAACATACAACCATATTAGGCTCAAATAAAACATTACGAACTCATATTGCACACCTACAAGTCTGTTGTTCATAAATTAAAACCATATTAGGCTCAAATAAAATATTATGAACACATAAAGCATACCCACATGTATATTTCTTGTAAAGTACAACCATATTAAGCTTAAAGAGAATAGTACAAACTCATAATACATACCTATAGGTCAATCTATAGGAACTATGTGTATTTTGTAGTAGTTGGGTGTAACCTGTAACAACTGGGCTGCATCTTGTAGTAACTAGGTGTAACTTTTAAAAAGTCAATGCAACCTATATAAATGGGATGAATCCTATAGTAATTGAGTGCAATTTGTAACAATTAGAGGCAAGACTATAAAAGCTATGTTGTAACTCTCCTAAGTATGGTTTAAGGTTATCTCTTATTTTATTTTATGCATAGTTATAGATTTATGGTTGTATCTACCTATATATTAGGAAATCTAAATAAAATGATGCCCCTTTTATGTCATTTCATCAAATACTTGGCTTGCATCTTATAATTATGGATCATAAAGGTAAATAGTTCTCATTGACATTTTGTCAAACACTCAACTTACATCTTACAAGTGTGGCTCACAAAGGCAAATGGTTCTCATAAACATTTCATCAAACATTTGGCTTGCATATTACAAGTGACTCATAAATGTAAACAATTCCTATTGACAATTCATCAAACACTTGGATTACATCTTACAAGTGTGTCTCATAAAGGTAAAAAGCTCTCATTGACATTTCGTCAAACACTTTGCTTGTACCTTACAATTGTGGCTCATAAAGGTAAATAGTTCTCAATGATAATTTGTTAACACTTGGCTTACATATTACAAGTGTGGATCATAAGGGTAAACATTTTTCATTTATATATCATTTTCATAGCTTGAACAAATCACAACTATTTCTTTCTATTCTATGCTTTTTCTATTTCAATTTAGATCTATCCAAGGCTTTGAAACAACCATTACTCATCTGACAACAACTTCCAATCTAAAATTTTATTTAATAAAAGTGAAAATGGAAATGGTACTTGCCTTTAAAATGATTCTTTAGTTTTTAACTATCTACAACAAGTAAAAATGCATATGGTTTCTCATCCCATGAACTTAACTCACATAATCTCTAGGGTTCCTTATCCTTCCTTCAAATATAAAGCCAGATCTCCTTTCCTCTGAAGATAAACTCACCTTAAAAATTTAAGGTAGTTTTTATGAATTTTCACTAGACTATAACCTTCATGTAAGCTATTTTAATTGATTTATGCCATTAAAACTAACAATTTTTTTAGTGCATTGACTTATCAACTGAACCTCAACATGCAATTTCGGTAACTGGTGCATGGTGGAGTTTAAAATATCCCCCCAAAGTCTACATTTTTGATGTATTATTGCCATTTATGCAATATAATTTTATCATCCAAGCAATAATAATGAAAAATTCAACAACATCCAAAACATCCTCATTCCTTCTTCTTATTGTGGGTTTTCTACCCTAAAACTAAATAATATGATAATTTTTTAAATGTCAAGTTTTAATATTCATAAAATTTCAATTTCGTGGTCAATAGATTAAGAAAATGACCTTATGGTTGCCTCTAACACCTTTCTCACCATTTTATTTTTATTTGCAATTACACAAACACTTTCATTTTACACAAGCATACCTTAACAACTTGCAAGTTGTTCAACTCACATTAAGGTAAAATTTTTACTAAGTATATTTATATCGATTTAAATAGCCACTTGAAAATCGGCTAAGGACCAATTACCTTGAATTTTATGTTAAACCAAATGATAAACATAAAATTTAAACCAATCCAATCCCATGGCCTATCTACATAGTCCAACTAACCAAGGTATCACTAAAAATTCCTACAAATGCAATTACAAGAAAACATGAAGAGGACTTGTGTACATTTTTATGGGTTCTTAAGAGATTTGGTACATCCACAAATTGTCATGTTCTACCTCCATCTCCATTATGATTCCCTCCATATAGAAAAATACTTCGCAGGGGGTAACATATATGTCCTACATCCATCTTAAGCTAAATAAATGGTAGTTATCCCAAGACACATTTAATCATAACTCATAAATACTTAAAAATAATAACAACTTCCTGTTGAACAATTGTATTCCAATCTATCATAATCAATGTACAACCATATATATCAACATGATACAATGACATATATATTATAAAATCACAAGTATAATCACTAGTGAATATCATCTCAACCATGTTGTAGTAACAAAATATGCAAAGTGAATATATTAGCAAGAACAATCATATTTACTACGCCAACTAACACAGATATCCATCTTAGCATTAAAATCACATTAAAACATAAAATTTATTCCATAAGGCATTATTTAAATACTATTGTTTATTCTTCTATTAGTAAGTGAAAATGAGACGTGACACTCTACGACAAGCCAACTAAATTACTCATTTCAAAAGAAAAGAGTTATATATTAAAAAAATATGTAAGCATGTGATAACATGATTATATTATCTCATCATAAGAAGATTAGATATATTGAACATTTATGAAACATGTATCCTAAGACATACATGTATCATGTCAAATAGATATAGCAATGACACATGCAATGATAGTCATCATAGTAAAAAAATTAGAAGCACTGAATAATAGGCATGTTGAATGTGTATGTTATGTATTATGGTATCACACACAAGTAGAAGAATGTGTGATATAAATCACACCATCACAAGCTCAACAAAAAACCTAGATGTATCCACTTATAACACATAAAGTTACATGTAATGTTATGGCCATGACATGCACAAGTAAAGCAACATGCACAATAACACATAATGTCAATAGAGTAAGAGTCACATCTATGAGAAATATTCAATCATAGAATTAGTCACACAATGAACAACCATTGTCATGTAGAGTAAGAGTCACACATTGTAATACACAACATCATGCAAATTAAGATTCACATAGAGGAGTCACACAATATAACACACACTCAAGTATCACACCATGCAATATGTAGCAACATTAATCATGCACATAAAAAGTAAGGCTAATCTACACAATCAATGTATGTTATCATCACACATAGTAAAATATAATATCGATATAATAGTTCACCATAAATAGTAAGCATGAGAGCAATTCATGTGTAATAAGTGTATGTAGCTCAATATGATTAATAAAATGGTTATAGAAAGATGTAACATGTGTAAGATATACTAATATGCTCCCAATGTAGGCATGCCCCTAATGTAGGAAGGTATCTCCTAAGTGTAGGAATGTCTTGCATTTGAGTGACCATGTCATATATAACATGTATGTCCTACATCCCATTCATGTATATTGTGAAATATATGTGCATAGAAAAAATTGATATATAATCTACCATGTATGCACTAAATCATAAATGAATAATTTAAACGAGTAACACATGTCATGTATAGGCCATGGTTTTTTATTTTTGGAATATTTTTATTTTTTTATATTTTTGAAATATTTAATTTTGAATTATGTTCATGTTATTCAATGATCCCATCAATGGAATATACATATATAAGTCTAGGTTCAATCACTATGAACCTCATACACCGTGGGTGAGGATTAATGTCAAAATCAGAGAAATGAACACGTGTTGTGGAATAACCATTATTGTTGTCATAATGAAGTGGATCGTGTATGTGGCATGTAATGAAAGTAGTCAAAGTACCCTGTGAATTATATTAAATGCTCAGATATTGTGTTAATGTTTGTTACAAAACTGTGTTGAGAAAATGAGATAGATTGTGCCGCTAAGTCATAAACCAACATACTGATATTGTGGAGCTCAATAATATGATCATTGATCAAATATTATATTTTATGTCTCAAAGTGATGCATCTATTAGTTGAATGTCAAGTGCATTTAATTTAATTTTAGTATGACTTATTGTCAAATCCCTTTGATGGTGCCTTATTTATATCAACCTCTTTGTTGGGAAGGAGAGATATAAGATTGCACTCAAGTGACTCATGTAATATGTTATGATAAGGTTCACATAATTGTGTAAATTTCTTCCTTTGTGGGGTTGATAGGACAACCCAATTAGTAGATTGTGATAGTATAATGTGTTACCTTTGCCTCATTAGTATTATGGGTGATCTATATTTGTATTATTGTGATCATTCATTGATCTTTAATCTTTGAAATGTGTCTTCATAATGCACAAATATTATCAGTGTGATGTCCAATTACTCTATGATAAAAATAATTTGGTCTTCCTTTTTAATTCTATCACTCATAATGTTCTCTATGTTAGGTAATAGATAAAGTAATTAAATACTTATCAAGTAACATATATATTATAGTATATAGTTTATCTTATACATTTGTTTAATATATAATCTGATAGTTTGTTCTACAACCATGATCTCTATGTTATTTACTAAATCTATCATAAATGCTTTGTGTGCACCCTTAATACACATTGCAGTGTGTTATATCTCTTTCTTGCTCTGTATGTTGTGCCTTGTGCCTCTTAAAGCACCATAATTATTGATCACCACAAAAGGATTCATGAAGCATAATTGAGGATCCTATAAAGATATAGGGCATTGGCACTATAAAATTTAAATTCACCCACATTTGATATAAACTATTTTAAAATGAAAAAAATGATGATATTAAATTGTTTAATTTTTTTTAATTAAAATAATTCATTTAATTTTATTAAATTTTAAAAAATATTATCATAACTATAAATTTGAAAATATTGTTATTAACATATTTTGCATTTTAAGGTGCAAATGATAGCTTATGTTATCTATCAATTCACTCCAAATGTAACTAATAGTTTATGTATTTATCAGTTTACTTGAAAGCACCAAAGTCTTAAACTCTGTATTAAAATTGTTGCTGTATACTTTCTTCAATTTGTATGCCTTCTCTACCTCTTGCACAAAATAATATTTAAACAATGAATATAAATATAAATAAATAATAGAGAGTGGGGGAATTGAGAACCGGATTTTCTTTTTCGTGTGTCTGTTTAGTGTATACCCTTTCTTGTATTTGGGTTCTTTATAACAATTGGAGTATGAATATAATTAAATTAGGGTTTCTTTCAATTAAACTGTCACAATTAATGGGCTCTATTCAGTCAAAATTGTATTCAACAAATATCATATATATATACACAAGGTTTTTTTTTTTTTTTTTTTAATTAAAAAATTGTGAGAAAAAGGAGTGAATTCACATAATGGTGCATGATTCATCCTCCTGGCCAAAGAAGGGAAAATTGTTGGTATAATTGTGATGGAATTGGTGTTGTGGTTCCTCTTTTGCAGGATTTTCCTCTTCTTTCAAGCGTTGCACACGCCTTCCAGTCTTGCGCGACAGTTTACGTATGATTTTATCAGAATCCACGTTGCCTTCTATGTTTACAGTAACTTTGTTTCGATTGGAGTCTATATGGAATCCATTCATTCCTGCACAATCATAATCATAAAACATTCGAATAGAAATAGAAATAACAGTAGAATTAGAAATGCAATTTGATTACCTTCTATATTGAGAAGGGCTCTGCGCATTTTCTCCCGGCATCCATGGCAGCCAACATTAACCTTCATCACTATGGTGCTCATCTTCTCTTCCTGCATCGAATATACAGAATAGAAACTCATTTATATCAGGCATTGAAATCGATCGATGATGACTGAAACATGTTTCATTAAAGTAAGCAAACATACCTCTGCCATGTTATACAAGTAAATTTTATCTGGATAAACGAGCTTTTTTAATAAGGATGAGATGGGAAAAGATAATATTGATTTATGGTTGGTGTAACAGGTGACCTATCGAACACACTGTGATCTTGTTTTGAAGATAAATCTGGTTGGTCGCCCTCCATTTTACAATTACAAATTATATGAATACAACTCTTTCCTTAAAAAACAAACCAAGGAAAATGAAATACACGTGTCTTAACCTTCCTAACAAATATATTTTAGACCAATAATATATATAAAACGCATGTTATGGATAAGATATGCATATGACTAGATATCCGACCGAAGAGTATTAAGCCGACACGTTTAATCCATTCTTCACCTACCTTAAAATATTTGGAGTTAACAAATTCTTTGACATGTTTCGTTTAGTTTAATTTAATTTATATTCTAATGTTCAACAAAGATAAAAAAATTGGTTTATGTCATTCTTAAAGATTTAATCTAAATAAGATACAGAAGGAAATAACACATCTTAAAGAATATAAAATACAAAATTAAATTTAAAAAGAGTATTTGGAAAGCCCTGTCAATAGATTATAGTATCGTGAAGATGCTAAAAAATTAGGAAGGTTTCACATAGTGAGATGAAATATATTGTTTGAAAGAAATACTTCAAACATTCAATATAATAAAGAAGTGTGTGAGGAGTATGACACAATATGAATCACTGGGTCTACATTTTGTAGGGTTATCATATAAGCTGGGTATCTGGCCACAAGACCTTTTCCTTCTAATAGTGTGAGACAAAGAGAATCACAATGTAATTAGCTTAGTGTAGGTCCCCTAGGGGACTTATTTCTGAAAAATCATCAGCAAAGGTTGAACATCTCCCAAAAGAAATGGGCTAAGCATCTATCTAGTCTTCATATACTATAAGTATCTAGAGAGAACTAAGTGAATTTATAACCTCTTATCTCATAATAAGGAGAGTGCATTTGAAAATAAAATGGCCCTCGTCTCATTCTCCAAAGAGAAAATCTAACAAAAGCAATGTTCCTAAGAGATACGATGGGCTATCTCAATGTAAATATGATGGGAGTAAGCTTTGAGCTGAGTGATAAGAAGCCTCATGCTACAAGGTATCTGGAGTTTGATGTGCCCCAAGAGTTGGATGAACCCATCATGGAAGTGAGGATATTAGATTAAGTAGTATCAATTAAATTTTTGAGGAGAGAGGTTCTCTATGATCAAACCATATGGACTAGTGGAGGTATGATATGTAAATCTCAGTACAAATTCCATTGCTTATTTCTATCTTGTAAAGATCAGGGGCATCCACTGGGAAGTTATGTGAGAGTGCCCTATTAGTATTAAGATTAATGAGGTGAAGTAACGACGAGTCTTTCCCATACTAACAAGAATCAAGCCCACGGTCTGCCTCCTCCACATGGGATATTATAGTAAGCTATCAATATCTAAGATGATTAATCTTGATGTTACCCAATTATATTAGTCTATGAAACATTGCCACCACAAGAAAGATTAGTGAAGCAACGAGTGGGGTTGTGCCAAATTCTCCAAGGATGATAGTCTGAGGGAATAACTGCTTAGAATGAAAATGTTTCGATAACTTCATGATAAACACTTTCGCTATTAATTTATGGTCCTTTGCTCGAAGGTATGGTCCCCAAATATCACACCCATATAAGCGTGTAGGTGTGAAAAATGAGTGAAAGAGGTGGATCTTCATTTGAATATCTTGAAATTGAAGTTGAAAAAATTACTTTTCAAATATGGTGAGAGATGTGTATCCCTTATTCTATCTAGAATCTATACCTGGAGTGAAGCTAAAGCATGGTTTGTAGAAGAGGACCCCCAAATATACATATTGTAGACACCTAGTTTTGGTACAAAATTGGTTATTTTCTATGGTATTAGTGTATTAATGTTTTTTTAGATTGTTGGCTTAGATTAATATTCTATTGGTGCTTTTATTATAATTTTTTGAGATGTATGACACTTACGACATCTTTGTTTCACTTTATGACTTTTTATTCTTGTTTGTACAACCATTCTCTCTCTCTCTCTCTCTCTCTCTCTCTCTCTCTCTCTCTCTCTCTCTCTCTCTCTCTCTCTCTCTCTCCTCTCTCTCTCTCTCTCTCTCTCTCTCTCTCTCTCTCTCCATATTTTTTTTTCTTTAGTGTGTTTCAATTTTCAAGTTGTATTACTTATTCCTCTATTTTGTTCCTATTGATTTTGGTTTTTGACCAAAATTGAATTGTTTGATATTGGCCATGACTAAGATCAAGTCATTCAATTTTGGTTAATTTTATTTTATGGGCCACTTGTTCCTCATTTCTCTTTTATCATTACAATTTGCTTATTTTTCTAGCTTTCTATGAATGATACATGTTGACTTGCACCCCAATAAGGTGTTAATTTCAACTCAATAAGTACATAAGTACATGGATGTATTAATGCATTTAGGAAAAATAATTAATCAAGTGGACAAACTTTTATTTTATTGAGAAGCCATCTATTGAGGTGTTAAAAAATAATTGCATTGTGTATATACTTAAATTTAGTCATACGTACTTGAAAATGTTAATTTTTGATATATCTTACACCACTTGACCTACCCTCAAGTACATGACTCTCATTCTACATTCCCCTGGCCATTTATCTATATGCGAGCTTAACCCCCTATTCATCATCACTACTAAACATGAATTTCTAAGTCAATTCTCAAATTACCTTATATCACTCTTAGATTGCTTCCAAACTCAAGATAGTTGTCCACAATTTCTTTGGACAACTATGCTTTCGTGGATTTTTCCCTGTGCCATTTAATGTCTAGCTTCTAAAATTTTAAATATTCATATGGTGGGAGAACTATGTGTGTTTGATTCTCTCCTCAGAGTAACTAGATATGTAGGTAATGTTAATAATCAATGAGGGTGATTTGGGTTAGCCCAACACATTATGTATACACATAGTATTTTTAGATTTTATCATTTACTGATATTTTCTCTCTTACAAGAACCTGTCGAGTTTCAATTTCTTTGAGTGCATGCCTTAAAGGGTGCACGAGGAAAGGGGTGGTCAAAACATTAGTGCTTTAAAAGATTGTTGGTCAACTATATCATTACCTAAACCCATTACAAATCCTACTTATCCAACTCCCTAAATAATCAAATTATGTCTATCTATTTCCCTAAGTAATTGTCCTTTCAAATAACCCCTAAATAAGTAAACACCCTCTTTTCCTACTAAGATGGCCAGGTTAACCTTGTCATAAAATTTAAAGCACATATTATGGAATTAAGTCAGCTATTTTGACATAGTTTGATTCATAATAGTAACTTTTTATTAAAATTGGGTTGTGTTAGCTGACCTTGTCGGCTAAAATTATGAAAGGGTTGGGACTTAACCATTACTATAAATTCAAGGCTCATTTCAATTAAATAAAGAGGAACATTCATTTTATTATTATTCTAGATTGTAATTTTGTTACATCTACATTTCAAGGAGCCATTGCTTAGGGTTTGCCTTGGAGAGAAGATAACTTTTTTGTGGGAAGTCTTGGATGCAAAGTAGGAGTATTTTAGCCTAGAGTTTATTTCTATAGTGTGATCGTTACAAATCTACAACAACCTCTTCCAAATCACCATTGGACAAGGGAGATATTGAGACTCGATAAGTTCACCCAAAGGTAAGTATCTCTAACTTTTACTAGTTAATTTGATAAATAGATATTGCACAAAGTAATAAGTTTTGAATGTATGACTCATTTCTTAAATATTAACTCTATAATTAAACTTAAAATAGCTATAGGGTATTATTTTATTTCCATCTTCCACCTTAGGTGATCTAGGCCCTCATTTGCCAATCATGATCCCTTGATTGTTTGTTTATGTAAAAACGTCCCCCTTTGTGCCACAAGCTTTGGTGAATACTAAATTAGATTTGTTTTATGTATTAGAAGATTGAGATAGGATTATTACATAGTGTTATTTGACTAGAGGCTTTAGAACCCTCTCTTTTAGTGTTGTGTGATAAGATATCCCTTGGTTAAGTTTAGTAAATTCAATTTGGTCTTGCTTGTGACATAAAAAGTATCGCAATAGATGTTAGTTTATTACCTTTTGCAAGATTGGATTTACTAAGTAGGGTAAGTTGTAGATCTATTTTAATTTGTTGCATAAATTCTAGTGAACCCAACATTAATCTAACTCTCACTTTTTTAATTGTTCATTTACACTCAACTAGGTTCATTGGTTAACTTAGTTTTAACCTTTGTTTACAAATCTAGGATTTACACTCAACTAAGTCACACTGGTTGACCTAATTTTATCATCTGTTTATATGTTTCATTCAACATTCAATTAAGTTACACTGGTTGACCTAGTCATTTTTTATTTTTGTAAATCACATTGATTGACTCAGTTTTATCCTATGCTTGCAGGGTTTCATCTCCAATAAACTAGGTCATGTTGGTTGACCTAGTCACTTTTGATATTTTTTAAATTTTCATTTATAGTTAACTAAGTTGACTAGGTAACCTAGTTCATTTTTGTAGTCTTTATTTTTCAATATTCTACCAACTAGGTCAAATTTATCTACCTAGTTTTATTTTACTATTTTTAGTTTTTATCTTTTTATAGACTAAGTTGGCCTGGTTGACCCTATTTAACCTCTATGTTTTTATTAATTTTACCTCTATAGGACTCGATCAGTCCTAGACAATCGATTCAATAGTTATATATTTATCACTCTTAGTTAACCAACTAATTTAACTTGGTTGACCTAGTTATATTACTCAGGTTCATTTTAAACAAGCTTGGTACTTCATTTTTTGTCAATTATCTCTATTGTCATTTCTATTTTTGAGAAAAATTACCATCTTTTAAATTTATACTTTATTTCTACCATTTTTTTAATTCCACAAAGTTGTATCACACAGTCAACTAAGTTGACCTGGCCGACTTAGTTATGTGTTTGTCTGCTTTGCCAAAAAAACTAAGTCAACCTGGTCGACTTAGTTTGTTTTTGGCCTATTTTCACTATAGACTAGATCGGCCTGTCTAACTTTATTTTGTTCTATTTTTCAACTAGATCAACCAGGCTGATCTTGTTTTGTGTGTCTATTTTTTAGCATAAACAAGGCAATTCACTTTCCTTTCATATTAATTAATCTCACATTTGATTTGAAAATATTTTGCTACCTATTTATTTACTTTATAAAACTACAAATTGGTTTTTGACACTTGATTTTAACCTTTATTTTCACTTTGTATTGATTTCCCTAAAAATTGTGTACTTACAATTTTAAAATTAATTAGCTACTATCGTGAAGGTCTATGTGATACTATATTTATGTATTATTTATAGATACCATGGTATGAGGGGATTTCCTCAATACTCATAGCCATAATATGAATCTAAACATGGTTTTTAGTTTTCACGTACCTCATGATATTTTAAAAATGCCTAGAATTTCCCTTTGTATTTTACTTTAGGAATCCAACAATCTATTTGATCTTGTAGTGCATAGATTGGTGGTTAGCACCAATAATTTACTTTCATCTTACCCCTAAAATTAGGTTTAGTGGGCTATGGGAATGGTACTTCCTTTGTAGTTAGTTATTTGAAACATTAGGATGTCACTATTCAATGAACAAGAAAGTATTTTTGGGAGCCTACATATCAATCAAAACCTTTTAGTGCAAATTCTTGATCTTATTTTTGATAATTGCTTAGCATTAATAGTTCTAAAATTAAATTTTTGATTGATACTTGTTATTCTCTATTATATTTTATTTCAGACTATATCAACTAATTTAAATGCAGTTTTATGTTGTGTGTTTTAACTATTTATATATTATGCATGTTTTACTTATGTTTCAAAACTACATCATCTAGTTGTATGTTAAATGTTTTCTAGAGTCAACTAAGTTGACCATCTCAATGTAATTTAACTATATATTTTCTTGCATGTATAATTAAGTCGACTAGATCGACCTAGTAGGCTATCAAAATCTATGTCTTTCCCTATATGCCCAACTAGGTTGACTAGCTTGACCTTGTAGGTTTTTAGACTATTATATATTTTTTATCTACCCAACTTAGTCGAGCAACTCAACCCAATAGGTTTTCATATTGTTATCTTTTTCCTGTCTACCCAGACTATTATATTTTTCTTGTCTACCTAACTAGGTTGACCAATTTGACCTAGTAGGTTTCCAGACTGATATTTTTCCATGTCTACCCAACTATATAGACCAATTTAGCCCATTAAGTTTTCAAACCATTATCTTTTTCCTATCTTCCCAACTAGGTTGACTGGATTGACATAGTATGTTTTCAAACTGATATTTTTCCATGTCTACCCAACTAGGTCAACCATCTTGATCAAATAGGATTACAGACTGATATTTTCTTATCTACCAAACTAGGTTGACTAGCTTAGCCTAATAAGTTTATATAATATTCTCTTTTTCTTATCTACCCAATTAGGTCAACCAAATTTACCCAGTAGGCTTCCAAGCTGATATTTTTCATGTCTACCCAACTAGGTTGACTAGTTCAACCCAGTAGGTTTACATACTTTTAATTTTTCCTATCCACCCAACTAAGTTGACCATCCCAACCTAGTAGGTTTACAAATTACTAATATTATCATTACCTTTCACCATGCAGTATATTTTTTTTGAAACTAAACTCCAAAATCAAAATAATATGATGAATTTAACTATCCCCCACTAAATAATGTTAATTCTCACCTTCCTTATACTTCCATAGAAAATATAGATTTAAGCGATGTCCATGTGGCCAATAGAACCAAAAACTATGGGCCACCTACTTCAAAAATTTTGGATCCACTTAAGTATCCTCCAAAAGGGCCTATTGTTGAGGATGAGAGTGATCTTGAATATATTTCTAAAATGATACTTATGATCAATAAAAATCCTCAACATCAAGAAAAGGATCCCTTGATCATCTACAATCTCATGATGGGACCTTACCTTGATTTTCCACCTTCACCTACAAATAAATTTTCTTAAAGTCTTAGGGAAAGTTACCCTATGAATTCTTCCATGACTTTTTCTTCTTTCATACCCACTTCTTTTTCCATGCCTTCAACTTTATATATTGTAATCATACTTCCCATGACCCTACTCCTCCCTATGATTACACATCAACTCAAGTGCAAACTACCAACCCTAGTTATCCCACTTTGAGAGAATTTCCACTTGAATGGACCCTCATGTGTAATATATATATCCCCTAGACATCCCTGCCACCTTACTACCCCTTTCACTTGCTAACAAACCTTTTATACGCCTCTCAAGGCCCTTTTAGAAGCCTGTTGACCATAGAGGATGGGATTTTGACCTAGACCATGGATTATGGGGGAAAACTATGGCTTAGGCCACACATTTCCTTCACAAGAGCCATGGCCTAGGTCACAACCTGAGTAGAACGTGAGAAAAAGGGCCTTTTTTGGTCCCAATGGCTAGAAACTGATAGTTTTTAGATTTTGGTGGATTAGAGGTGCCTTATATGACAAATTATCACTCATTTTTCCCTCTCGCTCCTAACTATTTTCTCTAATCTCTTTTCTTGATCATCACTCTATAAGCTCTTGTGCCTTATTGAATCTCACTTGGTTCATTCTTGGCATCCTTGAGCTTTCATTATGGTAGGGGATGCCCTACTACTATAAAACTTATTTTGGTGGTTCACCTTGCTCTCTATAGTGCTGTTGAGGCTTGTTGTTTTCTCCTAGCTCCCTCAAGATCCATTTAACTTGTGCTCTATACATTGGCTCTCTCATATTTTTTAGCTTCTCCTTCACCTCCTTCATTGCTATTGGCTCCTGGTTTGGACTCAACCCACATACAACTTGGTCTTCCTCTTTCATTACTTCTTAGCTTGGATTTCTGGTTGGTAGAATGTCTGCATAATATTTTTGAGCTTGATATGAAGGAAATTTGATATCAAAAGTGAAATTCCCATTTGATTGAAGTAGGGTATTAGCTAGGTTTTCATTGTTTTAGTCTTTTAGTTTATTTAAAGCATTAATTAGGGTATTTTCTAAAGATTTTGCATTTGTATGTAATTAAAACATCTTTCATTAATTGAAAATGTATTCCATTACATGATATGATTGATTATGAAACATATCTCATTTCATAATAGGACCCTAGTTGCTCAAAACATTCTATATATTTGCATAAACAATCTCCTCTTTGCTAAACCAGAAAGTTGCATTATTAAGAAATAATAGTGTTGAAAATGAAGAATTAGCTTAGGCATTCTCTTGCTTCCTTTATTGAAAATGTATTTATTTTCCAAAAAGTATTTCATTTGGCCTAAAATTCCTCTCTCTTAAGCTTATGCATCATTTGATAGTTCTCTTAATTAAACATTATCATTTCCATAATTTGTATGCAAGTATATTTCTTGTTTCAGCTTCTTGCTTTACTATGATTATACATATTAGAGATACTTATATCCTTTGTGTGCTTGATCATGCTAGCCTTAACCTATTTTACGAGTCTTTCTATAGCTTGGTGCAAGCTGGTAAACCATATAGCCTCTATAGATCACTTGTAGTCCATAGTGTCCTTAAGCCTTTTAACCTTCTAAGTATTTGCTTAAGTACCTTGTATATCCCCCTGCTAACCCCTAATGGTTCCATTTGGATTCTTGGATCTAAATTCTAGCATGCCAAGTGGAAGCTCACATATGGTCTCATGCTAGTTGTAGCTCATTTAGAACTCTCTTAGTCAAATCCCCTTTGATATCTAGTAGGCTTTGATTTTAGTTGTGTAATAGATCTCACCTTGGTTGTTTCATCTTGCTTTGGTTTTGTGTCCTTATCCCAACTAGTTCACCCTCCATTTGACTTTTTTATTATATTCCATGTTTTTCTTGCTTCATTTCATCCATGGCTGACCTTCCACCCTTGGGATGCCAATCCTATTGGATTAAAGGTCTTATCCTTGAGCTCACCCATAAGTAGGCTAACACTAAAATGGAATGCCATAGACATTGTAGGGACCAAGAGGTTCCTTTGACCCAATATAGTAACCTTGACCCTCTCATGTTCTGTAGGGAACAATATTGGTAGATCTATAATTGATGGACTTTGTCTCCTTTCCACTAGTCTGATCTCCATTTGTTTGAGGATCATTCCCCTTAGCCTCATACCATGCTTCATTCACCCATTTAAGGTGATGATGGCCCCCTTTCATGATTGAGTCTCTATGAGATATGTGTGATCATTGATGATTTACATATATGGATCTAGGTGAATTAAGTGCACCTTTCTATTCTTAGGAGTAGGTTACATGCTTTCTCTAGAGATAAAAATCACAACCGCTCCATGTTGAGTACCTCGAATAGTTATTATGTGAGTTCCCCACTCATTTCTTGGTATGAGACTTTATAGTAAGAACCCCCTCATGTCCATGTTATGAGACATAGGTATTCTAAATTGATGAGGCATCCACATCACATGGATTCCTCTCACCCTCCTAATCCCTCCTTTAGAGTCTCATATGAGTGTGTTGATTTTGATTACCACTTGCAAACTATAGATTCATGAGATGTTTATAATGAACATTAGTGACGTCATGTAGAGCCTCATATTGTCACACATGACCAACATTATGGAAACCTAGGTCACCATGACCATTTACATGGGCAGGTCACATCATCTCATCATCCATATAGGGAACAATAGCTTACCCATGGTCATTCCCCACCCCATGATAGGGATGATTTCCATCATGAGCATCTCTCAAACCATGAGTCACCTTGACATCATTATTAAGCATAGTCATTTATGTTTGGTTGTCATTGATGTCAAAGAGATCTTGTGTTACTAGTGTATTAATGATAAAGTGATTAGATTGATAGCTTGGAGAGATATGGCACATTTACAGGTCTATAAGGACAAAGAATAAGTTATGAGGCATCCATAGATGTCTTGGTGAAATTCTAGTATGTCACTTGATCATTTGGAATAAGAAACATGCATATTGTAGCTTAAGAAGAGCTAGAATGTAATTATACATGATGCAAATATTAATGAACCAATAAGTTTGTGCATTTATTTTAAGTACTCAAAAAGTTAACTGAGGTCAAAGGTTTTCATGGAGAAGTTATATACCATGCTTCATTCACCCATTTAAGGTGATGATGGCCCCCTTTCACGATTGAGTCTCAATGAGATACGTGTGATCATTGATGATTTACATAGATAGATCTAGGTGAATTAAGTGCACCTTTCTATTCTTAGGAGTAGGTGACATGCTTTCTCTAGAGATAAAAATCACAACCACTCCATGTTGAGTACCTCGAATAGTTATTATGTGAGTTCCCCACTCATTTCTTGGTATGAGACTCTATAGTAAGAACCCCCTCATGTCCATGTTGTGAGACATAGGTATTCTAAATCGATGAGGCATCCACATCACATGGATTCCTCTCACCCTCCTAATCCCTCCTTCAGAGTCTCATATGAGTGTGTTGATTTTGATTACCACTTGCAAACTATAGATTCATGAGATGTTTATAATGAACATTAGTGACCTCATGTAGAGCCTCATATTGTCACACATGACCAACATTATGGAAACCTAGGTCACCATGACCATTTAAATGGGCAGGTCACATCATCTCATCATCCATATAGGGAACAATAGCTTACCCATGGTCATTCCCCACCCCATGATAGGGATGATTTCCATCATGAGCATCTCTCAAACCATGAGTCACCTTGACATCATTATTGAGCATAGTCATTTATGTTTGGTTGTCATTGATGTCAAAGGGAGCTTGTGTTACTAGAGTATTAATGATAAAGTGATTAGATTGATAGCTTGGAGAGATATGGCACATTTACAGGTCTATAAGGACAAAGAATAAGTTATGAAGCACCCATAGATGTCTTGGTGAAATTCTAGTATGTCACTTGATCATTTGGAATAAGAAACATGCATATTGTAGCTTAAGAGGAGATAGAATGTAATTATACATCATGAAAATATTAATGAACCAATAAGTTTGTGCATTTATTTTAAGTACTCAAAAAGTTAACTGAGGTCAAAGGTTTTCATGGAGAAGTTATATATAGTGCCAAGAAGGTACCCTAAAGATTTGGACTCTTGAAGTGTTTTCTAGCTCAAGTTATAAATATTCAAATTTACTCTTATAGATTGTGATTGGACATATACCCTCAGGTTTAACTATGTTAAAGCTGAGATCACTAGTTAGTAGATCTAATGGTAAGCATTCATTATCCAGATCTTGATCCAATGGTGCGTGTGAAATCAAATTGTCAAAGGTTCCTAAGATTAAACATGCTTGTGACATGTGTCTCAATTTCATTGAGTTGATAGAAGATCAAAGGTTCATGGGTTTTCATATAGATAGAGATCGATGGTACAGGTAAAGTCAAAGAGTCAAATGTCTAGAAGTCATGCAGAGCTACCAAGTGGTACAATCATGGGAAATTTGATCTAAGATCAATGGTGAGCATTTCAAGATAAAGTCTAGGATACTTTAAAGAGATCAATGGTACGTATTTGTTTAAAGTTTCCAAGGAGTACGAGATGAGGTCAAAGTGCTCGACATTTAGTGTTTGAACAGTGATCATTGGAATTTGAATATTTAAATTAATGAGGTAAAAACTAGTGCTTATTTTTTGAGTTATATATTTTGATCTAGGATGAATTTCTTGATGTAGTAAAAATCAAAGTTATAAAGGACTTCAAGTCACATCTAGAGATTCTAATTAGAAATTTTGAATTTTTGTACAATCAAAGTTATGGAGCTTCAAATTTGAATATTTGTTCATTCATGGTGCTACTATGTACAAAATAATGTTTGAGCAATTTGTGTTTTAACAGAAAACTGCTTTGGTGAGAGCAATCACCTAAAGATGTCTTAGAGATCATATGGAGTGGACCCATGTATTTTAAGGTGATCTTATGTTCTTAATTTGATTGATGATGTGATAAAAGGGTGAATAGGTCTCCATGAGACCTATAAGGGCTACTAAGTCCTAACTAAAAGTCATATCCACTTAAGCATGACCCATAAATTCTATGTCTAACCTATGATAATGTATTTGGGATATGATTAGCATAATAAAAGTATTAAGGATTAAGGTAATTATTATGACTAACTTAGAAGTTGATATGCATGAAGAATCTATGAATAGTGGAGACCAAGGTATTGGTTTCTAGACTAGAGGTGAATGAATTGAGAGAGTAGAAGATAGAGCCAAAGGAAAGAGATCAGAGATAGTGTGCTCAGTGGATGGATTGAAGTAAAAAGAAGAGTGAAGATGAGAGAAGAGGCCTAGAGTGATCTAAAAGGGGTGTTTTGATGTATTGCTTATATGAACAAGTTTTAGTGTGTGTGATGAGTTGAAAAAGAGGTGTTAAACATTGTTTCTCCAATTAGTTTGATTTGCAATCAAAGTTTTATAATTGTTGATTTTTTAAGGTGTTGTGTGGGTGCTCAACATGTAGAACAAGTGGGTGCTTCTTGTGAAGTAATTACTTCACTAAAAAGTCTCATGTTTTTAATCATATTATAAGACAAGTAGTCTATGTGTTTTCAGGCCTGAGAGTGGGTTTTATTCCCTAAGAGGGTTTCCCACATAGATATTGTGTTATGTGTGTCATCTTTCATCATCTTGATTATTCATTATTATGAACACCTTATATGCTTTATGAATGCTTGTGGTCATTGATTAAGAGTTTGAAAGGATTACAATTAAAGTTTGAAATATCTTGCGTCACTGATTCACCCCTCTCAGTGATTGTACCTCCAATAATTGGTATCAGATCAGGACCTTCATTACAAGTTTAACTAGTTAAAGGTGATGCAAGGTATAATATGGTAAGTCAATAGATGAAAGGTTTATCTACAAATAAATCATCACTGTTTGATGGGTAAAATTATGCTTTCTAGAGTACAAGGATGAGGACATACATCATGTACCTAGGGTTTGATATTTGGAAATCTATTATGGATGGTTACACTACACCAACTATGCCTCTAACTAGTGTTGTTGAGAATAAGTTGAGTGAAAATAATTCTAAATCTATGAATGCTATCATTTGTGGTCTATCTAAGGATAAGTTTACCAAAGTGATCCATTGCAAGTCTGCCAAAGAAATTTGGGTTCAATTATAGACTATCTGTGAAAAGGACTCTAAGGTAAAATTGGCTAAATTATAGACCTATCAAAGGCAATTTGAAGATCTCAAAATTAAGGAAGAAGATATTGTGGCATCCTATCTTCTAAGGGTTGATGAAGTAGTAAACTTTATCATAGGTCTTGGAGAGGTGATCGATGAAGCTACTATAATACATAAGGTATTGAGAAATCTTACACTCAAGTTTGATTCAAAAGTTTTTGCTATAGAAGAAAGTCATGATCTCACTTAGTTGAAGATGGATGATCTGCATGTCATCCTTACTACCTATGAGATGAGAGTTGATGAGAATAGACCTCCTAATAAGGAAACAACCCTTAAGGTGATCAAGGAAACAAAATCTAAGAAGAATAAGTTAAGTCTTGAAGATTTTGATCTTAATGAAGATCAACTTGAAGCCATGATTACAATAAAATTGAATGTAGGAGTAGGTAAGTATGAAGGAAAAATTCCTTTCAAATGTTTTAAATGTGGTAAAGTTAGTCATTTTGTAGCTAGATGTCCAAATGGAGAGAAGGTTGAACACAAATAAGCTTATAAAGAATCTCATGAAGATAAACACAAGAAATATGAGGGTCCTAGCAAGTATAAAAAGTTCTTCAATAATAAAAATGGAAAGAAGGAATCATAAAAAGGAAATAAGAGCCTTTACCATGAAGAATATAGTAACTCATTTACAAAAGAAGAAGTAAACACATCTGAAAGCGATGATTCTTTTCATAATAATGACATGGAGACATTTTTTGTGTATTTTAGTGATGATGAAGGTGAATTTTATTTAAGCAGAGATTTATTTGGCAAAGATAGCTTAGAGGAAGATGATGATAAAGTCACTCTTGAAGATAAATATCTAGATACTATGGAAGAAATGAAGTCACTACAAAGGAATAACAAAAAACAAGACTCCTTGATCGAATCCTATGAGGAGAAAATTAGAATTTTTGAAGGAAGGTTGAGTAATGAAGTCAAGGATCATGATTAGATCACACAACAACTTGAAACTCAAGTTTTTACTCTCAATGAAAAAGTACAGAATAAGGATGAAGAGTGTATCATGTATCAATCAAAGATAGAGTATTTGAAGATGAAACCAAATAAAGCTATGAGCAAAGATACAATTGATGATTTAGATAATACGGATGAATTCATGAATACTCTTGAAGATTTGAATATTAAGAAGAAAAAAAACAAGAAGATGATGTCAAAAATCAAGGACTATGAAGAGCAATTCAGTGTGTTTGAAGCAAGAATGAATGATGACACCAGGGAACATGAAGATACTATCAAACATCTCAATAGTCAATTAGAAACTATGTTTACAAGCCTAAAAATTAAAGAAGATGAGAGATTAAGGTATGTGATTGAAATTGAGTCATTGAAATCTATTTAGATAAGACATCTTGTAAGGTAAAGTCATTTATAAAGTTTGAAAAGAAATCAAATGATCTTGACAATATTATGAGTAGTCAAAAGCATGCAAGTGATAGAGCTGGTCTTAGATACAAAGAAGAATAAAAAAAATGTAACTCAAGACAAGATAAAAGATAATGTGAACAAGGAAAATTAGACTTTGAAGATCAATCATCAATCGAGGAATGAAGGTATTGGTAGAATGAAGATAAATCAGATCATACAACCAAATGTTATGAGGTATGCAAATTTTAGTGGTCATTGTTACACCTGCAATCAATTTGGTCATAGGTCAAAATACTATTAAAGATCCTCAAGGAATGAATTTGTATGGAATTATGAGAAAGACAATAGAAAGCATGAAGAACATCATCACTCAAGATAGTCAATAGGTTCACAAGGAAAGAATGACATATTTTCTACAAGTGTCAAAGATTTTTACATATTGCAAAGTTTTTTAATATCTTCATCAAGAAACCAAATGATCAGATACATGAAAAAATTAATGAAAATTCAAGAAATCATCATATATCTCAATCATAAGGTATGTACAATCTGATAAACCTCATTTATTTCAAATGTCATGAGAGAGGTCACATAGTAAGATTCTTCAAGAATGATCAGAATTCTACTTCAAATATTATCAATCCTATCATGAAGAGAAGGAGTCATAGTGAATGGAGGACTAAGTAGGTAAATTAAAATTAAGCTCAAAATGGATTATTTTCAATGATAGAACATGGAAAAAGTTCAAGTATCAAGGAGCAAGCCTTATCTTCCCAAATGGATAAGGAAATCAAGCAGGATGTTGAGATAAAAGAAAAGAATAAGGTTAAAAACCCATTCAAAGACAATATGAAGATGAGGAAGGATTACAAGTCAATTGAGATCATGGAGATATGGGAATCTCCTAAATTTTAGGATCTTTAGTCCCTATATGATAGGGGGAGCTAACTCGGTTAGCTTGAGTGGCTTGAAGAAGATGTGCATTATGTAAGGGGGAGCATATGTGAAGATGCTTTAGTCATGATAGAAGTGTGAAGATATTTGCTATAGTTGTGAATTTGAGAAGATTGACATAATGACTTGATAAAACCAAATCATATATTTTGACAAGGTATTTAATCTTCATGCATGAGAAAAGAGAGCTCGTGAGTTATGTATGTAGATAGGTCCAAGGATTAGAAGAACCCAAGTTCAGATTGGTGTATGTCAAAAAATAGATGACATAAGATGGAGCATGATGTTAGGGGGAACTTTCTAAGCTCTGCAAGTAGTTTTTTAGGTCCAAGGATCAGATATGTCCAAGTTCATATTGGTGCATGTCAATGGGGAAGCAATTGATTAATATGCTTGAAAGTATGTAAGTATCTTGAGCATCTTAAATAGTGTTAGAATGCATACATGATGTTGAAGAATGATTGTTGGCATTTTGAGGTAGATACCCTTTGTCATTAATGTCAAGGGGGAGAAATATTAGAATGAATAAGTTTAAATGAGTAAAAATTCATTATGAGGGTATTTTTCCATCAATGACAAAGGGGGGAATTTTTAAGCACAATCAATGATGTTTGGTTATCATTGATGTCAAAGAGAGCTTATGGTATTAGTGCATTAATGACAAAGTGATTAGATTGATATCTTGGAGAGATATGACACATTTTTAGGTCTATAAGGACAAAGAAGAAGTTATAAGGCATCCATAGAAGTTTTGGCATGTCACTTGATCATTTGGAATGAGAAACATGCATCTTATAGCTTAAGAGAGGCCAAACCGTCATTGCACCTCATGCAGATATAAATGAACCAACAAGTTTGTGAATTTATTTTAGGTACTCATAAAGTCAACTAAGGTCAAATATTTTTATGGAGAAGTTGTCTATAGTTCCAAGAAGGTACCCTAAAAATTTAGACTCTTGAAGTGTTTTATAGTTCAATTTATAAACCTTGAAAGTTGATATTGTAGACTGTGATGGGATAGAGACCATCATGTTTAAATACGTTAAAGTTTAAGGTCACTAGTTAGTAGATCTAATGATGAGTGTTCATCATCTAGATCTTGATCCAATGATGCATATGAAGTCAAATTTTCAAAGGTTCCTAAGATTAAATGAACTTATGACACGTGTCTTAATCTCATTGAGTTGATATAATATCAATGGTTCATGGGTATTCGTATAGATAGAGATCGATGATGTGGGTCAAGTCAAAGAGTCAAATGTGTAGAAGGCACACAGAGCTACCAAGTGGCACAATTGTGGGAGATATGATCTAAGATCAATGGTGAACATGGTAAGATAAATTCTAGGATAATCTAAGGTCAATGTTGTGTATTTGTTCAAAGTTTCTAGGGAACACAAGATGAGGTCAAAGTGCTCGATGTTTAGTGTCTGAATAGTGATCATTGAAATTTGAATATTCAAATTAGTGAGGAAAAAAATAGTGCTTAGTTTTTGAGCTATATCTTTATATCCAAGATGAATTTCTTGATGTAGTAAAAAGTAAAGCTATAAATAACTTTAACGTGCATATAGAAAATCTAATTAGAAAGTTTGAATGTTTGTACAATCAAAGTTATAGACACTCAAAGTTGAATATTTATTCATTCATGGTGCTAGTATGTACAAAATAATGTTTGAGAAATTTGTGCTTTAGTAGAAGAGTGTTTTGGTAGGAGAAATCACCTGAAGATGTCTTAGAGATCATATAGAGTTGACCCATGTATTTAAAAGTGATTGTATGTTTTTAATTTTCTCGATGAAGTGATAAAAGGGTGAATAGGTCTCCATGAGACCTATAAGGGATAGTAAGGCCTAATTAAAAGGCATAACTACTTAAATGTGACCCATAGATGCTATGGTTGACCCATGAAAATGTATTTTAGCTATGATTAGCATGATAGAAATCTTAAGGGTTAAGGTAGGTGTTATGGCTGACCTAGAAGTTGATATGCATGAAGACTCTATAAATATTAGAGACCAAGGTAATGGTTTCTAGACTTGAGGTGAATGAATTGAGAGATGAGAAGATAGAGATGAAAGAAAGAGATTAGAGATAGTGTGCTCAGTGGATGGACTGAAGTATAGAGAAAATTGAAGATGAGCAAAGAGGCCTAAAGTGATCCAAAAGGGGTGTTTGGATGCATTGATTGTATGAACAAGTTTGATAATGTGTGATGAGTTGAAATATAGGTGTTAAAAATTGTTTATCCAATTAGATTGATCTACAATTAGAGTTCTAGAGTTGTTAATTTCACAAGGTGTTGTGTGGGTGCTCAACATCTAAAACAAGTGGGTGATTATTCATACATAGGGGTGGGTACTCCTTGTGAAGTGGGTGCTTCACTAAAAGGTCTCATATTTGTAATCATCC
Organism: Torreya grandis; assembly: GCA_037957365.1. Classification (NCBI taxonomy): domain Eukaryota; kingdom Viridiplantae; phylum Streptophyta; class Pinopsida; order Cupressales; family Taxaceae; genus Torreya; species Torreya grandis. The sequence goes on from JARHVA010001290.1 coordinate 3,620,703, forward strand.
TATAAGAGAATTAGTCTATGTGTTTTTAGGCTTAAGAGTGGGTTTTGTTCCCCAAGAGGGTTTCCCATGTAGATCTTGTGTTATGTGTTTGATCTTGGATCATCTTGATTATTCATTGTTATGAACATATTGCATGATTTATGAATGTTTGTGGTCATTGATTAAGAGTTCAAAATTAGAATTTAAGTTTGATATATCTTACATCATTGATTCACCCCCCTCTTAGTGATTGTACCTCCAATAATCATCCCCTTTACAACTAGAGTTGTGATGAGTCTTATTAGTAAAGGCAACATCATAAACTCCACAAGCCTCCTTAAGAAGCTCATCTCCAACCTACTATCAACTGTGCCTATGAGGATCTCTATAAGAATCCTCTATCTCCTTGGGTGTATGTTATTCCCCTTCCTACTCCTATCCCTGAATTGCCTAAGTTCAATGAGACTCAGGATGCTAGTCCCACATAGCATATCATGGAATTTATGATGGTATGTATGGATTGGGAACAAGATGAAGGCATGATGTTGAATCTTTTTTCTCACTCCCTATGAGTTGAGTCTCTCATTTGGTTCCAAAATCAGCCTCCAAATTCCCTTTCAATCTTCTAGTTCCTTCTTGATGACTTCCTTTAGTCATTCCATAGACCATTTAACCTTGGAGTCCAATCACTTAACTCCTTGGTGCAAGCCAAGGGTGATTCAAACTTTGACTTTCTACATAGGTGACATTCAACCATCCATACATGTAGGACAAGGTTCTTAGATGATCAACTTTATGATATGTTCACATGAGCATTGAGGTGGGAGGTTTACCTTGAGGTCCTCAAGCGTGAACCCACCTCATATGATGAATATATTAATGAGTGTCGTAAGATTGAAGTCTTTGAGGTGCATGTGGACATTCACCCTATGCCCCAAAAGTCATCTTATTCACATGATCACAACTGTAACATGATCGATGATGGTGTCATTTATTATCCTCCCAATAAGAAGGACAAGAAGGATAGATATAAGGTTAATACTCTAAATAAGAGGCCAACCAAAAAGAAGGCCCCCAAAATAAGCAATGTGAAACCATGAACGATGTTCCATTATGACACTACCAAGTTTTTCAGCTTCCATCAGATGAAGGGCCACGATGATGAAATTTGTGCCACTCAAAAGTTTTGTGTGCAAGCCTCACCTCCTCCTTAGAACATCTCCACTTACAGAACCCAATCATAAATTGAATGTGTTAAAGGATCCTCTACCTAACCAAAACAAGGAAAAGAAGAAGATAAATAAGAAATCCAAGGCTAAGGCCCATCATTCCCCATCTTGCTCTTCTACCTCTTCTAAATCCTCTTTCAAGGTTGACCCAAAAGGGAAGGCCAAGCCCAAGAGTAGAAAGTTCATTGATGATATCAACATAGCCTATACTGGATATGAGTGCTTTTTCAACACAGGCTCAGGTTAGGCCACTAACCCCATCAGAGATGCTAGTGGTGTGGGTTCTCCTACCCAACCCACATGGGTAGGGAACCCCAAAGTTAGATTTGAATTTTGGTGTAACATCCCTCCCTGGGCTAGACAATGTATGTACTCTACCATAGAGGAGTTACATGGCCTCTTAGATAGGATCTCCATTTGAGACCTTTTTCACCTTTTCCCTAAGCAAAAGGGTCTCATATTTGACAAGTTTGGTCTCTCTCACAAGGGTCCATTGTGTGATGATGTCAAGGTTTTGTTCAAATCTAACATTTTTGATCACCTTCATCCTCCCACATTATCTATTGACCCTACCTCATTGCCAAATGATTCGGTTCTTCCAAATAGGGTTTGGTTCCCACTTTACATTGAGACCTCTATCAATAATTTTCATGTCAAGAGATTCATCATTGATGAAGGAAACATGTTAAACATAAAGAACTTGCATGTGTTTAATGAGCTTGGGATTAGTCAGAATAAGATATTCAATTCTTTCCACAACTGTGTTATTTTCAATAATGACATAGTTGTACCAGTGGGAAACATGAAAATTCAAGTCAAGTTCGGTCCCAAGATAGTCAAGATCAAGTTTTATGTGTTATAATTGGATATCTCATACAACATGATCCTTGGATATCCATAGACTACCACTATGCAGGCTGTCATGTTGGCCACATTTTGCATGGTCTATTTCATGCATGAAGATGAGGTTCATACCATGGAGGCTGACCCGTATCCTTGGGCATTGCTTTACATAAGGACAAATCCCTCAAGTGAGGATTTAACTTCCTCCTCATAGGGCCTTGTAGACTCCCACATGCCCCCCACTTTTGAGTCTCACTTTCTCAAGGATGAACATTTTGATCTAGCTATGTATAGATTAACATTCACTCCTTCAAAATTTGGCACACATTGGCCAACTCCTTCTCCATATCCATGATGCTAGGATGGATCTTCCCTTCTTAGAGGCCTCTTTTAGGACATATCCTTGAATGTTAATCTTCCCCTATTGTCATGTTTCTCCCATCATAGTATGGGCTCTCTCAATGCATCTCTCATAGAGGTCACTAAAGTGGTTGAGTCTAATTTTGAGTGCTATTTCATTCATGTTATGACACGCAACCTATTTAAGGAGAGGAAGGAATATGTCAAGCTCATGAAAGCTTACTGAAAGTGTCTCCATCTTCTCAACTTATTAGGTTTCTCTATTTCACTCTCTAATGTCCCAAACCCTAGCATCCCCATAGTGTATGTCATCATGGTTGAGCTTGAGGATTTTAACCAACTACTCCCTCCTATGCTTGAGTTCTTAAAGAAAGGAAATGTTATAGATATTGAAGGATATATAGATGTTAACTTTGGTTTATTATGTAAGGTCAAAAATCATTAATATTAGTGCTAGACTTACTCAATAGGAATGAGACATCTTGGTCACCTTTTTGAGATAAATTTTGGATGTATTCATTTGGGAATACACCAATATGAAGGGCATAGACACTAAAGTAATTATACATAACCTCATTATGGATGATGAGGCCCATCCTGTTCATCAAAAATAACCAATGGAAGTCAAAGCCTCTTAGTTAGTCAAGGCCAAAATTGAAAAGCTCATCTAAGTCAATTTAATCACTGTCGTTAACTGCCCATTATGGGTTGTTAGCATCATCCATATTCTTAAGAAGATTGGAGCTATTTAAATCTGAATAAATTTTGAGACCTCAATTTGGCTTGTCTAAATGATACTTTTACCACTTCTTTGATTGACCAAATTGTGGACTCCATATCTAGTTTTGAGATCATGTCCCTCATGAATGGATTCTCAAGGTACAATCAAATCCAGATTGTACCCAAAGACTAACATAAGATGACATTCACTACCCCATGGAGTACCTTATATTATGCCATCATGCCTTTTGGTTTGAAGAATGTTGGGGCCACGTATCAATGTGCAATGACCCACATTTTTCATGACCTCATCCACAAGATCATGGAATGCTATGTTGATGACCTCCTCAATAAATCTTAAAAGTAATATGAGCATGTGTGAGAGATCAAGATCATCTTTGAGTGTTTCAAGTAATATCACATTAGTCTCAACCCTGAGAAGTGTATCTTCAGTGTCTCAATTAGAAAGCTTCTTGACTTCTTTATCTCATAATGAGGCATCAAAGTGGATCCTGAGAAGATCAAAGTAATCCTAGAGATGCATCCCTCATGCAATATCATGTAGTTGTACTCCTTCCTTATAATACTCAACTTACTTATGTGTTTCTTTTAGGAGTATGCACATAAATCCATACCCCTCATACATCTATTATGCAAGAACACCCCATTCTTGTGGACCCCTTAATTCCAAGTGGATTTTGAGGAATTGAAGTGCATGCTTCACAAACCTCCCATCCTAATGGTACCCATAAAGGGTCATGAATTCATCTTATACACCTTTTTCATTAATATTTCTATCAGGGGCATGCTATGTCAAAAGGATGACATTGGTAGAGAGAGCTCTCTACTATATCTCTCACATGCTAGTTAGCCTTGAGCTTAACTACTCTACTATCGAGAGGAAATGCCTCTCCCTCATCTTCACCATGAAGAATTTATGAGACTACATGTTGGGTCAAACCACCAATGTGATTATCAAATCTAATCCACTCTAATATTTTCTTAATAAAACACATTTGGCCATTTGAATTTCAAGGTGGATCATGGTTATTTAGGAGTTTGACCTCCACATCATTAACCAAATTTCCATCAAGGGTTTAGCTATATCTGAGTAACTTATTGAATGCCCTCTACCTAAACCTTGCAAGGAGTTAGTTGATGATGACTTCCCTGATGATATGGTCTACTCGATAGACCAGATTGAGGTCTCTAAGTGTGATTAGTATTGGGACATTATCTATTACTTTGAGACCCAATTTTATCCTATTGACACCCCTTCTTAAGTTTGTTATCAGATCTACAAGCTTGCCACTTACTATGTTATCATAGGTGGTGTCTAATTCATGCTAGGTCTAGATGGTGTGTTGATTTAGTACCTAGCTTTTGAGGACACCTCTCTCATGTTAGAGGAGTCTCATAAGAGTATTTAAAATGTCCACCTAGGAGGGTAATCCACTACTCAATATATCATCAAGATGGATTAATATTAGCCCACTCTTGTTAAGGATGCCATTCAATACATCAATATGTGTAAGATGTGCTAATTTACTAGGGATGCTATTAATGCTCCTATAAGTCTCTTGTATTCCATTTTATCCCCTTAGCATTTATCAATTTGGGATCTTGACTTCATTGATGAGTTCAAACTCACCTCTTCTGATGGCCACTATTGGTTCATCACTACCATTGATTATTTCAAAAATTAGGTTGAGGATATTCCCCTTAGTGGAATGTGGGGGAGGATTATGGCCAAGTTTCTCTTTAACAAAGTCATTTGTAGGTTTGGAGTCCCTACTGTGATCATATCTGACAATGGCCTAGGCTTCCAAAGCCATGAGATATGTGATCTCATTGAATGCTTAAAATGTTTGTATTTCTATTTGATGAATAAGAATGGTCTACTCACCTCATCAATTTTGAGTAGTTAGATGAACACCATATTGATGCTCTTGAACACAACCATGCTTACCATTATCCTCAATGCCACCAATTCAAGAAATTGGTGCATCTACATCCATTCTAGGTTGATGATATGGTTCTTATATTTGATAAGGAATATCAAAATAAGGGGAAACTTACTCATAATTGGTTTGGCCCCTTTGTGATAACCACCTCATTGTAAAATGGGGCCTATCATCTCTTGATTCTTGAAGGTGAGATCTTGTGGCACCTAATACATGGGTTTCACCTCAAGACATTCCACATCTAGGGCCTATATGGCCCTCTTGGAAATCTTCTTATGGTGGTAGGGAAAATATTTCCCCTCTTCTCACAACACTAACCTCCATGCCACTCGTATATGTGTGTGTAAGTGGGTTATTTATCAGAATTTCTTACTATCTTATCACATGTATCTAGTAGTCTATCTTAGATAAAGCATACACATCACACACAAAATCATATACATGTGTTAATAATGAGAAACAATTGTATATATATCATAAAAAATACATGATATTCTCTAGGTACATCACTTGGATTTAGCTAAGCCTAGGATCATAGTCCCCAAAACTACCACATGTGTAGCTACATATATAATACCTACCAGTCACTGTATGATTGGGATATATTTATGGTAGTCCCACTCTAGGTGGAGATCTTAATGTTTGCCTCTTAACCAATCAAGTTACCGTTTCCTTTAGGGTAGCTAGCTAGTCTTCCCTCTCTCTAGGTGCCTCCACTCCTCTGACCTACTCTCAGGGTAGCTTAGCCTAGAACTAATCGATTTTGGCCTCTGATTGAGCTAGATGTGACTTTACCCATGCTATTATTGCCTCATGCCATGCCATGGATACATCATGCTATGATGACTCTAACTCTAATCATGGTATTTGGTGTTGTGTTCTTACTAGCTCGAGCAATGCTCATGCACCTACCCATCAGTAGCAAGTATACAACTCTACCCTCATCAGTAGGTGTGGCACTCTCTCCATGAGAGGTGCTACTGCCACATTAGGGAATAACTCCCTTAAGAGTAGGTCCACCTGGGACCCAATCTAGATAGGCTGGTCTGCTACACACACACACAAATAAAATATGTTAGTCATATATTGGCTCTGACTAAAGGAAGAGTAATAAAAACAAGTGCTATCTAAAAATACACTTTTATTACCTAGTTGTGATGCTAGTTTCTACAGTCCTATAGCTAGTCATACTCTTCTTGGTGGTGATAGAACTCATCATGGCTGCCTCTCTCCACTATTGGCCCACTCACTCTATCTCAATTTCACTCCCTACTCAGCTCCAAATAGCCTAAGTTGTGCCCATCTCTCTTGTGCAGTCAGAGCCTATTGCCCTAGATGTTAATATGGCCCCTATGAACCTCATAACTCTTCTTGGTACACATGGATCTCTACTCTAGTGCCTAATGTCTACATCATATATTTATATGGATCTTGAACATATCTATCCTCTACATCTTGATTTAAGGTAGTTCACACAAACCCAATCCTATTTATGAATCATGCAACCCATGTAACACCCTCCTCTAGTGTAGGGTATGCCTCATCACCCCATAATGTCCTCGATCAGGTCAATAAGAGTCTCTCATAAGCTCAAGATATAAATAAGTTAGGCTATGTCAATCCTATTTCCCCTATGTGATGGATATGATCCATCTACTCATATAATACTCCTAGGATGTATTAGCCCTAGGTGTACCTCTATCTTCCCTTTGCTCTTTGGACAACTCCTATCTAGGATAGTGGTAGCCTCCCTATACTCTGGTTAGTGTAGAGACTCTTGACCATAGTACATGGTATCACTATATATAGTTATGGAACTCGTAGAGATCATTATGTCATCTATACCCCATGTTTATTCTAGTCTTGATTGGGTCCCACTAGATAAATCTCAGTTGTGGCTATACCCTACACCTATTATAACTCTATCTCCCTCCTTATAGGCTCTACCCCATAGAGTTGGTAGATGTCCTCAATGCTCAGTATGGCCTCCATCTTAGGTCCCAAATAGAACATGTGCTTCTCTGGCACTTAGGTGGTTACCAATGTGTTCAATAGATACCTTGAGTAATGTAGTGATGGTATGTGCACTAGTCTCCATAGCCTTACATTCTGTCGATTGTCTTGGTCCTCTATAGGTAGATATTTAGACTCTTTGACCAATCATGCTATTATTCTCTCCTAATTTATCACCTCATAGGGTCTCTTTGTGCTGGTTGCTCACTTGCCTATGATGAATCTCCCTCCTCTAGTGTACTAACTCTTCTACATGTCTGAAAAACTAAGCAACAAGCAAATGGATCAGTTGTGTTAGTCAATAAATGGATAAATCATGTTAAAAATAAGATTTTTAAATTATTTATCTGCTTCCCCCATCTTTGGTCTCTTCTAGCCTACTCCAAGCTCTCCTAGGATCCCTAGTGCCCAATTTGGGACCTTTCTAGCCTAGGCCATGGATTTTTGGGCAAAGCCATGGTCATGGCCATGGGTTTGCCCAACCAAGTCATGGACTGAGTCATGGCATTTTAGGAAGCCCTAGGGCTTCCTAAAACTCCTTCCCTAGGCCTCTATTTGGCCTTTTGCTTGGATTGGAGAATTATTCTCCACCTTCTGATCATTGTAACTATTTTGTCTACTTGATTCATCCATCAAATTGTTTAGATTCAATCAATATGCCCTTTAGGCCTCATAAACCCTAAAATTGAAAATATTTGACAATTTTTTGTTCATAGGACTTACCCAAACCATCGTGTGTGCCTGTGATGATCTCGCTACATACTCTTATGATCTATTTAGGATTTGGTGGTTATGAGTGTGAGCATGACTTTTTTTTCACCTTTTTTCTCTTTTTGTCTCTTTTTTTCCTTTTTATGGGTCCCTTTTTTAGTTTTTCACCCTTAGTTACATCCTAGACCACGAAACCTCCATATTAGGAGTTTTGGACTATTATGAGCATAGTGTTAGTTTCCATTTTTTAATTTGAGGCCTACTTGGGTCCACTTTTACCCCATTTTGTTCCCTTGTACCCCTTTTAGGTCCTTGTTGACTTCTCAGGTTGGTGCCCCATCTCGTGGGCACCCAAGGATAAAAGTTGCTTGTTGTGATTCTTTAGTTAGTAATTTCTCTATGGATCTATAGTTGATCCATTCTAACTCTCATTTCTCTCTTTTGTCATGGTCTTTGTAGGTGGTGTTAGTTGCTGATTATAGTGGTTTAGGATTTGCTCTAGTCTATACTGATCAGTCTTCATCTTCTGTGAACTTATTATCACATTCCCTTGTCACCTCTTTCCATGGTTAGCATTGGTTAATTGATTTGATTGTATCTTGGTTTCATTATTTGAATCCCATATGTAGCTCACTTACCTACCTCACCTTGAGATAGACCTTTTGTGATCTCTATTCCTGCATCCTCGACCCCCATCATGGTACACCTCTCAGTGGTGATTCACCTAGATGGTAGTAATTGGGAGAACATATGACCTATCACTATGTCTTGGGTCATCAATTATCCATGGGGCCATGAGCTTGCTATAGCTAGTTTCTTCCTTACTAGTGAGACAAATAAGGCTACCAAGTATCATACAATCATTGGTGCTTGAATGATGCCCATGGGTTAGGTGTGTGTTATGTGAAGTTGTTCTATGAATCACTCTTAGCTATGTATCAACTCACCGTGCTTGACCAATCCTTAGCTTTGAGTTTATCCCCATATTTGAGGTGGCACATGATTTGTTCTCCTCCTTCTAGGATGTCTAGGTCACCCATATCCCTCATAGGGAGAAGACTAGGGCTAACACCCTTGTGAATGCCATTCTATATTGTATAATTTTTTTTGATGTCACTTGTGTCCCTTCTTTGTAGGAGCTAGAGTTGGAGCTAGATTTATATTTGGATTACACAAAATTTACACTCTCACTTGTGGATCACATCATCAACTTCTTTTATCACCATCCTTATCTGGTAAGTGCAGGTAATGTTTTCTTTTATCATTTTATTTCTTAATTTCCTTTAATTTTATGTGGCTTTTAGGTACTACACAACACTCCTTGTTCATTTGAACACCAATTGCTTGTACCTTGGGGCATACGTAATCATACTTCCCATGACCCTCTTCCTCCTTATAATTACCCATTAGCTCATGTGCAGACTTCCAACCCTGGTTATCCCACTTCGATACATTTTCCACTTGTATGGACCCTCTAAAATCATATATCTATCCACCAGACATCCCTAACACCTTACTACCCCTTTCACTCACCAATAAGCCTTTCAGATGCCCCCAGGGCCCTTCCAAAAGCTTATTGACCACCTGAGATGGGATTTTGACCCAATATGAAAATTATGGGGGAAACCTATGGCCTAGGCTACACGTTTCCTTTAAAAAACCTATGGCCTATGATGCATCCTAGGAAAAACTTGAGAAAAAGAACCTGCTTGGTCCCAATGGCTAAAAATAGACAGTTTTTGGCTTTTGGTAGATTAGGGGTATCCTATATGATGGATTATCACTCATTTTTCCCTCTTTCTCTTGACTATTTTATTTGATTTATTCTGTTAATCATAAATATCTAAGCTCTTGTGCCTTCTTGAATCTCACTTGGTTCATTCTTAGCATCCTTGAGCTTTCATTATGATAGGGGATGCCCTACTACTATAAAAATTATTTTGGTGGTTCACCTTGATCTCTACAGTACTCTTGAGGCTTGTTGTTTGCTACTATCTCCCTCAAGCTCCATTGCACCTATTCTTATGCTCTACACATTGGCTCTCTCATAGTTTGTAGCTTTTCCTTCACCTCCTCCATTGCTATTGGCTCTTGGTTTTGACTCAGACCACATACAACTTGGTCTTCCTCCTTCATTACTTCATAGATTGGATTCATAGTTGGTAGAATGTTCGTATAATATTTTTGAGCTTGATATGATGGCAATTTTCTATGAAAAGTGAAATTCCCATTTGATTGCATTAGTGTATTAGCTAAGTTTTCATTATTTTAGTAAGTTAGTTTGTTTAAAGCATTATCTAGGGTGTTTTTTGAAGATTTTGAATTTGTATGTAGTTAAAACATCTTTTATTGATTTAAAATGTCTTTCATTACATTGTATGCTTGCTTATGAAACATTTCTCATTGCATAGTAGGATAGTTTCTCAAAATGTTCTATACATTTGCATAAACAAGCTCCTCTTTGCTAAAACAAAATTTTGCATTATTAGTAAATAATAGTGTTTGAATCAAAGAATTATCTTAGGGTTAGATTTGGCATTCTCTTACAACCTTGATTGAAAACATCTTTGTTTCCCGAAATGTCTTTCATTTGGCCTAAAAGTGCCTCTCTCTTAAGCTTATGCATCATTTGATAGTTCTCTTAATTTAGTATTGTAATTTCCATAATTTGTATGAAAGTATATTTCTTGTTTTAGTTTCTTGCTTTACTGTGGTTATACCCATTAGAGATACCTACATCCTTTGTGTGCTTGATCATGCTAGCCCTAACCTAGTTTATGAGTCTTTATATAGATTGGTTCAAGTTGGAAAATTGGATAACCTCTATATATCACCTATAATCCATAGTGTCCATAAGCCTTATAGCCTTCTAGGTGTTTGCTTAAGTTCCCCGTGTACTCCATGCCAAACCCTTGTGGTTCTATTTAGATTCTTGGAGCTACATATACTACTTATTTTACCTTGCCTAGTATTTCAACTACTATGACAGGTTTTTCCTCCAATTAGCCTACTCAAAGTGCACATTTTCATACTCAATTAAATGCTACCTCTTGTGCATCTCAAGCTACTTCTACTAGTTAAGCCACTATTAATACTAATCAAATTCTATTACAATCCATGAATCAAATGTCTAATTTTCAAATTAATAGTACAAATAAAATGATACAAATGCAAAACCAACTGTTTCAATTATAAAATCATCCTCAACCCACTCAATAAGGAGTGAAAACTACTAATGCCCCCACCCAACCCTCCTTATATGTGCACAAGGTAACCTTATACCTCAACCCCCACTTCTTAACAAGGCTATCAAACACTTATAAAATGAACCCTTAGTTCCTAAAATTAAAAACATAACATAGGTGGTATTGTTATTACTATCACTTATAATGGGTCTATTTATCTTGAATTGCATTTGAAATCCTTCATTAACTTATATAAAGATTGGATTAAGTTCAATACCTTTGCTGCCACCAAACTCTTAAGTAGAACCTTCACAGGTCACACTTTGGATGGGTATAATTAACTCAAATATGATACTATATCAGTTTATAATATTTATTTAATGTATTTTTACAAGAATTAAAAACTAATGATCTTCTTAAAATTAAGTTATCTCACTTTATCAATTGTAAAAAATAAGAAACTGAAACTGCTAAAGCGTTAATTAAATGATGGAAATCCTTATGCAATAAATATAAAAATAAAATTTTGGAAAATAATATTTTCCATTTATTCACTAATGCTCTCCATACTAAATTTTAATATTTTGTTATGACACTCTCTCAAAATATTTCTAAGAAGCCCTCGACCAATCCAAACATCAAGACTTTCTCATAAGACAATTTGAGCATTCTCATCCTCTTGATGCAACTTGAATTCTTATGAAATATAAAAATCAACATGCTTACAAAAATGGTGTTACAAATAATTATGATTCCATACACACTATTCATGTTATTGTCTCATGTGGTTCTTTTGATGTTAATATTTCATAAACACTTTCAAACAATACTTTACCACAACCCAATTCTACGTTTTCTCAAGTGAATAATATAGATTATTACAAACCTCTTTCCATGGAAAAAATTCAAAAGTGTATTCTTAGTCCTTCACCATGAGATCTTGATCCTACTCTCCCTACCAAACATTAGTGTGATCCACACAAATTTTCTTGGTATCATGAAATTTTGGGTCATTCTCATGAGACTTGTTGCCAATTAAGAAAATTTGCTCTTGAATATATTCTTGGACCTATTGTTGATCACAAAACCCTAATTCATGAGCATCAAAAAGCTTATGAATTGGAAAGTTAAGTTAATGAAAACAAAACAAAACATGATTCCCTTAATCAAGATAATGCTCATCTCACTATTTATAAGGATCCTCTTCCTAAACATCAATCAAGTAATACTCAACCTCACACTACCAACACTATAAAAAATTTCACGATCTAAATTCTCTCACTAATGATGAAAATGTTATCAATATGAACAATATGATGAGAATAGTTTCTTAAATCAATGCTTATCCACATTCTAACTATACTAATTTCCCAAATTTATATACTATTCAAGATTCTTACCCATGTCATTTTATAGAACTTGGGCAAACAACAATGATTCTAAAAAATCTAACAACATAATGTAATCCATCATCTACTATCCCACATATTTTTAATCAAAAGACACATTTATATTCCCATTCACTTTCCATTGATACAAATTTTAACCCTAAATTATCATCAAATTTTCCTCAATTTGAATCAACTTATTTCTTAGATTTCTTCACCACCTACAAAATCTTCAAAATATCCAAACATCAACCCAACCATGACATGAAAAACATTACCTAATTTGAACCAATCACACACACTTGGAAAAACACATCAATTAAACATCAATCAACTACTCCTTATCAACATCAATTTTTATGCACTTTTATTCCTCCTTCAATATATTTGCTTCACCATTACACACCTCTATCTAATACATTTATAATCGTGTATGATGATTGGGATCCTATATATAAGTTTCTCATCTTCCATATCAAATTCATTTTCTATAACTCATGAGTACTCCCTCATAATTTTAATCATCTAATGTATCTTTTACTCAAAATGAACATCCCTTGACCTCCACATGTGGGGAAAGAAACCACTTTGTCTAGGTATGAAGCTAGTATTCTTCAACAATACAAAGAAATGTCTATACATGTCATTGAAACTATAAACACTTATCTCTCACTCAAATTTACTATCACCTCAATGATTCTTAATGAAATATTACTTTGTGTAGATGATCCTCTATTATTTATCTGTGTCTAAATTGGTGATATCCAAGTCAAACATTATTGTACACTTATTTTTTGCTAAGTATTTTGGCTTATAGCACTAAACAAGTATGGAATAAAATGAACATGGCATAAGAAGACCATAACATAGAAGACCATGGCACAAAAGACCATGATACAAGAAGACCCAGTCAAAGGAGAGGCATAACAAATGGAAAACTTGAGAATGGAGGACTCGATGTATTAGCAAAAAAGTTGGGGAACACAAAAGAAGTGGGAAATAATTTAGGAGTGATTCTCAAGTATAGAATAGACTTCCATCACAAATGAGTTTCACACCAAATCACATGAAGGAAGACACTTGGAAACAAGGATTCAACATTAAACAAGAATACAGGGCCACAAAGGCTTGGGTCCATAGGAAAAACAAGTAAATGACTACCATGAATATCAATCCATTGGAGATCATTGGATAGTCATTAAAAGTTTCATGATTAAAGTAACAATTTGGTTAGGGAAAACCAAGCATAAATACCCCTGTGTAGATATTTGTAATGCTGATGAACATTAGTATTATGTAACAACTAATTATGGTAAATATTAGAATTATGGAAGTTATTTTAATATGACATTGTACTATATTTGATAATTAAGTTACATCATTGAGTTACCAACATATCTATTATGTAACTTGTGGTTCATTTTTGATTATAATGAATAGAATATATGTTATCTGAGCTTGTTTAATACCTATTTTGAATCTTAAGGAAATTATCTTCTTAATTATGTTTGTTTATGTAATTGAAATAAGGTCCACAATTGTGTATTTATTTTTCCATTTAGTTAGTGGTTAAGATATATGAACAAGCACCAATATATGAAAAGTGTATTAATGCATGACATAACCCATGTGAATCAATTTCTTGTTGTGTGCTTTGGGTGAGTATGAAATAACTCAATATTGTATAAAATGCTAACGCATTAGCTTGTTGAGAACTAGATACTTCAGCACCCTAGGGAAAAGTTGATAGAAAACCCAACATTTTGGTTCTATTTCTAGGACCCATAGTGCTTGTTACATAGCAACAAAAAATACTTGAGAGATTATCTCTTAATAATATTGAAAGATGTCTTATTGGGTTCAAAGATAATTTTACAATTCCCTATCTTGAACCAAGAGTTTTTACACATGCATGGGGTGAAAAACATCTCTATTTATCTTTATATGAAAATTTCTTTATCAAAGTCCCTATTCATTGGCATGCTTAGCTCTTAAACTATGCTCAACACTGATCACAAAATTTTGGGCAAAGGAAAGCTCGGACAATGGAGAATCACAAGGCCTTAGCATGCTTAGGAACACCATGGACATTAGCTATTAATATCTGGTGGATTGGGGTGTTGAATAGCTACATATTAGAGTATGTTGTAACCACTTACTCTTGTCCATAAGAAGTAAAGTTCTAGTTCCTCTGAGAATCATGTAGTTGGTATATTAGGCATTTCCCGATAGATGTAAAAAATCTATTTATTGATTATATACTTGAAATTCTACCTATAGAAGGCTGAATCTATCCTTGCATGAGCAACATGGTTAGGAGGGGAATGCAAGGGTGTTATTGAAGGATTATTGGTTCAAAATGGGAGCTAGTCAATGGGAGTTGAGAAAGCATAAATATGATGAAGCTCAATAAAGGGTTATAGGTGGAAGTGGAGTAGGAAGGTAATATGATGAATTAGGAAGTGATGTTAAGATCTATAGGGAAGTAGAAGAGTACAAAGAAGAATCACCAACTTTTGGATTGTGAGGAATGCCATATTTTTTATGTGGGAGAAACTAGACGGGTAGTAGATATTGAAGAACCTGATATAAACTAACCCAATTCCATAACCATAATGTGAGCTCATGATTTTAAGCTAGATGACTAAATTATACATAAGTGGGATATAGATAGTTTAGAGTCAAAGACTGACCCCGTAAGATAATGTTTTTTTGAGTAAGTTTTAAACCATAGTAAATTGACACTTTTTTTCCTCTTCAAGGGAATTTCATGGCCCAACTTGGTATGCTTAGTGGACCTAGCATAAGTAATGGGTAGAGTACTAGTCCAAACATAATTAATTGACCTACCATTATGCCTAATGTGTCAAGTGTTTCTTCTACTGTGGGATGTATGGAAGGTGGACTAGGAGGTGAAGTAGGAGGAAGTGGTGGACTTTCCCCCAATAATAGGACTTGGGAGTTCTTAGTAGCCACCATTACAAGTAAATCAACTACTGACTATGTATTATGAAATGATGCTTCATTTACCAGAATATTAAGGGATGGAGAATGTCATGGAGCATGCTCATAAATGTGAACTCATCTAGAGGGCATGTGGTATAACTTACTCTAAGTGAAAAGCAACATAATTTGTAATCACACTTATGGATAGGGCACACAAGTGGTATAGGAAGTATGAACCTCAACAAGCATTAATTGATTATGACCAGCTCAAGACAACATTTCTTCAAAATTTCAATATTATAGAATTTTAATAACAAAGTATTGTTGCACTAAAGGATATAAAACAAGATCTAATGAAAAGTGTGTGCAAGTACAATGCATGATTTAATACACTCTTGTCTAAGCTCTAATTCAAGATTAATGTTGTTCAACATGCCTAGTGGTTCATGGGAGGCTTGTTGCTTCCCTTTAGATGAACGTTATCTCAAAGAACCTTTACTAGCCCATGCGAGGCCTTGAAAGCTACCCTCTGCATTGAAGCTATTAGTAGTATAGAAACTAGAATTAATCCCTTTATGGAAGCTAAAATAGATTTAATGGTATCATAGTTAGAAAATTTGACTACAAACAATGCTCATGACATGTGTAGTGGTCTTTGGTGTACTGATTATGATTTTGAAGGTCATAATAGAAAAAATTTTCCTCTAAAGAACATCCATGCTATACTAAAGTAGTCTTGCAAAATTTTCCATGAAGAGTACAATGCATAATATTGTCCTATATTAAAAAGGGATACACATTCTAAAGTGTTTGAATACTGTAAGATATTCTATACATATACCCATGACATAAATGACTACCATTTGATTAATAATATATATGAGGCACACATGCATGATACATGTCAAAATTTTATTTCAAATAATGAATATAATGGCGGGTGTCATGGATGAGGTCAAGGATGGGGATGAGGAGGTGCTATAAATGTGGGTCTCCAAATCACTACCAGTGATATTGTCTGGTCTATCCAACATGTGATTTTGTAAAAATGAGATCTAGTTGGAGGAATGCCTTGATGTGTACACAACCATCACAAAAGAAAGAAATGAAAAGGGTGATAATATGATATATATTGATAAAACACATTGGTGACCACACTCTATCACTCTGATGGCACAACAAGTTAATATCACAACACACAATAATGGATAGTCCCAGTTTATGTCAATTCCACCCATTGAGAAGGTACAACACAAAGAGCCTCATGTAATGAAATAGATTGATTCTCAATAACATAAATAAATATTCCAAGATATTATGACCTTAGTATGAGAATTACAAGGGGAAATTAAATTACTTAAGGACCATGATGCTGCCCAATGTGTTTATATATAGAAAGCCACATAATATCAAAATGTGGCATGGTATGACTTCCAAAAACTTTACAAGAACCTATTAGAATAAGATATTATCCCAAAGTTAAGTAACTAGATTAAATAATAGGGATCAAGGATAAATAAAGACCATTGATTAAACCATGCTCAATGATGAGATTCTCTTATTCCTCCTAGCCCTCAAGAGGAAAAGGAAATACTGGTGAATGCTACCTTCGACAGATGGGTAATCCGAGATATTTTAGTCAATATTGGTACTAAGGTCAATGTCCTCACAAAGGATGCATGCTGAAAAATGGATAGCCCATCTTGACAATAATCACCTCATGTATTATTTATGGCCAATAAAACCTGTGCTCTACCAATTTACATTATAAAAAATACAATTGTTGATATCCTCAAGGTACTTTTCAAGGCTGATTTTGAAGTTATAAATTAGTTGAGGCTGATGACTTTCCGACCCTATTAGGTAATCCTTGGTGATATGAAAAAAACACTAATTTAAGCTTTAAAAAGTGATCTATTAGTTTGAAAATATTAGTCAATGAGTCATCATCCTGTTAGACCAAGCACATGGGCCCCCATATGTAGAACCTGTTAACATGGATGAGGATATTAATCAAATATACAACATCACAACTTGAGGTGGTGAGCATCATGATCCTACTCCCAATGGCATCCTCTGATGGATATACACATAGTCCATTTCTAGTACGACAAGTAATGCCTATAATTTTTTGGCCCAAGGTGACTATGACCTAACTAGGAGAGTTTATGGTGCCATTGGTAATTATGAATACCTTCCATGCCAGTACCATGAGTGCCATAGATTTGTTCATCTTGTCATTGGACAAGTCATGAAAGGACCAATTGTGGTTATACCTTTTGAAAGGTTCGATGAAGCTACATGGTTTCATGGGCAAATGGAAGTGTTGACGCAGAAGATTGCACCCTTGGTAGGAGGCCAAGCTCCCGCCTTCCTCATGCAACTATGGAAACTCCCCTCTTGCCTATGGGACCGACGAAGCTGGAGGGGAGAGTCTCTAGGTAAGGGCTAGCTCCCTCTGATGCATCTAATTTGTTCCAGTAAGTGATAACATATATATATATATATATATATATAATAATAATATATATATATATATATATATATATATATATATATATATATATATATATATATATATATATATATATATATATATATATATAAATGGGGGGATAAAAAGGGAGAAAGATTGCAGGAAAATAAACTACTCTAAAGGAGGTGATGCACTAAAATAAAATTTGACCTTCTCACCCTCACACTTAAAATCAGACAAACACATACATACACTTCAAACTGGCAGAAGGACCAGGCTGCAAGAGCTTGACAAGGAGGCTTTATTGGAAAATACAGGAAAAAAGAGATTCACCAAAGGTGCTGTGAAAGGCACACTGTAAGGTAATTTCTTCTATTTCTACACTTCTAAATACAACTCTCCTTATCAGCTGTAGAAATGGCACCTTATAGACACCAAATATGTTGGTGTTGAACCTGTGAAAGCATCAAGAAATAATGACTAAACACAAACTAACACTCAAACATACATAGAGATATCTAACCAAGATAGAGGTAAAAAATGTGTTTATTGGTTCAGGTGAAACTTTGCCAGGGCTACACCTTACAAATGTGGAAGATGATTTTTTCTCAAATGACAAGTCTCCAATATATAAAAGAAGAAAGGAGGCCTTTTGGCACCATTTTTACAAGTGACCCATTTGCATCCTTATCATTGGGAAGAGCAAGCTGTTAAAAACATCAATGAGCTGCACCCTTTGTCTGTTTATAAGGCCGCTTCTTCAAGGTGATTACATGGTTTGTCTACTCATTAATGTAAAATGAAGAAAACTGGTTACACTGCTAGCTATTTGCACCTCCTATTGGTCAATTCATAGGCACTGTACCATCTGCCAATATAACTTCTTGAGTTGGTGCCTCCAAATGGTCAATTTGTTGGCACTGTATCATCTGCCAAAATAACTTCTTGAGCAGTGCCTTCCTTCGCTACTTGGGCTGTCTGCCTATTCCTACACTTGGCATCTCTCTCTTTGTTCTCTAGGATTTTGTCCTTTTCTTGCTCCTTCAGCCCTCAGGGGTGATCTTCTGGTGGGTTGCTGCATTCATTGGGATTTTCCATGCTTAACGCTCAAACAGTTAAAAAACAAACAAATATTTCACTGCATTAAATCTGACATTCACACGACCATCACCCAATGGCTAGTTTGCTTGCTTAAATTTGACAAATTTCAGGACGTCACCATCCTTAGAAAAAGTCATCAGTTCTTTGTTTTGGGATTTTTCCCCATGGGCTTTCTATTTCAAGCCTTTTCTCACAAACAAAAAGTCTGTGGGAATTGGCCGCTTTGAATTTTTTGCAGGTCGGTAGTCCTTTGCTTTGTCGGGCTCTTTGAACTTTTCTGCCCTCTTCAAGGGCTTTTGAACCCATCGCTACCCTCTGACTATAGGGCATACCCTTAAACCAAGCCGTTGAACCAAAATTGGTTCAATGATTCAATTGGTTCAATGGTTCAACTACTGCGTGCTGATGCCATTGAACCAAGCCTTTGAACTAAAGCGTTGAACTTAAGCGCATTGAACCAATCGATGAACTTTGCCGATGAACCCTATGTTGAACTTGAACTAATTGAACCAAGCATTAAACTTGAACCGATTGAACCAAGCATTGAACTAAGGCATTGAACTAGTTTAATGGTTCAAAGATGCCAATTTTTTTGTGATTTCCTTCAGACCAGAGCCTGAAGAAGCCTTGTAAACCCCAACACTCTCTGAAATGATCCTCCTTGCACCAAAAGACTAACCTACTAAGTCCATGTAAATCTTGAGGGTCTTCCTCTTGGCCTTCTTGAAAGACTAACAAGAATTTTGCAACTTCATCCAATGGCTTGAGGCCTTTTATGACTCTGATATTTATCATGTGCATTAACTAGTTTACCTTATTAATGGAACAACATTAGGATGGTGTCAAACTCATAATCAAAATCTCATTCATTAGGATAAAGTACATTATACCTTACATTATTTATTTCATAATGACAACCACATACAAGGCATAATCAACTATAGTAGAGCTTAAGCACCAAAACCACACCTAGAAGCCTATGAGGCAATGTGGTTGGCCAAAGAATATTTCTTTCTAGAATATTTATGGGTACATGCATTTTATGAGACCTTATACATTTGGGATAGATCATGGTATTTCAATGAAGAATTAAATTTAAGCACTCATTTTTAGAATTTGTTAAAAAATAACATGGTCTCTACATTGTCTTATTCATTCCCAAGGATGGATTTGTGCCTCACACTACAAGAAATGCATCAAGTAGTTATTGGTGACCCCCGTCTTATCAAGGATTGGATGTGACACATACATGGTGTAATTAAGGAAGGCTTGGTCATTTTTAATGATCCAATAAATCAATCTTACTCTACACTATAACTTGTCCTCCATCATGCACACCATGAAGAAATTAGAAAAGGAAAGCCAAAAATTATATTCCATGTCGATAAAGGTGAAGGGTCTAAACTGCCTAACCCATTGATAGTTAATTTGGATGTTCCCATGGAATTTGGCACTAGAATTGTTCATAATACTAGTCTTGATACACACCATCCGTACTTAGAACCCCTTTAAACCATACAATGCAACATTGGCACATAAGATGCACCAAATATGGCTACTATGGGTAATTACTGGTTCAATACTAAGAGTTTTAAAGTGTTTGAGTTTATAAAAGAGTACCAAGATGTTTTCCATAGGAATTATAGTTGAATGAAATATGTTCACCCATCCTTAGAAAAAATGCACATCATACTAGTTGAAGGTGCTCACCTAGTTAAAAATGGCTGTATAGAATGAATCCAAATTTATGTACACAAGTGAAAGAGAAAATTAATAGTATGTTATGCACTAGAGTTATTACTCTAATTGGTGAGTCCAAGTGGGTTTTACCCATGGTGATAACCATAAATAAAAATGGGTGCATCAAAATTTACTTTGATTATTGGATACTTAATGAATACTATGTTCCTGATCTTTTTATGACACCTTTCATCGAAGAAATCCTTGAAGGTGTTGTTCGGTGTGAAATTTACACCTTCATAGATGGGTTTTACAGATACCATTAGGTCTAGATAATAAAGGAGGATAGACTTAAGACTACATTTTCCATTGAGTGGGGGTATTTTTCATATACCATCATGCCATTCAGGTTAAAGAACATACCTGTTGCATCCTCTTGAATAGCCATTAAGGCCTTTAAAGACTTCATCCATAAGTTTCTTTAGGTTTATTTGGAATAGTATACATCCTGGTGAAAGATCATTTTTCTAATATCAGGTTTATGATTGAGCATTGTATAATACTTAAAATCTCACTCAATTTAAAAAATGTCTTTTTGCTACACCATTCAGAATTCTCCTTGGTCACATTATATGCTGAGATAGAATTATGGTGGACCCTGCTATGGTTGTTGTCATCTTCCATCTACCAAAAACAACATCCTGATGATCATTTCATGCCTTTCTAGGTCATATTGGGTACTATAAAAAATTCATGCAAGGTTACATATGGATTGTTGTACTGTTAGAGGAGCTCTTGAAACATAATGAATAGTTCATTTGGACCTATTCATGCCAAGAATATTTTTTAGGCTTGAAAGAGAAACTCATCACTACACCAATCCTCCAATTCCCTAATTGGACTAAACTATTTCATGTCCAAGTCGATGCTTCTAGTATGGCCATTGGTGTGATACTTACGTTGCCTGAGGAGGGTTATCTTGATCAGCCTATTTAATTTTCAAGTATAAATCTTACTCTATCTGAGAGAAATTATACCACAATAGATTGCGAAGCACTCTTCATAATTTATACTTTATAATAGCTCTAATAGTATATATTGGTGACTCCTTTTATGTTCTATATAGAATATCAACCATTGAAATATCTAGTTAATAAACCCATGTCAAATGGTCGCATATATCGTTAGATGGTGTTATTCCAAGAATTATAATTCTCTATCATGGTCAAACAAGGTAAGACCAATAATGGTCCTGACCATCTCTCCAGAATTGATTTTGGTAAGCCAGTGCAAGCTATTGAGGATGATTTTACTGACATATAACTATTTCATGTTTCATGTGTTCTTAAGGAGTTAGAAGAAATAGTAGCCTTGTTAACTACTGACATGAATTCAAATCATTTAAGTATGTAGGCTAAGAAGTAAATAACCATCTTCATTGCACCATTCTAACTCATTGGAGGGGACCTCTATAAGCTTGGATGAGACGAAATCCTTTGATGCTATGTCATGAATCATGAGCACCCTGATGTACTTCATGACGTTTATGAATGAATTACTAGAATAAATTATGCCAGTGAGGCTATTGCATGCAAAGTTTTGTTTGCTATTCTATGGTGGCCTGTGCTTTTCCAAGATGCTAAGTTGTAGGCACGACAATGTGATATTTTCTAGTGCATGGGGAAACCAAATTACTAGGATGCCATGTCATTACATCATATTCTATCATAAGAACCATTTGAGAAATGGGACATTGAATTTGTTGGCCCCATCAACCCAGTCAAATGATGTACAAGTTTCTAGTATATCATCATAACAACTGATTATCTCACATGTTGGGCTAAGGCCATGCCAACATGGGACTGTCCATGATGCACTTCATATGGGAACATATTATAACAAGATTTGGATATCCATTGAGTTTTACTATTGATCATGGTATGCACTTCCTCAATGAGACTATCTACATATTACTCACCAAATTTATGATTTCCCATCACAAGACAGCTCTATATCATCCCCAGGTAAATGACACTGCTAAAGCATTCAAAAAAATCTTGGGAATAAAACTTAAATGTTTTTATAATATTAGATGCACTAATTGGGATGATTAGGTGTCTATAATTATTTGGGCTTATCAGACAACTTACAAGTGCCTCAACATAAGTACACCTTTTAGTCTGGTGTTTGACATATAAATAGTTCTTCTGATTGAGTTCTTGGTTCCTTCTATTTGCAATGCATATGTTGGACAACTAGATGATGAACCATAATTGAAAGTACATTTAGATGCATTATTAGGATTAGATGAAGCATGTTTCCTTTCTCATTGGAGTCAAAATGTGGATAAATGCAAATAGAAGGCATGACATGATCACCACCTAAAACACAAGACATTTACACTAGGCATGCAATTTTTAATTTATGACTCCAATTTTGTGCACCACTTTAAGAAGCTCTATGTTCACTAGGATGGTCTTTTTATTGTTGATAATATTCATCTTACCAGCATGTGTCTTTAAATTTTTTTTGGATATCTAATTTCTTCTTAGTCATTACAATGGTAGCCGACTACAACTATATTTTTTTGCTTGAGTTTATTTTTAACTATACCCATAAGGTGTATGTTATTAGTTTAAGATTTATTATTTTTAATAAAATTCTACCTTAGTTAAGCACCCATTTTTGTTATTTTACCTTAGTACTTATGTTCTTTTAGAGGACCATGATGCACAATTAGTGTAGGATGAGGGGTGTTTCATATGATAAGAAATGGTTCATAGGGATGCACACACAAGTAAAGGTATCTGTGGATAAATATTCATGCCAATGGCATGAATATGAATATTAAAATGTTTCTATATCAATCATGAACTTTGAGAAAAGCATGAGACAAGACATGCCATTAATATAAAGAGGTAGTGGTTATGACAAACATGCCAACATCATGTCATAGAAATACCATTAATAACATTTATTATGAGAAGTGATGGTCTAAGAGAGGAGACCATTAATCACATTGATTATGAGAAGTGATGGTCAAATAGGTGGTATTAAATTCAAGTCACCCCCTATAAACTATAAAAGGACATTTGGGGGCTCATTATAAACTTTACCTTTGCTTTGAGTGTGATTTTATAGAGCTAAAGAGTGAATAACCAAGTTTAGGTTATTCCAAGACAAGTACAAAGAATCAATTCCTAGATTATTAATAATTGAGGGTGTGGTTTATCTCAATGAACAATAGGAGATATATAAACTAAAAGAATGCAAAGGAAATTCTTATATTACAGGTTGAATAGGTTAGCATCCACCATTAAAAAGCATCAAAGCAAGAGAGCTGAGACACTTCCATAACAAAAATGTATTTTTTGGGAATATTGGAGGGTTGTGCCTTAAAATTTGGGCTCCATGAAGGGTGATGCATCCTAAGAAAAAGGCCAAATAAAGTGAGACATTACTAGTTATTCCATAAGAAGAGGAACCAAGTGTTGTTGGGGAAATAATATCAATCGAGGAAACACCTAAAGAATAAAGTGAACACATAGAAGGTGAAATAATATGGATGGCATGCCAAACTAAGAAGAAAACCCATGTACCTACACCTCCACCTTTGATAGTCAAGGAGATGTAGTACCCAAAAATGATGCTACATGTGAATAATTGATATCAAATGTGCCCATTTGTACTATTTTTTACTATAACCATTTCCAACTTAGAAATGAGGTTGAGTTTCAAAAGGATTATAGAGTCAAGAGCCAAAACACTAGGAGTAAATTGGTCTATGATTTGAAAATCAATGCCTTGGAATATGCAAGGATCTTTAATCTTTTTAACCTCCCTTATTTTTTAAGACCTATATAAGTAGTCAAATTTTTAATTTTGTGCATGCATGAGGATTATGTCTATTTTGATGGGTGTCAATTGAAAATCATTGGTAAAAAAATCATCAAGGTGTCAGGGTTACAATGCTTTGGCACAAACCTTGAATTTGATTTACAAGACTTAGAGGAAATAAATAAGATTACCACAGTGCTAAAATACTAGAAATAGGGTCATGCCATGCATATTAAGAACTTACAAGACCCTGCCCTTCAAGTAGTAGCATGCATCATCATGACCAAAGTTGGTAGTAGTGATCAATGGAAGGAGGTGGACATGGACTACCTATTTGTCACTCACCAAGTAACCGAGGGTGTAAAGTATAACTAAGTAATGTATTTTTCTAATAAGATTGTAATAGATGTGAATAAGACCCACTAATCACCTAACCATATGTTTTCACGGGGTGTATTCCTTTTGTTAATTGTGTTCTATGAATTGGTGTACCTAATTACACATATGGATAATTCAAGTGGTTATATCCACCTGAGAAAAAGTTCCTCTGGGGAGTGTTATAAGGTGTTCACATGACTAGTTATATTATTGACTTTTAGGCTCAAGATGAAGTCATGGCATTGTTGGGGATCAACCAACAAATTTGATTACTATTATGTAAGCAACTAAACACAAAATTAAACCAGAATAATAAGTAACTAGAATCAGAAACAACAAAGAATAAGAGATACAAGAAACCACCCTGAAAACTTGTATTAAACTCTTCCAAAAGGAAATACAATGAAGAAAATCACACTTTCTTCTCACAGCTCTTAGATGTACAGATCTCTTTCCCTCAAGAGTTTTCTCTCTCAATTACAATCAATTCGAACAACCTGGATTGATACACATATACAATAAATGTCTTATACTATTCTTTCTTTTTCTTCTACACAAGCTATGAAGATCTAATCCTATTATATAATATTAGGAAACATGAGCATGCATTCTCCACTATTAGATATACCTCTTAATCAAGGGTTCAAATCAGTCCTACCAAAAATAGAAACATAGACTCAATACCAACAGTTAATCTAATCATGCAAACAATCTATTCATCCATGAAAATAGACTTTCTAGACACACAGGTAACTGACGTCAGTCCCTGCCTGTCTGCACATGACTGACGTCGACCGATCCATAACTGACACTGGCAGCTCCTAGTCGACCCCTAACTGACGTCAATCACTCCTGACTGATGTCGGTGATTGTGTAACTCTAACAACCTACAATTTACTCATTTGGTAAAGCTTTTAGCTCCATAACTCAACAATCTCCCACTTGGAGATAAATAGCTGCACCAGTACCTGTACAGCAACATCTTCTAGCTTTTCCATCTTCAAACTCAATCTTGAAGACCTAAAAAAGTTGAATGAAGATTCAACTTCTCCTTTGTTACTGGCTTGGTTAACATATCAGCAGGGTTCTTATCTGTATGGATCTTCTCCAGATTCAACTCACCATCCTCCAATACATGTTTTATGAAGTGGTACCTAAGCTCTATATGTTTGGTTCTTGAATGAAAGGCTGAATTCTTAGCCAAATGAATTGCACTTTGAATATCACTGTATAATCTACAACTCTCTTGCTCCTTTCCTAACTCTTCCATGAACCGTGTCATCCATATCATCTCTTTACTAGCCTCTGTGACTGCAATGTATTCTGCCTCTGTAGTAGACAAGGCAACAACCTTCTGCAACTTTGAAATCTAGCTAACCGCCATTCCACCAATAGTGAACACATATCCTGTGGTACTTCTCTTGCCATCCAAGTCACCTGCCATATCTGAATCTACATATACATGTATAGAAGTGTTTAACCCACCATAGCACAAATGCCTACTGCTGGTCCCTCTCAGATATCTAAGAATCCACTGGACTGCTTTCCAGTGCTCCTTCCTTGGATTGGCCATATACTTACTGACAACTCCCACTGCTTGGGAAATATCCAGTTTAGTACATAGTATTGCATACATTAAGCTCACAACTATAGAAGCATATGGAACTTTACTCATGTACTCTACCTCATCATGTGAATTAGGACACTGTTCTTTACTCAACTTGAAGTGTCCAGCCATAGGTGTGCTTACCGGTTTTGCATCCTGCATATTGAACCGTTTCAACACCTTGTTCACATAATTCTCTTGAGACAAAATCGACCTGTGATTTTTCTTGTCTCTCTTAATACTCATGCCAAGGATTTTCTTTGCTACTCCCAAATCCTTCATGGCAAATGTGTGAGCTAATTTCACCTTAAGCTCAGAAATATCCTGCATGTGTGAATCTGCAACCAGCATATCATCTACATACAGCAATAGGATAATATATCTACCATTATCCAATCTCTTAAAATAAACACAATGGTCAGATTGACATCTACTGAAGCCATGCTCAGTCATAAACCTGTCAAATGTCAAATACCATTATCTAGGAGCTTGCTTGAGACCATACAAGTTTTTTTTCAATCTGCACACAAGTTTCTCCTTACCTTTGACCTCAAATCCTTCTGGCTGATCCATATATATTTCTTGATCCAAATCTCCATGAAGAAATGTTGTCTTAACATCAAGCTGCTCAAGATGCAAATCCTCAATAGCAAATAAAGACAATACAGTCTAAATAGAAGTCATTTTTACTACAGGAGAAAAAATTTCACCAAAAACAATACCTGGTTTCTATGCAAATCCTTTCACTACCAACCTGGCCTTATATCTCATCTATCCATTCTCACCTTCCTTCAATCTATAGATCCATCTGTTCTTCAGTGTCCTCTTTTTTGCTGGCAACTCAACCAAATCCCATGTTTGGTTCTCTTTCAAGGAATCAATTTCCTCATTCATGCCAAGCTCCCACTGATTCCTGGATTCCACCTATATTGCTTCATCAAAACTCTCTGATTCTCCAGCATCAGTGAGAAATAAATAGAATAATGAAGGGGAATATTGAATTGGAGGTTTACTTACCCTTGCTGACCTCCTGATGGGCATTTGAGACTCATTTTCTACTTGCTGTCTGCCCAAATTCTCTGACAGTGACTGACCTTGGTCACCTCCAGGCCTGTAACTAACCGACGTCAGTTTTACCTGACTGACGTCGATTCTTATCTAGCTGATGTCGATCACTGTCTGACCAACATCAATTCTTGTATTGTTGACATCGATTCCTTCCTTACTGACGTCGGTCTCTATGTTTTCCTGTCTGTGATTATTCTTTCTTGCAAGCTCATTTTGGATCATCACCTCATCCAATTCAACATTGCTTTACTCAAAATCATTTAGCTTCTTCAGCTGATCACTGTACATCACTTTCTCATTGAAAACAACATCACGGCTCCTAATTATTTTGTTAGTTCCTAGATTCCAAAACTAAAATCTGAAATCTCCATAGCCATAACCAATAAAAGTGCACCTCATAGACTTAGCATTCAGCTTCTTTCTATTTTCCTTATCAATGTGCACAAAAGCTTCAGAACCAAAAACTATAAGAAATGAAAGATCTACCTTTTTACCTATCCATGCCTCTTCTGGAATTCCACCATCCAGAGCAGTAGAGGGTCCTCTGTTAATTAGGTAAACTGCAGTATCTATAGCTTCTGCCCAAAATTGTAAAGGCAAACTAGCATGCAATCTCATACACTGTGCATGCTCCATTTTAATTCCTGTTCATTGTTTCAACAACTCCATTTTGTTGAGGTGTCCTTGGAACCATCCTTTGCCTACATATTCCATTCATATAACAATACCAGTTGAACTTGTAGCTGTAGAACTCACCACCATTGTCAGATCTAAGGCACTTGAATCTCCTGCCTATTTCATTCTCAACTGAAGCTTTCCAAATCTTAAAAGTGTCAAAAACATCAGATTTCTTTCTTATGCAATAAACCCATACATTTCTTGTAGCATCATCAATGAAAGAAACATAATATTGTGATCCTCCAATGGAAGCAACCTGAGCTGGTCCCCACACGTCTGTGTGAACAAGCTCCAACTTGTGCTTCTTCTTTGTTGACCCAGTCTTGAGAAACTCACTCTCTTCTATTTCCCAAAACTACAGTTCTCACAGAAATCTAGATCTATGCTTTTCAAATCTAAAAGCTTACCTTTTGACTTAAGAATAAACATTCCCTTCTCACTCATGTGGCCAAGCCTCTGGTGCCACAACTTTGCATCTACATCTGAAGTAGATAATACAGAAGGAGAATTATCAATAATACAATTACATAAATTGAGAGTACCTACTCTCTTACCTCTGGCTAATACAAGTGCACCCTTGGTAACCTTCCAAGATTTAGCTATGAGAGTTACTGTACAACCCTCATCCCCCAACTTTCCTGCAAAAAATCAAATTCCTCTTCAAGATGGGTACATGCATGACATCCCTCAACACCCATGTGTTGCCATTCTGCATTTTTAGTTGCACTTTTCCTTTGCCAATAATTTTACAAGACTCATCATCCCCTAAATAAACTATTCCAAAATCTCCATGGACATAGTCACTGAAATATTCTCTATTTGGGGTAGCATGGAAAGAGGCACCAGAATCTAAAACCCAAGATTCTATATTATTATGCAAAGAGAATATAAGAGTATCTTGTGCAACAATACCTGTAACTTTTGCTTCTTCATTACCTTCATGCTGATTGTCTTCTTTAGGTTTTGACCAGCAATCTTTCCTTGCATGTCCTCTCTTTCCACAATTCCAATAGGTTATTTTTCTTTTTCCATTTCTGGATTTGGATCTATTGCTCATCTTTGACTTAGACCTTGATCTCCCATGCTTGCTCTTCTCTCTTTGCCTTCCCCTACTTTCAAAACTTAAAGCATTCCCTGATGTTTCCTCTGTGCTTTTCCTGTGAATTTCTTCATTCAAGATTACACTAACAACATCATCTACTTTTAAAATATTACTAATTGCCATTTCCAAGCTATGCCAGATTTCAGGTAAAGAGCATAAAATTAATAGAGCTTTAATTTCATCATCAAAAACTGTTTTGATTGAATTTAATTGATTTACAATTCCATGGAAATCATTTAGATGATTAGATACAGATCAACCTTCTTGCATTTGCAAATTAAATAACTACTTCATAAGATATACCTTATTTGAAGCTGAGGGTTTTTCATATAAATTTGCTAAATTAGTCATTAACTCTACTATTGACTTTGCCTTTGATAAATTAGATATCACAGTAGATGCCAGACTCAATCTTATAGATCCAAGAGCCTTTCTATCAAGAACTTCCCATTCTTCATCTTCCATGTCTGTGGGCTTCTTTGTAGCCCCATCTAACGGTAAGTATAGATCTTTCTGATACAGATAATCTTCTATCTGCATTCTCTATAATTGGTAATTCTTGCCATTAAACTTCTCCATTCTCAGTTTACTTTCTTCTGCCATTGCTTCTCCCACTCAAGCAGAAACCCTTGTGAGTGACCTGTAATCAACAAACACTAACCAGATCTGAAACATCTATTAGTCAACTTGAGCTCTGATATCACTTGTTGGGGATTAACCAACAAATTTGATTACTATTATGTAAGTAACTAAACATGGAATTAAACCAGAATAATAAGTAACTAGAATTAGAAACAACAAAGAATAAGAGATACAAGAAACCACCCTGAAAACTTGTATTAAACTCTTCCAAAAGGAAATACAATAAAGAAAATCACACTTTCTTCTCAAACCTCTTAGATGTACAGATCTCTTTCCCTCAAGAGTTTTCTCTCTCAATTACAATCAATTCCAACAACCTAGATTGATACACATATACAATAAATGTCTTGTCCTATTCTTTCTTTTTCTTCTACACAAGCTATGAAGATCTAATCCTATTATATAATATTAGGAAACATGAGCATGCATTCTCCACCATTAGATATATACCTCTTAATCAAGGGTTCAAATCAGTCCTGCCAAAAATAGAAATGCAGACTCAATACCAACAGTTAATCTAATCATGCAAACAATCTGTTCATCCACAAAAATAGACTTTTTGAACGCACAGGTAACCGATGTCGGTCCTTGCCTGTCTGCACATGGACAATGTTGGCCGATCCATAATCGACGCCAG